>OY757017.1:83202645-83625145 GCA_963580285.1 Lucinisca nassula
ATGTAAGAAGGTTGGTTGAAATCGTTCGGAAACATACTTTAGAGTTCGGAAATGGCTAATTTCCGCATTATTTGAAGAACAAAGGGCCATAACGCCGATTCTGATGATGATCGAAGTCGTCCGAGGCCTCATGGATGCAAAGCCATGTATTAAGGTTGGTTGCAATTAGTTGGGAAACATAGACTGCGAATGGCTAATTTCAGCATTATTTGAAGAAAAAGTCCCATGGTACGCGGTCAGATTTTGACAATGTTCGAACTCGTATGCAAAGCCATGTATGAAGTTAGGTGGAAATGGGTAGGTAAGGACTGACTGTAGAGTCCAGAAAGTATGCGGATGGACGGCCGGATGTACGCATGCACATACAAGCTTTAACCAGTATACCCCCCCCCCCCCACACACACACACTTCCCAACTAAACTTTGTTGCGGGAGTCCGGAAAGTATGTAGACGGATGCACGGATGGATGCATGTGCGTACACACACACACACACACACACACACACACACACACACACACACACACACACACACACACACACACACACACACACACACACAAGCTGAATCCAGTATACACCCCCACCCCACCCCACCCCACCCCCACCCCCGCAAACCTCGTTTATGAAAACAAAAATACATTCATGAACATGCCTGCTTTGTTAGGAGAGTAAATAAAAGTATCAAACAGCTTTATACAGTTTAGGGAACAGCCATAGATTCTCTGTGGAAGAGCATTTCTAGCAGTAATTGATAATGATTATTTAATTCAGTTATTAGAGCCATTAAGAAGCAATAAAACCCGAACATCATAGCCTGAAGCTGACCACAAGGGCACCTGTTGATTTTCCTACACAGGAGAGACTGGAATATTTTATTAACATTGTGTTGAACATGTTGAACAGCAGATGCAGAATATATTCAGCCTGTAAGGCCGCTTGATGCTTTTATCAAAGCAGGCATGACCAAGGATGTATTGTTTTCATAAACAACAATTTTACACGAGCCTTCTGTCACATCTGATCTGGGCATACACTGTTTGCTAAGAAGTTTGGCATAATGTTTTATTGAGCCAATTGAAATCCAAGCACTACATACGAGTCTGCAGGGGGGTGAGGGGGTATACTGGATTCAGCTTGTGTGTGTGTGCGCGCATCTATCAATCCGTGCATCCGTGCATCCGTCTGCATACTTTCCGGACTCCCGCAAACGAAGTCGGGGGAGGGGGGGGGTATACTGGATTAAGCTTTTCTGTGCCTGTGTACATCCGTCCGTCCATCCGCATACTTTCTGGACCCTACAGTCAGTCATTACCTATCCGTTTCCACCAAATTTCATACATGGCTTTGCATATGTGAGGCCTCGGACGAGTTCGATCAGCGTCAAAATTTCGATCTGCGTCAAAATCTGACGCGAATCATGGGAGTTAAAGCCCTTTTTCTTCAAATAGTACTGAAATTAGCCGTTTCCGGACTCTACAGTCTATGTTTTCCATTCCATTTCAACCAAGCTGCAAACATGGCTTTATAATCATGAGACCTTGAACGAGTTCGATCATTGTCAAATTCCGGCGCGTATCATGGTTTGTTCTTACTGGTGATTTGAAAATGACTGATATTGTACCTTTAACATGACAGTTATGGCCCTTTGTTGCTCTTCTATTTAAAAAAAATGCTCAAAGTCGGCAATGTCTAAGCTCAAACTTGTTTACTTTTCAACGCACTTCATATGATTCTCATTTGCTCAAAAATGCTTGATCGACCTTGCTCATGGCGGGCGATTTGCGCGGGGGGAGGGGGGGGGGGGGGTTAAGTTGTTCTTCATCTTGATCTAGTTTTTATTTGTTTATTTATTTTGTAAGACATTTAACAAGACATGTCACTGGACACGGTAGGTCACCTGAGCTCAGTAGGTAGAGTGTCCGCGGGAGGTCACGGGTTCGATCCCGGGCCGTGACATACCAAAGTCGTTAAAAATGGTACTAGCTGCTCCTCGCTTGGCACTCAGATTTACGGGGTAGAGCTAGGACAGGTCGAACCAGTGTCAGGAAAATGTGACTGGGTGTGGTATCATGTAATGTGTCTGGGACATGATACTTCAGTGAGGCAGCACTATAAAAGTGAGCATTGAGCTCCCTGTCGCAACCAGACGCCGTCGTGATATGACTGAAAAGTTGTTGAAAGCGACGTTAAAACCCGAATTCACACACACAGGTCACCTGAACACGCTTGTCATCATATAACAAGAGGGCCATGATGGCCCTGGATCGCTCACCTGATCCATACTGTAGGTAATATAGTAAGGTGGAGTGTAGGGTTTGAGCAATTTTGATTGACAGTAACCCAAGGTACATATCAAAATCAGTCTAGCTGTTTATGACTAGGTCATTGGAGGGTTTGGATATTTTTAGCTCTGGTGGCAATCATATTCATTTGAGCAAAATCGATCCATAAACCTAGCTACAGTGACCTTGACCTATAGCCCAGAACCCTGAATGTTGATCTTGCTTGAGAATATTATTATACCTAGCATTTGTGTGAAGTTACATAAAAATCCATTCATAAATCTAGGTGCTAGCTAGAGTCATGAAAAAGTTTTCCCTATATGTCTATGTAAAAGCCAAAGGCCTCGGTTCAGGGGCAGTTTTGGCCCCAGGGCTGTAATTTGAACAATCTTGGTAGAAGTCCACTGGATGAAGCTTCATAGCAAATATCAAAGACCTGTGCCTTCCGGTTTCAGACAAGAAGATTTTTAAGGTTTTCTCTATATAAGTCTACGAATTATGTATATCAAAAAATCGAATACCGGATATCTATAAATCGGGATGAATTATGGATATCCATATTTCGATTTATGGATATCCATAACTCATCGCAAAAGCCTTTGGTTTCAGTCATTATTTATTGTAATTATTTGCCAACACGAATTATGGATATCCATAAATCGAATAATGGATATCCATGAATGAACCAAATTTTGGATATCCATAATTCGAATTCATGATATCCATAATTTGAATTATGGATACCATAAATCGATCTTGAATTATTGATATCCATAAATCGAACTTTGGATATCCATTTGTCGATTTATGTTTATCCATAATGTGAATTATACATATCCATAATAAGAATGATTTATGGATATCCACAATTCGAGTTATAGATATCAATAAATCGAGTAATGAATATCCAAAATTCGATTTATGGAATTCCATAATTCAGATCGATTTATGGATATCCATAATTCGAATTATGAATATCATTAATTCGAATTATGGATATCCATAAATTATTATTGATATCCATAAATAATTATGGATATCCAAAATTCGAATTGTGGATATCCATAAATAATTATGGATATCTATAAAAAGTGAAAAATATAAAAAGGACGCCCCATACACATTCACATTATAATGTGTCTCTCCATTTCCGCGCCCACCACCAATCGGGGCTTGAAGAAATATATGGGCTGCACGATGCTTATAAACCCTATTGGTTTCATTGGGCGACAGGGCTTGAGAAGTCATTTCATCTCAACGTCGAGTAAAAGTCCCACAAAATTGGAAGCAACGTCTCCAAAATGACCTTTTCAGTGTTGACGGGGACGTTAAACCTCAAATTAAACAAACACAAACAAACTCTCCATTTCCGTTTGTCCACAAAATCAAAGATACTTCTTAGTTAACTTGCATCATTAGGCTAATTAATCTCTAAAACCTAACAAGTGTAGACACTATTTTCTTATTTCTGCTTTAGGAGCCTCCGTGGTGCAGTGGTTACGCTACTCGCCTTGTAAACAAGGGATCGCAGGATCGATCCCGGGCTTCTCCAGACTTTCGGATGAGTCTTTAAACCGAGGTCCCGTCTCCGTATGGCCTTAGCTGTTGGTGGGACGTAAAACTAAAACTCACTCACTCACTCTTATTTCTGCTCTTATAACAGATTGTGGTACTCAGCTGTTGTCAGTTACTGTCAGCTGGATGGGGGTGGGGGTGGGGTCTCAGTATGTCCTCTCTGGTAATTGACCAGCCAAACATCCAACATGACCTAAGCTGTTGACTGTGCCAGTAGATAACACAATGAGCCAAGGCAGCAAAACCTACACGACTGCAGCCTGCACACGCTCATGTCATCACGAAAA
Source organism: Lucinisca nassula (assembly GCA_963580285.1). Taxonomy (NCBI): domain Eukaryota; kingdom Metazoa; phylum Mollusca; class Bivalvia; order Lucinida; family Lucinidae; genus Lucinisca; species Lucinisca nassula. Next base: position 83,206,792 of record OY757017.1, read on the forward strand.
CACGCTTATATTATTTTGACCCCCTCGAACCCAACTTTTATGTAGTAAAACTGGGGTTTGCAGGGGTACACGTTATTTTCCTTATTTCTGCTCTGATTGTAGATTGTGGGTACTCGTTAGAAACGCCTCGATGAGGCGGTTCTAACGAGTACCCACAATCTATATTTTGAGCAGAAATAAGAAAAAAAAAATCACAATTTTCGTCTTAAAATGTTCGTTTTTTCGGCGGTGAAGTTTACAATGTATTGGTATAGGCGTGTGTTCGTAATGTTCTGATCAAAGTCTTCACTGGACTTCTTCATACAGACAATGAATACTCTGATCAGAATGCGCCTATGTGTCTTTACTGGACAAACTTGTAAATACTGTATAGAGAACACTTATTCCGTTTATTCTTTGTGTAATTCACTCACCCTGCAATGTGTTGGAATATTTATCTGACTGATTTTCAGGGAACTCAACTGATTAAGAAAGGGCTAGCCGTTGCTCCCTGCTGTTTAATGGCCGCTTCATTAGTAGCCTAGCTGAATTAGAATTTAATGATGAATCCAAAAGACCTAAGGAATCAAATTACTGCTAGAAATGCTCTTCGACTGTTCCCTAAATTGTACTGCCATTTTTGTTCACCATGCTTATAAGCATTCTTCTCATCAGCTTTTGAAGTCAAATTACTAAACGCATTGGCCGGCCGATTATCTCAGCGTATAGGCTCGAAAAGGGATCCTAAGCTTGAACGCCTTTCGCCGAACCCTTAAATAGCTATACTTTATTCGAAAGGAGTAGATTATGATCATCCAGACTGATCCCAGCTTTAGTGAGAATGGTTTTCTCCCTGTTCTTACACTATTTCTAGATTTCTCGAAGAGAGAGAGAGAGAGAGAGAGAGAGAGAGAGAGAGAGAGAGAGAGAGAGAGAGAGAGAGAGAGAGAGAGAGAGATGGGGGGGGGGGGGGGGCGGGCGTTAACAGGTTCGTATCAATGCCATTGTACTGAGTGAATAGTGGGATGTACTAGGCAGGGTGTGCATTTTCTTTTCCTATCAACCGTATTACAATGGTGAGCACTCAATGAGGCGGTTCGTATACGAGAACCCAAAACCTTTGTACGAGTAAAGGAAAGTGCCTCAATATTTAATCAGTAAAGTAACCGTTTTGGAAATATGAAAGAATGCATATTGTCGCCAGGATTTGTCATCCAAATGTCACATGAATGAGAGAGAGAGAGAGAGAGAGAGAGAGAGAGAGAGAGAGAGAGAGAGAGAGAGAGAGGGAGAGAGAGAGAGAGATCACCAAAGGGATGATCGGAGTGTGCTTGCTTAGGACAGGTGCTTGCTTAATATAGGGTCAATTTTAATGCATTTCCCTATTTTGGGAACCGAGGGTATGCATGCTTAAGACAGGTTTGTTTGTTAAATAGAGGTGGCCACTATACCAGGTTTTACAGCAGCCGCCTTGAGGTCAGAGTGTTGCGTAAGAGGGTTATCTAAGAGTCATAGGTTTTACTTGGCAAACATTGTAGACCCAGACCAGACGCAACAGAAAGCGGCATCTGATCAAGATCGACACTAATTGCTTAAAAACGAGAATTTAAGGGTTAAATGAAACAATTTAAATCACAGTCCAGGACTATTTCTCCGACCTACACTCAGGGACAATCGACCAACCAGGTTTCTCAGTGCTTTGATTTTATACGCCAGTTTTGAAAAAAAAAAAAAAAAAAAAGCCGGCCTCGGTAGCTCAGTCGGATGCGCGTCTGACTGGTGATCAGGAGGACGCGGGTTCGATACTTGCCACGATCGGCAACATTCTTTCGAGGGGATGGATCATGGAATCTTTTCTACGGCCATTCTCTCCTTTCCGCTGATTCAAGAAGGGCAGTTGTCAGTTTCTTGCGAAAGAATATGCACTGTACTGGTTCGTATAAGCCTGTCCATGAAAAAGGCGGATAGGTAAACGGACCGGGTCCGACATTACCTAAAACAGTGTTGATTGGGCGTTAAACTCCAATACAATCGACGATTTAGCCCCCGCCCATCGGGGCTTGAAGAAATAGATGGGCTGCATGATGCTTCCGCGCAGAGCTGAATCCGACCCACACACGAGTACTGGTAAACCGCTTAGAGGGTCTAAGCCTGCCCAGGCAAAGCGGTGCGAGTCGGTCTGTCCATGCTTATAAACCCTATTGGTTTCATTGGGCGACAGGGCTTGAGATGTCATTTCATCTCAGTGACGGATAAAAGTCCCACAAAATTGGAAACAACGTCTCCAAAATGACCTTAACAGTGTCGACGAGGACGTTATACGTCGAATCAATCAATCAAATCAATCGACAATTGGAAAACAAAGGAAGTACATGTATTATGACATTGCGCTGTCCGTCCGACTGCCCGTCCGTCGGATTTGGAAATTCCTTGGCTGAAATTGTTAAACATCATGAGACAATGTGTCGTATGCAAGACCCAGGTCGGTACCCCCGAGGCCAAGGTCATAGAGGTGAAAGGTAAAGGAAAGTGCATTTTCTTGTGCCCTGTCAATACCGTTGTTATTCCTGGATGGATTTGGAAATAACTTGGCAGAAATATTGGCCATCATGCGACAATATGTCGCAAGCAAGACCCAGGTCGGTACCTCCATGGTCAAGGTCACAGTGGTCAAATGTCAAAAAGGGTCATTTTTCGTGTTCAGTAAATAGCTTTTTGGGTCGATCGGTTTACCCAAATTTACTAAATGGCAAACGGTATTCATGCAGTTGTCCACGTGACCATCACTGATTTTGTTGGAAAACCAATCATGTTTTATTAATAGAACTTTAAACGTTGCGGTATTTTTTATCGATGTAACAAGAACTATCTATAGTCTTGACAGGTTTCGTGCCAAGTCGAGAAAAAAATAGACTTTTCGCACTTCTGCAAAGAACTTAATTTTAGAACCCTGAAATGTTTTTTTTTCTTTGTTTTGTTTTGGTTTTATGGCCCTTTCAAGATTATTTCACTCATATCGAGCCGATCGTTAGTCAGAGGTGTGTGAAAACTGGAGTATCCAGAGAAAAACCACCTGACCTTCAGTTGCAGAACTTGGCGTCTCACGTATGAACCAAAGCGTTGAGAGACCTAATGATCAAAAGACAGCGCTCTTAACCACTAGGCCACGGAGGTCCGTCCCTGAAATGTTTAAGAGCAAAAAAGAGTAGCGCTGACTTTATAGGGGGTACCATTTTTAGACATACAGCGTAGACCAAGATCGGCTATAGAGTACATTGCTTCTGATCAGGGTCGGCACTGTTCGCCATGTATGTATGCAACAACAGTTTTGAACATGATTCAGGGCCGTACGCAGACTTTGAAAAGGGGCAGGTTGAGGGTGCGAATTTCAGGTATTTTGCAGAGGGTGAAAAACTGCATGAATCCGAGATAATTTCCAAAAGATGGGTGAGGCTGCGTTTGCACCCTCCCCACTCTCTTGAACAAAACCCAAGTACTACATGTACCCTAAGACATCAGAGCGTAGCGTAAGAAGAAAATTCTGGACTGTGCTCGTTTGTTTGATTTAAGGTTTAACGTCCCCGTCGACACTGTATAGGTCATTTGGAGACGTTACTTCCAACGTTACGGGACTGTCGGCACTGCATGGAAGCATCATGCAGCCGATCTATTTATTCAAGCCCCGATAGGCAGGAGCGGGTGGACTGTGCTCGTGCACTTGGGCATTGGCAAACAGAATCTACATAATCAGACGCCATATAAAGCGACGTCTGATCAGATCTACTGTGCTTGCTTAAGTTAAACGAACAGTTAGATTCTCAGCTCAGGACTATTTTCCCAACCTACACTCAGAGACGTTCGACCCACCACATGATCATGAGACGATGTTTCGCGCACAAGACTCAGTCAGTACCTCGAGGATCAAGGTCATACGTTGAGGTCAAAGGTAAAAAAGGGGTATTTTTTCATGTCCGGTTAATAACTTTGTTATTCCTGAATGTATTTTGAAATTATCATGAGACGATGTGTTGCACACAAGACTCGGATCGGTAATCACGTGAACACCGCCCCTACCCCGATAAACCCCACAAGTTTTAGAGAAAATTCGGATTTAAGGGGTATACACTATTTTTCTTATTTCTGCTGTTTGGTTTGAGATTAAACGCCCCTGCAAACATTATTTAGGTCATTTTACAGGCGTTTCTTCCGAATTCCGGCGCGTATCATGGTAGTTATACTGCAAACATAGGTTGTGGGTGTTCGTTAGAACCGCTTCGTTGAGGCGGTCAATGAGGTGGTTCTAACGAGTACAGACAACCTATCTCTTGGAGCAGAAATAAGAAAAATAATGTATACCCTGTAAACCCCAGTTTTCTCTATGGATAGTGGGGATTAGGTGGGTGTTCATTTCACGGACTTGTTCACGTGATGTGATGCTTCCACGCAGAGCTGAAACCAACCCGCACACGAGTACTGGTAAACCGCTTAGAGGATCTAAGCCTGCCTAGGCAACGCGGTGCGAGTCGGCCCGTCCATGCTTATAAGCTCTATTGATTTTATTGGGCGGCAGGGCTAAAGATGTCATTTAATCTCAATGTCAGGTAAACGACACAAAATTGGAAGCGACGTCTCCAAATGACATTCACAGTGTTGACAGAGACGTTAAACTTTAAATCAAACAAACAAACTAAACATCGAATCGATATTAGTTCGACGTTGTGTGTCTACTAGGTAAAAAAATATGCACAGGATCAAAGATTGGTTGTAAAGTGATGAAAAATGTGGATACTATATCAAATTGTCATTTTAATCTATCAGTCGAAACAGTACAGACTATTCCATTATTCGATCTTTTAAACCTACAATTGTCATAGTCTACACTTGGTTTTGGGAATATAATTGAGGAGTGGCATATTATTGTCACTTCAACATTTTCTCCAGACCTATCTTTTGTAACCATTGTTAAAGCATTTTACACACCGAATCTGCACAATTTCATTTTCACTTCAGGAATGGATTTTAATATGTAATAAATGCAGTTAACCTCAATGTAACCCCATGCCAGATATAGTGTACTGGCTCTGAAACTAGCAGATTTTTTGACCGCAGGCAATCTGCGCCCCTGTCTTATCAGCTATAACCGGAGTGGGCCTATTTAGTCCCCCGCCAGAATTGATTGACAGGCCTTCAAGCCAATAGTTCGATCGTTTTTGGCGATTGCTAACCGCCGTAACCTTAGACAAGCTAACCTAACAATAGAATGTCGACAGCAACAGAGTTAACTTCCTTGACGGGGCGTTACTAAGCTGCGCGTACAAAGAAAGGGCTAGAGGTTACTTCCAGTTGTTTAATAGCTTCAGCGTCATTAGTAGGCCTACACTGTAGCCTAGCTGACTCTGGAATTCATTACGCAAACATACCTTTACCAATACATTGTGCATTTTACCATCTAAAAATGAAAATTGATGAAAAATTGTGATATTTTCCTTATTTCTGCTCAAAATATACATTGTGAGTACACGTTAGAACCAATGAGGCGGTTCTACCCGTTAGAACCACCGCAATGAGGCGGTTCTAACGATTACCGACAATATATAATTCAGAGCAGAAATAAGAAAAATAAGGTTTGCCCCTTGTAAACCACAGTTTTACTTTACAAAAGTGGGGTTTATGGGGGTCAAAATTATATAGGCGTGTTTTCGTGATGTAATGTTGAATCAGAATGAACCAAGAATCTTTGAGTGTTCCTTGTCTACATGTAGACTATTATCATATTACTGTGAAATTCTTGTCGGACATGCATTGTATTTCGTACAATATTCCCAGCCACAGCTAGGACAATATGCACGTATAGTTACTTTCTGTGATCCATATAAACAATACGTATGCGAATAGCTGCACAACGTGAACCTGACATGCTAGTTTTTTTCTGTTCTGTCATGAATACACATATCAACACGAACCGAATTCGTTGTGACATCTTAGTAATTATACGAACTTCGTATTATTTCCCATTACGATAACACACCCGTGCGACATAGTGCATTTTTGCACATCTCCAAAATGGCTATTTTCTGATGAAAATCCTTGATAGTTTTATTATAAATGTTGAAAACATAGGTTGAGGGTGCTCGTTAGAACCGCCTCAGTGAGGCGGTTCTAACAAGTACCCACAACCTATGTATTGGAGCAGAAATAAGAAAAATAGTGTATACCCCCCTAAACCCCAGTTTTCTCTATATAAAGTGGGGTGTAAGGGGGTGTTCATTTCACGGACTTGTTAGCGTGATGCGTATTTTTCACAAACAAACACTTCAATAGTCACACGATTGGTTGAACCATCAGCGTATTTTTCCGTATTTTTCAAATGTATATAAACCAATATGCATGCGTTTTTTTGCGCAAGGTTTGCCACACAAGCTGCGTACTTTTTCTGTATTTTTGAAAAATACGACCTTCAATACATACACATTTTGCTGCGTAACATTTGTTGCACCAGCTGCTTATTTCTTCTGTATTTTTCGAAAATACGTTCTCCAATACGCACACGTTTTGTTGCGTAAACTTTGTCACACCAGTCGCTTATTGTTTCCGTATTTGCGCACAAGACGGACGTAAATACGTAATGTATTGCCAGTGTATCAGTATGTATTGGTGTAAATTCGCATTGCGTATTTGTCCTTATTTTGTTCATTTTTCACTGTGCAGCATGTCAATTGAGTGTATGTTTATATGTCATTATCTAATTTGGACATATTATTTACATAGCATTTAGAATTTATTTACGTAATGGTTCTGCAGGTGCATGAAAGAATGTGAGAAAGCGTATATATACCGCCTCTGATCACGGCTTCGGGAGTTGTATTTTGTGTCACTCTAAGGTGCTAGACCATGCCAGTTAGAGTATTGGTCTAGCGGTATTTTAATGGAGCAGAAAGCTCTTGCATTCAATTAAACTTGAAAATGTTATAAAATGACTTTAGTTTTATTTGTTAGTAAAAATCTATACGATCACAGCCTTTAAGTGTGTGGCTATGTTACAGTCGATTCAATGACTGATATAAATCAATATGGGGTCCAAATAATTAAAAACCTGTCCAGAATATGAGTCTTAACCAATAATTTATCTAATCGGATAAAGTACTAAAAAGGCGTGTTGTTGAATACCAATTTGAAATCAATGAAGACTTTAGCTCGACTTCTAGATATTTGTATGATTTATGTAATATTGGCATTACCTATTTCGATGGTTTGATCAGTCAAATTCCCCCCCCCCCCTCCCCACACACACAGAACTTCGGTTAAATAAAGCGAATTCTTCTCATACCGAGGCCCCGTTTCTGTATTTACGTCTATCTATTGTAGATGGGTTAGTTTCCTGCAAAACTAATTTTTGATTTCGAGATTGTAAATATTCGTTTCTTGGATGGCGATGTTCCTCGTGCGGCATCCTGTCGCGTTTATGTTTCGCAATTTATTCGATTTGCCAAAGTGTCTACTCATGTAACTAACTCCAACACTCGTAATAAATTGTTAACTGCTAAACTTTTTAATCAGGGTTATCGGTATCAGAAACTACGAAAATCCTTTTCAAAACTGTATAGACGTCATTCCGATTTAATTTCAAAATTCAATGATGGACGGTGGGCTAGGCCCCAAATTCTATGACGGTTCCAGCGTAAAGGCTTACTGAGAATTAGAGAGATTTAATTATGTCTCCCCCGAAAAAAAACATTTTTCGGAGAGACATGTTGTTTTTTCCCCGGGCGTCTGTCTGTCTGTCTATCTGTCACAAATTCGTGTCCGCTCTATAACTTGAAAATCGTTCAAGCTATCTTCACGAAACTTCATATAAATATAAATCTATATTAGACCACTTGCAGAGCTCAAGAACTATAACTCTCGCATTTATACTTTTTGAGTTATCTTCCTTGGAAATTTGTCGGTATGTATATAAGTAAGGGCAAATTGTGTCCGGTCAATAACTTTCTTATTTTCAGATGGATTTAGAAATACTTGGCAAAAATATTAACCACCATGAGACGATGTGTGGCGCGCATGACGCAGGACGGTACCACAAAGGTCAAGGTCATACATAGGGGTCAAAGGTCCAAAAAGGGGACTTTTTTCTTGTTTTGTCAATAACTTTCTTATTGTAAGATATAATTCGAAATTACTTGGCAAAAATAATAACTATAATCAGGTCTGAGAGTTTAGCTATTTCTAAAGACCGTCCATAAAAATAAAGACAGTCTTTAAATTAATGGACTCACGTGTCTGTAGAAAGCAATGCAAATCGTACAAATGTTCAAAAATCCGAAAATCGCAGGACATGTGTTATGCAACCTCCTTTATTGCACGATAATCTGAGTGTAGCTGAAAACTGAGTATGATCCGTTGTCTTGTTGATTAATTATTCAAGAAACTAAATAAATGATTCTGTGTAGTTTAGGTTTTCTCCCTTACACTATAAACAATGAAATATGTCAACTGATGCATGGCACACTTGTTGTAAAGTATATGAAGGGAGAAAACCTAAACAAGAATATCTTCCGTAGCCGTTTTATATAAATACTCGAAAATTAGACAACAGATTCGAGAAAAATGTTCTGGGTATGTAATTCATCATGTAACGAAGAAGTTTATAAAATACATATTCTGCGATTTTCGAATTTTTGAAAATTCTTACGATTTGCATTGCTTTCTACAGACACGTGAGTCCATAAATTTAAAGACTGTCTTTATTTGTATGGACAGTCTTTAGAAATAGCTAAACTCTCAGACCTGATAATGGGACGAGGTTTTGCACGCATGATTCAGGTTGGTACCTCAAAGGTTAAGGTCATACATAGAGGTCAAAGGTCCAAAAAGGGGCCTTTTTCGTGTTTGGTCAATAACTTTCTTATTTTTAGGTGGATTTTGAAATTGCTTGGCAGAAATGTTAACCACCATGAGACGATATGGAACGTGCATGACCAAGGTTGGTACCGCAAAGGTCAAGGCCATACTTAGAGATCAAAGGGCAAAAAGGGGCCAGTTTGCTCCATACCTGCAATGTCAAGGTCATACCTGGAGGTCAATGCTCAGAAAAGGGGCCTTTTTTGTGTGATGTCATTAACTTTCTTATTCTTTGATGGATTATGAAATTACTTGGCAGAAATGTTAACCATCATGAGACGATGTGTTGTACCTGAAAGGTCTAGGCCATACTTGGCGATCAAAGGTAAAAAATGCTTTTTTGTGTACAGTCAATAACTTTATTATTTCTTTTTAAAGTTACTTTGCAGAGATGTTCATCTTCATAAGATGATGTGTTGCACACAAGATAGCTCCAATGTCAAGGTCATACTTAGAGGTCAAAAATTGGGAGACATCTGTGTTTTTATAGAAAAACAAATTCTAGTTCAATGTAATTTTGGTTGGTGTCTGATGCACTGTCTCTTGTCGGGCCCATCGGAGCCTTATCTTTTGCTTTTCTTTTGCTCCAGCATTTCAGTGCTTTCTTGCTGTCGAGTACTCACCGTTGCTTTATCTCTGTGGTTGTTTGATTTTTTTGTGTGTTCACGGAGATGTTGCACTGACGAGTTGGGAGGCCTTAATGCGGACTGAACAAATTATTTGTCTAAATCGCGACGGAAGTAAGGGCGAGGATTGTGGCCACGTAAAATCGATTTAAGCCCCCCCCCCTCCACCCACCCACCCACACACACACACACACACACACACACACACACACACACAGAGCGGAATTCGTTTCACTGTCCGTTCCAAGGCGGTTCTTCTGTCGCGGTTTATTTTTGTTATGGTTTGTCTTTGGGAATTGATGTCTCTTATATTATTTTGTTTTGGATAGCCAATTGGCTTTTTTTGTGGGAGCGTAACTGTGCTTTTGGCTTTCCGCTATTTATGTTTCCATTAGGGTCTGCTGTTTCATGATTGTGTCTCTTTCCCTTTGCTGTCTATAATGTGGGGCTGTGGGTTAAGTGTATCGATACCTGATCATTGCCTCCACTTCTATTTTTAAATCTCTTCTGCAACAAGGTCTATCGGAACCCGAATTTTATGGTGACTTCGTGTACAAATTCAGAAAAATATATAATTACAATGACTTCCGCACCCAATTTCGTAAAATCATTCTTCGATATAAAAACTTGGGTACAACATAAATGTTAAACGACAGACTGCCTGCATGGTAGTTAACCCAATCACGCTTGACAACTTTGCTTCCTTCTTTAATTGCACGTCGGTGTGTCAGGCCTCAGATTCTATGACGGTTCCCGCGTATAGACTTACTGAGAATGAGAGAAAATTTGTTTATGTAATGTTGGTTGGAGCCTAGTGCTCTGTCTGTGGTCGGGCCCATCGTAGTCTAACTGTTGGTTTGCTCCAGCATTTCAGTGGTGTCTGGCTGTCGAGTCCTCATCTTTGTATCATCTCTGTGGTTGTTTGATGTTTGTGTTCTCAAAGATGTTGCACTTATGAGTTAGGAGGCCTTCATGTGGACTGAACATATTATTTATCTAAATTGCGACGGGAATAAGGGCGAGGATTGTGGCCACGTACCCCCCCCCCCACCCCCACACACACATTCCCGCCACACACACAGTGAAATTTGTTTTTGTCGCGGTTTGTTTTTTATTATGGTTTGTCTTTTAGTGTGTGTATCGCTTGTATTATTTTGTGTTGGATGGCCAATTGGCCATTTTTGAAGGAAAGTACTGTCTATTTGGCTTTCTGCTGTTGCTGTTTCCATTTTAGTCTAGTTATTTCATGTTTGTGTTTCTTTGCCTTTGTTTACACTGATGGGAGTTGTGGGTCAATTGTATCGATTTCTGATCATTGCCTTCAAGTCTATTGTTGAATATTTTGTGTGTCAGCTGAACCATAGATCTGTAGAAGAGGCAATAAAAGATCTCAAGACAATGTGTGTGCACCTTTTCTGAATAACGAGATCGTCGTGAAATTGATCGAGATGTTACGCCCACACCATTCAGTATCATTACATGTATTTTGTCTTTCTGTTGTCAATTAGTTTGACATCAACTGTCAATAAAAAGCAGGGCACTCAGATGGTCACAAGTGCCTTTTATATGTTGAAGAACCACATTTCCTGATTATTCCGAATGTGTCCATTCTGCCAATCAACATTACGACATTTTACCTACCAATGTAACTGACATACTTTGTCGAAGGGAATGATTGGCTTTGTTTCAAATTTCGACTTTGAATACTCAAGGGTGAAGTAAACACGTCTGTAAAATATTAGAACTTCAAAATCACTTTGAATTATCGGGAAGTCTGAATCAACTGAGTTTTAAAGTATCGAAATTCAACTGAATATGCACTATAGTTGTTCATGGTGCATGGGAAAGTTTACCCTTTATCGTATCTTTAATCGGGACATATCGCTTTTTTGCCTACATATCATCACGAAAACACGCCTTTATACTTCTGACCACCTTGAACCCTCCTTTTATATAGTCAAACTGGGGTTTCCAGGGGTAAACCTTATTTTTCTTATTTCTGCTCTAAAACATAGATTGCTGGTACTCGTTAGAACCGCCTCAATGAGGCGGTTCTAACGAGTGCTCACAATCTATGTTTTGAGCAGAAATAAGTAAAATATCATTGAGGCGGTTCTAACGAGTACCCGCAATCTATGTTTTAGAGCAGAAATAAGAAAAATATCGCAGTTTTTCAGCTTAAAATTTTCGTTTTTTCGGCGGTAAAATTTTCACTGTATTTGTATAGGTGTGTTTTCGTAATGATTTAAGAATTTGTACTTCAAATCTTCGAATCTTGAGTATACCGGTCAAACCATGTTGGTCATAATAAGCTTGACTAAATCTTGGTCATTAAGTTTGAAATCTGTCATCCATCACGAAAACACGCCTATATAATTTTGACCCCCTTGAACCCGACTTTTATATAGTAAAACTGGGGTTTACAGGGGTAAACCCCATTTTTCTTATTTCTGCTCTCAAATATAGATTGTGGGTACTCGTTAGAACCGCCTCAATGAGGCGGTTCTAACGAGTACCCGCAATGTATATTTAGAGCAGAAGTAAGAAAAATATCACAATTTTTCATCTTAGAATTTTCTTTTTTTTTTTCGGTGATAAAGGTTACAATGTATTTGTATAGGCATGTTTTCGTAATGATCATAAATTTCAAATATAAAGAACTATGGCAAGTTTCCTGTTCAGAACTAAAAAGAATAATCAATCGTTTTTGTTTTCCAATTTTCAGCCAATAAATAAAACATGTGTTTGATAATTTTAATTTGAGTGTCCAAATTATTTAATACAGTACAGGTAACTGAGTGTCACATGTTTGGGAAAGAGCTGTCGCCTGTGATTTTGTTGTATGTTAATGTGTTTCTGTCCTCCATTCTCTGTGATGTTTGAGATAGGTTTTGCGTTCTTTTAAAATATAAAGAACTACGGCAAGTAAATAATAATAATACAGTTCTGTTATAATTATCAGCTAATAGACACAAAGAGTATGATTATGTTATTCCATTCCAATACTTTATTTAATTGTTTTCCAACATTAAACTACTAAGAATAGGTCACTTAGGAAGGACACAATCAAAGAATGCAACCATCTTATATCACCTAAACAGTTAGTGACACGGAGGCACACACAAATAGACAAAACATGAACCAGCGGCCCAGATCCAATTAACAATAAGATACTACTTCGAAACTGTCAGCGTTGTCATGCTGCGATGGCCCGTAGCATAAAAGTTTTGTTTACAACCATATCGGGTCTGACTGAACAATCCATTATCATTATTATTATTATTTTTACGAAGTACTAGTAGCTGTACCAGTAGTTGTAGTAGTAGTAGTAGTAGTAGTAGTAGTAGTAAAAGTAGTAGTAGTAGTAGTAGTATGGCACTAGGGGAAAATGAACGTGTTGTTTTGAATGTTCAAAATGGTGCTGCGTTATTAAAATTTGCAGGTAAATCGCGTTTCGTTTCAGTACTGACCATAAAATTTCGCGAGAAATCTTTTTTCAGTACAACACCTTCGATATGTCAACTTGAGATCACACACATCGCCAGAAGGCGAAATTTACAATTGCCTTAATTAACGGCCCGGGCCGAAATTGCTCTTAGGCGGGAAATTTTAGTCGGATGTTCCACGCAAGGAATAAAAATAACTAATATTATCAATCACATAAGTCTACAATAAACATGTGACAATTATTATCACCCATTATTAATTGACTATCCTGTATTGTTCGGAGGTCGTCTGTATTAACACCATGTCAAAAATCAATAATCATGTTTTTCAAATGAGTCAATTAATAAAATTGTCATTAATCAAGTACATGTACTTTCGTATTGGCCAAATTACAGGTACCGGTCAGCTGTATTGGCCTCGGCCTTCGGCCTCGGGCCAATACAGCAGACCTCGGACCAGTAACTGGGCCAATACGAAATCACTTGATTAATAACATTATAGTATTAATAATAGTCTTCAAACAATAAAGAAATAAATGTCCAGGGAAAGCCATAATCAAAGATACAGCCTACCAATGACACTTAGAATAAGGAAAACCAAAGCTCACCCTTCCCTGCAAGAGGTGACCAAGGCGCAACAGGTACAATTGATGAAAAGTAAATAAATAATAATAATAATACACAACCATAAGCATAAACAACTTGAAGAGCCTGTCAGAAAATCCGACAAAGCTTCAATTAAAATAAGGAAAGGTCTATGAACTGGCAATAGCGATTTCACTGATCTTCCACTGACCGTTCCAAGGCGGCTCTTCTGTGGCGATTTATTTATGTTGTTGTTTGTTACTTACTGTGTGTATCGCTTGTGTCTTTTGGTTTTGGATGGCCGTGTGGCCATTTTGTGGGAAAGTAACTGTCCATATGGCCTTCCTTTGTTTGGGTTTCCGTTGTGGTCTGGTCGCTTGGTGTTTGTGTTTCTTTCCCTTTGGTGTCTTTTATGGATGGAGTAAGTTAATTGTATCAATTCCTGATCTTTGTTTTACTTCTACTTTTCATTTTAAAACCGCTATTGCCAGTTAACTTCTATGCCTTCACTTCTAAATTGGTTTAAAATCGCTATTGCCAGTTAACTTGTAATAGCGATTTAACCTTAAATATGTTAAGGTTTAACCTTAAATAAAGAACTTCTATGTAAGATTTTAAGCAGATGGGGAAAGCACAGAACGTACTGAGCTAATTTTGAAATATATGGTTTGCCATGCAAAAAAGAGCAGGCATGTTTATCCTTCTTTCAATGTTCATTTTTTTCTTCGTGGGTGTGGTTAGGTGAGACAAAGGTGATGTGTATCTTGTGTCACTAAGGTGTCTAGCTGATGTTGGTCAACAGTTGGGCAAGGCCTGCTGTCTTTGCAGTAGATAATGGTAGAGGGGTTGGGGTGTTTTTACTGTTTGACACTGCCATTCATTTTCCTCTTTCTCCTCTGCCCCTCACTTTCATCTCCTCTCCTGTCTCTTCCATCTCTTTTCTCACTTTCTCTTGGAGACGAAACAAAATTACCCACAAGGGTTGACCTGTTGTAAAATTCAAAACAATCAATCAATCATTTTTTTCTTCGCCTAATTTTTTAACCCTCTGGAACCTTGTCAACAAAATAACTAGAGAACTGTTTGATATTCTACTGAAATTGTTATCATGATAATTATTCCTCAAAAATCAACTTTCCTCAGTACTTTGATTAATTTGATATAATAGGAAGATTTTTTATTCATTCTTCTTCTCGTTTTTAGTTCTGCATCTTTTAAAAAGAAAAATGGATTATACACATGCAGTCTTAGTAAAATAAATAAAATAAAATTGACACAGCCAAACAAATGATGGAATGACTGAATTAATTTATCAGATGTCCAGCCTTTTCTCATTCTAATCTCAGATTAGTTTTTTTTTTCATAATAAAATATATATAATAACGTATCATGTTACAGAGAGGTTAATGTGTACACCGAAATGTATGAAAGCAAGACTGTATATACAGTACGGAATAAAACAACATAAGACAACATTACATGGATATTTTTAATATAACCTGTATTTTTTGGATATGTGTTAGAACTGTGTGATACCCCTAACCCTTTTTACAGCGAATCATGTTACAGAGAGGTTAATCTGTACAGAAAAAAATATGGAAACACACATTATTTTTCTTCCAAGCCTAAATTGACATTCAGATGAAATCATTTTCTGATTTCAGTCAAGTGAGTCTTTTGATTTTCTAGTAATAAAACTAGATTTTCTTTTTCAATTTTAATGTTAATAAATTAATAAATAAATCTTTGTTTATGAAGCATAATCTATCTCCAAGTTTTGAAGGTATTTGTATGATACATATATGGACAGCAGCTGTTTATTACAGTCAATAATATCCTATAAACCTTATCGGTTTTATGGCTTATATAGGTAACCAGCCTACCATGACCAAGCCACGACTACTTTAATCTGTTGTTTACCTGTACATTTTAAGCTGGAAACCAGACCTCAGGCATGAAAATCCTGTCTTTAACTTTGTAAGCAAAATAACTCTAAAACTATTTGAGATTTTGTCTTGAAACCTGAAAGTTTGATAGAGGATGATTTACTTCTGACAAAAATGCTAAATTTTCATTTTCAGTCATGACCCTTTGCAGAATTTATCATTGTTACCTTTAAACATGTTATCTCATAAACTGTTTAAGATATTGCCTCGCAGGCTGATAGGAAATGACAGGATTTACTTTAAAAAAATATCTAATTTTGTGTCTTCAGTTATAGCCCTTTCGAAATTTCGGCATTTTAACCTTGTTTGAAAGATATCTCAAAACCTGCTTAAGCTAGTACCTTGAAACTTTATAGGGAATAATGAGTAAATGGCCTTGTTAACTTCTGAAACAAAATCCGAAAATATGACCCTTTATACAGTTCGGTATTTTAATCTTGTAAGCAAGAAGTCTCGAAAACTGTCTGAGCTATACTGAGGGACTTAAAAAACGCACAACTGTACATCATGTAATTGTACCTAAAACAAGACATATTGAAAACATATGAACACCCCTCATGATTCATGATTTAGTTCTTTATGTCTGAAAATATGCATCCATGCATGAAAAGTTGTGTCTATAGAACAAGATTTGTTTTCTGAAAAAACTTTCAATATTTGCCTCATTTCTGCTACAAACAAACATTGTGGGTGCTTGTTAGATCCGCTTAGATGTACACTCAATATTTTCCAGTTATGTGGTGTATTCCTTGCATCCAAGGGATAACCATTTCTAGAACATATTGTAAACGAGATGGTGACACGGTTTAATGATGGTAACAACAGGAACAACGTTCTCTTACATATATTTCACATAGCTACTCATAGTAAGCCATATATTGAACAGCACTGATCAGGTTCGCAAGCACTTTGTTATGCGCCTGACTGTAATAAAAGTTTAAACATACCAAAGCTAATTTACAAATGTCAACCATCTTAGAAACTATTAAGCGATTTTCAAGAGTTAAAACACAATATTTTTAACTGTAGCTTAGCAATTAAATGCCTCTGTCTTTATGAAGGCCTTATTTCACAGTGAAAAATGAACAAAATAAGGACAAATACGCAATGCGAACTTACACCAATACATACTGATACACTGGCAATACAGTACGTATTTACGTCCGTCTTGTGCGCAAATACGGAAATAATAAGCAACGGGTGTGACAAAGTTTACGCAACAAAACGCGTGCGTATTGGAGAACGTATTTTTGAAAAATACAGAAGAAATAAGCAGCGGATGCAACAAATGTTACGCAGCAAAATGTGTATGTATTGAAGGACGTATTTTTTAAAAATACAGAAAAAATACGCAGCTTGTGCGGCAAACCTTGCGCAAAAAAACGCATGCATATTGGTTCATATACATTTGAAAAATACGGAAAAATACGCTGGTGGTTAGACAAAGAATTGGGTTCGTGTTGACATGTGTATTCATGACAGAATAGAAAAGAAAAACTAGCCTGTCAGTTTCACGTTGTGCAGCTATTCGCATACGCATTGTTTGTATGGATCACAGAAAGTAACTATACATGCATATTGTCCAAGCCTAGGCTGGGAATATTGTACTTTTAGGCCAAGATTTTGCAGAAACGTACATATTTTGTATATTATTTAACTACAATGCATGTCCGACAAGAATTTCACAGCAATATGATAATAGTCTACATGTAGACAAGGAACACCGAAAGATTCTTGGTTCATTCTGATTCAACATTACATCACGAAAACACGCCTATATGATTCTTACCCCCATGAACCCCACTTTTATAAAGTAAAACTGTGGTTTGCAGGGGGTAAACCTTATTTTTCTTATTTCTGCTCTGAATTATAGATTGTCGGTAATCGTCCCATTACGGTGGTTCTAACGTGTAGAACCGCCTCATTGCGGCGGTTCTAACGTGTACTCAAATCTATATTTTGAGCAGAAATAAGGAAAATATCACAATTTTTCATTTAAAATTTTCGTTTTTAGATGGTAAAATTCACAATGTATTTGTACAGGCATGTTTGCGTAATGAATTCCAGAGTCAGGCCTACTAATGAAGCTGAAGCTATTAAACAACAGGAAGCAACCTCTAGCCCTTTCTTTGTATGCGCAGCTTAGTAACGCCCCGTCAAGGAAGTTAACTCTGTTGTTGTCGGCATTCTATTGTAAGGTTAGCTTGTCTAAGGTTACGGCGGTTAGCAATCGCCAACAAACGATCGAACTATTGGCTTGAAGATCTGTCAATCAATTCTGGTGCAGGACTAAATAGGCCCACTCCGGTTATAGCTGATAAGACAGGGGTGCAGATTGCCTGCGGTCAAAAATCTTCAAGTTTCAGAGCCAATACACTATATCTGGCATGGGGTTACATTGAGGTTAACTGCATGTATTAAATATTAAAATCCGTTCCTGAAGTGAAAATGAAATTGTGCAGATTTGGTGTGTAAAATGCTTTAACAATGGTTACAAAAGATAGGTCTGGAGAAATTGTTGAAGTGACAATAATATGCCACATATGCAGGATGTGACCTTCATTCTTTTCCCAAAGCCAAGTGTAGACTATGAAACTTGTAAGTTTAAAAAATTAAATAATGGAATAGTCTGTACTGTTTCGACTGATAGATTAAAATGACAATTTGATATAGTATCCACATTTTTCTTCATTTTACAACCAATCTTTGATCAACGTCGAACTAACATCGATTCGATGTTTAGTTTGTTTGTTTGATTTGAAGTTTAACGTCCCTGTCAACACTGTAAAGGTCATTTTGGAGACGTTGCTTCCAATTTTGTAGGACTTTTACCCGACATTAAGATGAAATGACTTCTCAAGCCCTGCCGCCCAATAAAACCAATAGGGTTTATAAGCATGGACGGGCCGACTCGCACCGCGTTGCCTGGGCAGGCTTAGATCCTCTAAGCGGTTTACCAGTACTCGTGTGCGGGCTGGTTTCAGCTCTGCGTGGAAGCATCACATCACATGAATAAGTCCGTGAAATGCACATCCACCTAATCCCCACTATATATAGAGAAAACTGGGGTTTACGGGGTATACATTATTTTTTTCTTATTTCTGCTACAAGACATAGGTTGTGGGTACTCGTTAGAACCAACTCATTGACCGCCTCAACGAAGCGGTTCTAACGAGAACCCACAACCTATGTTTGCAGTTTAACTACCATGATACGCGCCGGAATTTGGAAGAAACGCCTGTAAAATGACCTAAATTATGTTTGCAAGGGTGTTTAATATCAAACCAAACAGCAGAAAAAAGAAAAAAAGTGTATACCCGCTTAAAGAGGAGCCCCATTCTTCCAGGATGAATATCAGACAGACACATAAATTACTATCTGAACGGTCTGCACACCTCCCATGAGACTCATTGCTGGCCATAATTTTACCTGCCAATGCCTGAGTTGTAAAATTAACTCCACCACTGGTGTTATCTTCTATGTTTTCAAAAAATCAAAGGGGAACTTGAATACAATTTGCCCACTCTGTATAGCTACCGTTTTTCTTATTGATAACTTGAAGTGCAATATGATTCCATGATAATCATATGACTATGTGTTACACACACACACACACACACGCACGCACGCAGATGGAGTGAGAGAGTCTTGAAATTAAAAAAAAATAGAAACTAGAGGCAATATACAATCTATCAGCAAAACAACAAGGGTGCTGATCAGACTGCATGGGTGTTCAGGTTGATCTTCAACTTTTTTGGCATTGAAACCACAAAAGCCTTTTTATATTTAGGTTATTATTCTATCATCTGTGTAACACACTGGTGAAAATCTTTTCAAACATAAATTGTAAGCGCTCGTCAAAACTGCGTAAATGAGGCGGTTGCCATGGGTACCCACAATCTAGGATTCCAAAACCCTTCATAAATTTGGGCATAGGTACATTGTATGATTTGTGATGCAAAGCATATCTTTAGAACCATGTATGCTATTTTTTTTAAGTTCATATATGGAATAGATGACATGTGTTTTTGTTTTCTCTCTCTCTCTCTCTCTCTCTCTCTCTCTCTCTCTCTCTCTCTCTCTCTCTCTGATTATGTCCCTTTCATGAGATATGGCCCTTGTGAAATTTTTTTATGAAATCTCGTCGGCAATATGACTAAAAAAGTATCAAATCTAAGCTAATGAAAGTTGATGAATGGATCTCACTTTAGCCATGTGAAGTATTACCTTTTCAACTAGGAGCAAGCAGTGTTGGGGGCATAGTGTTTCATAAACACCAGCTCTAGTTTCTCTTATTTCGACCCGAGGTGTGCAAAAACCGGAGTATTCGGAGAAAAACCACCTGACCTTTCATTGCAGAACTTAGCGTCTCATGAATGGATTGGAAGTGATGGGTAGACATTACGCTAACACATCCGTGCGACATAGTGCATTTTTCACATCTCCAAAATGGCTACTTTTCAGATGAAAATCCCTGATATTTTTCGTATTTATACTGCAAATTTCTCTAAAATAAAGTGGGGTTTATCGGGGCGGGGGTGGTGTTCACGTGATGTTGACATTGTAGGTACCGATCCGAGTCTTGCAACACATCGTTTCATGATAGTTAACATTTCTGCCAAGTAATTTCAAAATTCATTCAGGAATAACAAAGTTGTTAACTAACCATTTTTAACCTTTGACCTCTACGTATGTTGCATCCCTAAACGTCCGACATCCCTAAGTGTCCGACAAAATTTTAATTTCTCGCAAAATTGTTGGAAACGGTGGGGAATGTTCAATTATGACATTTTAAGTGAAAATTTCGAAAAAAATTTTTTTGGAAATATTCGAAATTTAACTTCAATTTTTTCTTGTCGGACATTTCGGGGTGCCCCATGCATCCCTAAGTGTCCGCCATCCCTAAATGTCCGACAACATGAAAATTGACTAAGAAAGCATTTTTATTGTTAATAATCAATCAATGATAAATAAAAAGACAAATTTAACGTTAAACCTATGTTAAAAATGTTCACCTTTGGAAATAAGCATTGCAATATATGGATCCGAATATACCGGCATCCTTAGATGTCCGCCAGCATGACAAAATCTTAGTTTCTCGGGAAGATGTCCGAAACGGTGGGGAATGATCAATTGTGACATTTTAAGTGAAAACTTCGCTTTTTTTCTCGAAAATATTCGAAATTTAACTTCATTTTTTTCTTGTCGGACACTTAGGGATGACCCATGCATCCCTAAGTGTCCGCCATCCCTAAATGTCCGACAACATGAAAATTGACTAAGAAAGCATTTTTATTGTTAATAATCAATCAATGATAAATAAAAAGACAAATTCAACGTTAAACCTATGTTAAAAATGTTCACCTTTGGAAATAAGCATTGCAATATATGGATCCGAATATGTCCGCAATCTCTAGATGTCCACCAGCATGACAAGTAACTTGGAAAATAGTTCTTACCGCTAATAATGAATAATGATTTATAAAGAAAAAGGTGAAGTAATTAAACCTATGCTAAAAAAGAATACCTTCGGAAATAAGCATCTTGATAAGGGATCCCAACATGGTCATCCCTAAGTGTCCGCCATCCCTAATAACGTTACCATTTTATTATATGAGCCCGCGCATGAAAAAATGTACAAAAAGAAGGTTTGAGCGACCAGCGAAGACTCAGAACAGACCCTTTTATGAAAACAATGTTTGTCAGCGTGTTTCTTTACTATCTTTTAAAAGAAGAAATTAAAAACAACATTTTGTTGGAAATAATCTCAATAAAATAATACAATTACATATTTCCCCCTTATTATTGATCCCCTTTCAAAGATATCTCTATGCTCTTAATCACCTCATAATCACTTAGATAAGACAAGCCTTTGATGTGCTCTATGGTCCGAAGAATTTGTTTATTAGGGCCTATTAGACAGGCCACCCCTTTTATATATAGAAAAAAATGTGCTTTTCCACTAAAGTGCTTATTGCTTTATTGAATGGCCCTCCACTAGACAGTACCATTCCTAAGTAGTTAAGCCGGTAACAATTTCTATTTCTTGGCCGCAAGGGGTTCAAAATTATATCAATCAAATGCTAGAGGTTATAAATATCAATTCATGGTCAAAATTGATATTTACAGCCTCTAGCATTTGATTGGTATAACTTTTGAACCCCTTGCAACCCATTTTCCTATTACAAAAATGTGTTGTGCCTTATTTTTCTTAATTCTGGTCCATGACATAGGCTGTGGGTGTTCGATAGAACCGCATCAATGCGATATTTCTATCGAGCACCTACAACATGATAACCTATGTTCGGAGTCAAAATATTGAAAATATCACAAAAATTTACTCGCGTTAAAATTTGCAATGCAATCAAAATCCATCAATTTCATTTTCAAGATATCAAACGGAGATGACGGACAGACGAAGAAAGTTGAAAATGCAAGGTTATTTAAAAGAATGTTCAAATAATCACTGTTTCATTTTTACACTATCCCATGCTCACATTTGGCATGACGCTTATCTTCACAAATACACACCTCTAAAATTTGGACCCCCTTAAAATCCACTTTTATATGGTACAACTGGGGTTTATACAGGGATATACAGTATTTTCCTAATTCCTGCTATAAAACATAATATATTGTTGGTACTCCTTAGAACCGGTTCTTAATGTTACTTGTCATCTAGGATTTGTGAACATATGACATTACGGAAACGCGCCTACACAAATATTTTGGAAAAAAAAAATACCACGAAAAAACAGTATTTTTCTGATTAAAGTTGGACACTTTCTTCTACCTGATCTTTCTAAGTTGCACTCACACTGGTTGGGAGCGTACAGTACACTTAACCCGGATGTTCCGATCTGTATAGTGTACAGATCCTTGTTCCGATATGTCGGGTATGTTTCAGAATGTTTATTTTTGTATTTTGATATTATTATTCATGAGAATTTCAACTTCATAGTAGTAGTTCTGGAAGTATAACTAAAAGTCTTTTCGCCATGCTACCTTGATTTTCTGTTTATCGCTATGATTTCGTTTATTTTCACATTCGTTTTCAGAAAATCATTATCCTACTTTCGATTTCAAACGCTGCAGCGGTACAATTTAATCAAACTTTGCCACCAACCTTACATGAAACGACTGTAATTGCATTTTTAATATTTTATGATGTATTTCGGGTCCGCTTTTACTAATATTTCTAAACATCTTGCCATGTAAGGGGAATTATTTTCAAAGAAAAGGATAGAGGGGTCAAAAACTGGTTTGTATCGCATGTCGCAAAACTGATTTCTCAGAACTGTATGTCGTGTTCCGATCATACTAGTATTGTGTGTCCTGATAATACTTTAGAGCGATTTCGATATTTTCGTAGGATAACATTTAAATACGTTAACTATTTTGTTTCTGAAATGTGGAAACTTGGCATATACACACTTTCGTTATCGAATTCTTCATACTGTCTCAAATGAAACACAAAACATGACAAAATGACTGCGCCCAACGAAGATTCAGATCAGCTTGCGCATCCACCCAGTCTGATCAGATTCTTCGCTGTGCGCTTGATGGGTAGCTTACTACTCGAGTTTTTACACACGGGCAATGAAGACACTGATCAGACTGGGCAGATGCTCAGACTGAGCTTAGTCTTTGCTGGGCGCATAGATCAGTTTTTGTTTCGTAAATAGTTCCATTTTGTTTCTTTCACTAATTTCAGACGTGATGAATTAGTCGTTCGTGGTGGACCCGATGGGTGGGTTCTTTGCCATGACACACTGTTTCAACCTTGTCAAAAACTGTGCCAAATACCATCAATATATCTCACAGGGTATCCAAGTTATGGTCATCACAAGATTATATTGTTTGGGGGAAATAACAAAAACAAAAAAAACAACAACAACAAAAAAAAAAAAAACAAAAAAAAAAAAAAAAACAGTGCAGCCAGACTCCCAGAGTCATGATTTTTACACATGACACACCTGCTTAGCCTCACGTATAACTGTAGCAAGTCCCATCATTATGTCTCAAAGACTATCGAAGATATGGCGATTACAGGTTCAGTCATACGATTTTATTAGAAGGGGATATAACTCAATTACCATCGCACCCAGAGTTGTGGTTCCTGCGCATGGCAACCATGTCTCACGCCCCACGCCAATAGGGGCTTGAAGAAATATATGGGCTGCATGATGCTTCCACGCAGAGCTGAATCCGGCCCGCACACTAGTACTGGTAAACCGCTTAGAGGATCTAAGCCTGTCCAGGAACCGCGGTGCGAGGTGGACCGTCCATGCTAATAAACCCTATTGGTTTCATTGGGCGACAGGGCTTGAGATGTCATTTCATCTCAAGGTCGGTTAAAAGTCCCACAAAATTGGAAGCAACGTCTCCAAAAGGACCTTTACAGTGTTGACGGGGACGTTAAACCTCAAATCAAACAAACAAACAACCATGTCTCAACCTTGCCAAGTAATATCCGTATGGCCATATGTGAGAAGCCAAGTTCTGCTACGGAAGGTCAGGTGTTTTTTCTCTTGGTACTCCGGTTTTCGCTCACCTCTGATTAACGATCGGCTCGATATGAGTGAAATAATCTTAAAAGGGCCGTAAAACCAAAACCAAAAAAAAAAAAAAAATAATAAATAAAAAAAATAAAAAAAAAATAAAAAATAAAATAAAAAAAAATATCCGTATATCTCAAAGTGTTTCTGACCTATGGCCATCACAAGATTATTTTGTCAGGGGAGGTAACTCAAAAACCAATGCACCCAGAGTCGTGGTTCTTGGCCGTGACAGGTGGCCCCCGCCCATAGGGGCTTGAAGAAATATATGGGCTGCACGATGCTTCCATGCAGAGCTGAATCTGGCCCGCACACTAGTACTGGTAAACCGCTTAGTGGATCTAAGCCTGTCCAGGAACCGCAGTGCGAGGCGGACCGTCCATGCTAATAAACCCTATTGGTTTCATTGGGCGACAGGGCTTGAGAAGTCATTTCATCTCAATGTCGGGTAAAAGTCCCACAAAATTGGAAGCAACGTCTCCAAAATGACCTTTACAGTGTTGACGGGGACGTTTAACCTCAAATCAAAAAAAAAAAAAATGCCCGTGACAGGCTTGCTTAACTTAAAAAATCAACATGTCTCGAAGACTGTTGAAGATATGGCGATCACAAGATAGTCATACAGTTTTATTAGCAGGGTAGATAACTCAACTACAATAATATCCATGACATCCAGAGTTGTGGTTCTTATGAATGACATGCCGTCTCAATCTTGTGAACAATTATGCCAAGTATCATCAATATACCTCGAAGGGTTTTGGAGTTATGGCCATCACAATGTTATTTTGTCAGGGAAGGTAACTCAAAAACCAGTATATCAAGAGCCGCGGTTCTTGCACATAGCACGTCTGCTTAACCTCATGTACAACTGTATTAAGTACTATCAACATGTCTAGAAGAATATTGGAGATATGGCGCTCAAAAGATAGTCATCCTTTTTATTTATTGCAAAGGAGATAATTGAAATGCCACGGCACCAAGAGTTGTGGTTCTTGCACATGACACGCCTGCTTAACCTCATGTACAACTGTACCAAGTACTATCAAGATGTCTCTAAGAGAATGGGAGATATGGCGATCACAAGATAGTCATTCTATTTTATTGGAAGGAGAGATAATTTAAACGCCATTGCACCAAGAGTTGTGGTTCTTGCGCATGGCATGCTGCTTCAACCTTGTGAACAATTGTGCCAAGTTTCATCAATATATCTCGAAGGGTATTTGAGTTATGGCGATCACAAGATAGCCATTCTATTTTATTGGAAGAGGAGATGATTCAAATGACATGGCACCAAGAGTTGTCGTTCTTGTGAATGACATGCTGCTTTAACCTTGTGAAAAATTGGGCCAAGTTTAATCAATATATCTCGAAGGGTATTGGAGTTATGGCGATCACAAGATAGTCATTCTATTTTTTTCGAAGGGGAAATAACTCAAAAACCATGGCACCAAGGGTTGTTGTTATTGCCCATTACACGCCTTCTCAACCTTGTTTACAATTTTATCAAGTATCATCAATATATCTTGAAGGGAATTGGAGTTATAGAGATCACAAGATAGTCATTCTATTTTATTGGAAGGGGAGCTAACTCAAATAACATGGTACCCAGAGTTGTGGTTCTTGCGCAAGACACGCCTTCTCAAAATTGTTTACCATTGTGCCAAGTTTCATCAATATATCTCGAAGGGTATTGGAGTTATGGCCATCACAAGATTGCGTCTACGCCGGGACGGACGACCGGACGCAAAGCATCCGCTATTACCCCCGAATCTATTCGATCGAGGGATGAAAAGGAAAATATATTTCACAGACTGGTCCACAGCTCTTCATTTCTTTGTATAAATGTATAAATAATGAACAAATAGCCCGTAACTAATCATATCACTCAGGTCGTTTTGCATTTCTGTGCAGTCTGATCGGAGTATTGGCTATGCGTTCTGTGGATGAAGAGAGACGAGTGACGATGCGACTCATTTGGTTAAATATTTCGTACCTGAAGACAGTCCTCGAAGGCTGGCTCCTTTGGCCGAGTGCTAAAGACCTCTAGTCCGTAGTGCTCTATAGGTTCAATGAATAAACACAGCACATGCAATTTCTCCAAGATTTCGGGAATTTAAAGGTAATTAATATTTTTTACGTATCTTTGCTATTGTTGAAACATTATCATCTTATTGCATAGACAAATATTGCAATGTACCTTTGAATAACTTACACACATTAATAGCGACATCCCATACAGTCAAAACATAGTATCTTAAGACAAGCTATACAGTAAATATGAGACATAGCATACAGTCCGATATTTTTTTGGGATGGTCAGTCTTGCTCTTCGTGTGATTTCGTGTGGAATTCTAGAGGCACTTATTTTTTAGTACAACTCATTATAGATTATTACTCTATCTTAAAACTGTCTTAAAAGATATTTTTCTTTCGACCAAAGCTCTCAATTGGTCGAATTTCGGGTCACAGGTGAGGTGTGATTCTTACAAACACTAGTGATTTGCAGCTGAAAAATAGATTTAGAGCATAGAAAACGACATCTTGCCGTGCCCAAAGATGGTCAGCATGGAAAACAAAATAAATGAAACACACTTACCAAGTTATTTATGTCCAAAAAAATAAATATACAAATATAGAAGACAGACCACGCACATACACCTTCAAGGTCATAACAAAAGACAAGGATCTGTCCACTATACAGATCGGAACATCCGGGTTACGTGTACTGTACGCTCCTACCCAGTGACTCATAAGAACCTTATCGCTGAGGTGGTTCTTACGAGTACCCACACCCTATGCCGTATAGCAGGAATTAGGAAAATAATGTTCACTCCTGCAAACCCCAGTTTGCTATATAGAAATGGGGATTTTCTTGCCGGGGTTTAAACATGTACAGGTAACCAGCACATAAAAGTATGTGTGGCGTGTTCATGGTGGGCTGGCTACCTAAAGGGGTCATAAAACTTATATATTATACAAGCATTCAAACATAGAAATTCCTTAGCAAATGAATCTTCTTTGTAACTTGGCGAACACTATTATGATTATTATTATTATTATTATCGGTAGATATTAAGCGCCTGAGAAAATCTAATATAGTGCGCGCAAGTTGATCTGATACTCGCGAACTCTGTTGGCGTAGTTTATGGAACAGGATTTAGGTAAAAACTCAATTATGCAACATTGAGATTGCAATTTAATATCATGTCACTGGCATTTGCAATTTTGATATTCTGTCATGCTATATTCAGTTACAATTGTGCAACACTGCAATTATGATATTCATTTTTGTAGACTGATTTTGGAATTTGTGTAGTTATCTTTCTGTTCCTCGTCCTATTTTGCAACTTGAAATTCCGCTTCTGCTTCTTCTAGTTCTCATTATTCTCGTTCAGTGGCGCTGTGGTCGTTCTTTCGTACTTTCCCGTAAACGTCCGTCTGTATTCAGCAGATACCAAAAAAAATCACCAAGCGTATTGGTGACACGGAGGAGTGAGAGAAACGAGAGAACTATATTTTTGGCATGAAACGGATGATTTTGGGACACTACACCCTTTCCAATAAAATCATTTACACATAGTTTATATTTTATATGTCAGACCAGGAATCAGCTTTGCTGTATTTACTTTATGTCCAAGCTTTATCTAAATATATCGCAAATGTGTTCAGGCCATTGCACCTTTAAAATATAAATTTGTTGTAAATACTAATAATAATTTTGTACGGCACAGAAAGGCTCATGTCCAATGTCGTGTAGACCTTGATGAGACTGCTCGCCTGAAAGCAAGCATAGTTACAACTCTCTTTTGTGAAAGTGCTTTCTGATTTAGGGCATATCTAACGGAATTTCTAAAACTAGGCATTTGGGTTCTGGTCTTTAATTTGATGTTTAACGTCACCGTCAAGACAGTATATGTCATTTTGGAGACGTTGGAGACGTTGCTTCCACTTTTGTGGGACTTTTACCCGACACTGAGATGAAATGACATCTCAAAGCCCTGTCGCCCAATGAAACCAATAGGGTTTATAAGCACCGCTTTGCCTCGGTAGACTTAGATCCTCTTAGCGGTTACCCAGTACTGGTGTGCGGGTCGGTTTCAGTTCATGTAGCCCATCTATTTCTTCAAGCCCCGATGGCCGGGGGTCTGATTCCCTGTTTGTCACATGTTTATATAGATGTTCGTAACTGTGCTAAATGTATTCATTAAGAAAATAGAAAACTATCTGACTTTTTATCCTAGATTTCTGGCTTCAAGTGACAAAACGCAAAGGTTTCCACTTTTTTGACAAAACACAACGCGAAGCAAATTCTTTTCATACCGGAATACAGGTGGAAAACCCGCACCTGTTACAATGTAACATATCAAGCGCTGGTAGTGGTTATGCTACTAGCCTCGTTAACCAGGGATCGCAGGATCGATCCCGGGCTTCTCCAGAATTTCGGATGTCTTTAAACCCAGGTCCCATCTCCGTATAACCTTAGCTGTTGGTGAAACGTAAAACTAAAAACGCACTCACATACCAAGCGCATCCCACAATAAAAACACATCTTTATAATTCTGACCCCCCCCCCCCACACACACACACACACACAAATACACACACTTGATCCCCACTTTTATATAGTAAAATGTAAAATTGGGATTTACAGGAGTAAACATCATTTTTCTTATTTCTACTCCAAAATATAGATTGTCAGGGTACTCGTTAGAACCGCATCGAAGAGGCGCTTCTAACGTGTACCCACAATGTATATTTTAAGCAATAGTCAGAAAAATATCACGACTTTTCATCTTACAATTTTTGTTGTTGTATTTTTCGGCGGTAAAATGTACAAAGTATGAGTGTTTTTCTAATGCATCAAAAACATTTTTTTTTTTTTTTTTTTTTTCTAGATTCTGTAATTTTAATAATAAGTAAGTAAATAAATAAATAAATAATGTCGTTAAGTTCCGCCAGGTAAACCTGGGTACGCTGTACGCGGTCTAACTGTAATAAAACAAGGAGAAAAAAAAACTTTGGTGTAGACCATGGATATACATGTAAGTACAAAATGGTTTGGATTCAGCCACCCCATTTGCCAAATCGTTGCATGTAGAACTTGAAGAAATATGTAGTAGGCTGGTTAAGACAGTCGCGACACCAGCTCAACAAGGTTTTGCTGGCTGAAGACGACCAGCTAATATGTTCGCGTTGTGATTCTGTTGGATGAAAGCTATCATGTCCCAGTCTAACTTATGAAGACGGACATATGAATAGGCAGCTGTCATTGTGACCCCAGGTGCGTTTCTATGGTTGTGGGTCGGGTTTAAGAAATGAGAAAGTACTATTCATATTAATGAATAATGACGTATTTACATGATAATTATAAAGTGAATCTAAGGACCATAATCTATGCGGACATATCCATACTTCTATAATATACAAACATTTGAGTTTTGAGTGAGGTTGAAATTAGTTACTAATATCTTTATAAGTAACACCTCAGAAGAATCAGATTTATGAAAATTGTATGAATTAATCAATTTTAACAATAATTGCTCAACTCAAATCCACGGATTCGGCACAAACTAATCCTTCATGGTAATTTATTAAAGTAAATGTTCAACGATTGAGTATTTTCCCCTTCGTCAAACAAGTATTAACTTTTCAATAAAAATCCTTTTTTTTTTCATAAATATATAAATAAGGAACCGCGCTGCAAAATTTATTTTAAAGATGCAAACGTACACATTATTGTAAATATCCGAATTATTATATAGCTTGATAAAATTTATCGCTGCTGGTTTGAATTTGGCCCCTGCAAAAGCGAATGCAATCTTCTCAAACGGACGCTTGTCATCGGAAAATATACGGGAAATCCACGGACATTACCGAACGTTATCGACAACTCAGTGACTGGTACCCCGTCTAACCACAGCAGAATCGAAACTGAATAATGCAAAATAGGACGTCCAAATGCCATATTGAAACACAAAGGTCTCAAATTAGAATGTGCATTTTGCATATTCGAATAAAGTAGTTAGATACGGAAAGGTTCATAATTCAAAGTGCGGTTTCAACAATTCATATTGTAAATGCACATTGCATAATGGAGTTTTTACCTTAATATTGTTCCATAGTAGTTTAGTTTAAACATATTTTATTCAGAAAGGTATACAACACAACTCATACACATATGCAAACAGTGACTTTTGAAAGGATTAGAACGAAAGCATCAGCTTATAGGGTTCTTCTCCTTAACATCATGTAACTGTAACTTTGGTGGCGGCTTTTACTAGTTGAACATACTGAATAAATACAGAGATAATGCGGAAAATATGAGTGACGAAAAGAAAAAGAAAAGAGAAAGAAAAAAAAAAAAAAACGAACGGACTATGTTGAGGAGAGGGTTGGGATACAGGCACACAGTTTTGCCGGACTTATTGATTAACAAAGCATGCAGAATTCATCAAAAACGCTTAGTTTGAACAATAAATTTTTGTACATGTTCAAATAATAAGCAATTTGCCTCGTGCGACAAACCTGAATCACCATACAGTAAAAGATTTAGTGAGGGTGTTTGAATCATTTCTACTGCGTTGAGGAGGATTGTACGAGGTGCTTGGAAAAGTCCGCAGTGAAAGAAGTAGTGTTGAGGGTTTTCTATACTACCACAAGGACAAAGTGGTGAGTCTATTATATTTTTCATGAACAGTTGTATGTTGAGTGAGCTACACCCAGTACGTAAACGTGTGTGTAGTACCTGAGCCTTCCTATTTCCGTGGTAGTAATGTTTTGGTACCTTGCGTCTATCTTTGCTCAGGTAGTATTTAAAAGAATTTAGGGTTGGCAGTTGTCTGACTTCAGCTGGTAGTTTGTTCCATTCTCTGAGGGTTGATGGCAAAAATGAATTGTAGTAAAGGTTTGTGTTAGCTCGAATGGTTTGAAGATTGTCTGAATTTCTCAAGTTATAACGGGATATAGTGCTAACTGGTCGTGGAACAAGGGTCGAAAGATAGGTCGGTGCTAAGTTGTTGGACATTTTGTAAAATAATGTAAGTTTGTGATTAAATCGCCTTTGTTGAAGTGTTTCCCAACAGACTTCTTGGTACAATTTATTCAAGGAGACTAGTATAGTTGAGCCTGTTACTATCCTTGCTGCTTCAATTTGGATTTTTTCAAGTTCATTCTTTTCGTACTGAGTGCAATTATCCCAAATAACATCTGCATACTCAAGGATTGGTCTTATAAACGCTATGTAAATGGTTTCTAACGATTTTCTATCAAGCTTGAACTTAAGTTTCCTCATTACATTTACTCTAAACCATGCTTTCTCTTTTATATAATCTATTTGTTTGTGCCAAGAACAATCCTGTGAAAAGTATAAACCTAGGTGTTTGTGGGAGTTAACTTCATCAATCTGAATGTTTTGCATGAATAAAGGTGGGTGGTTTGGTTTGATTAACTTACGTGACATAAGAAAAGCTGCACTCTTTGATGGGTTGAAAGCTACGAGCCAGGTTGCAGCCCATCTTGAAATTTTGTCAAGATCTGAGTTAAGACATGTAGCAGCTGAGACAGGATCGTTTACAATTATGAAGAGACTAGTGTCATCAGCAAAAAGACGAATATTTGAACCGATGTCGTTGACAATATCATTAATGTACAATAAGAAGAGTAGGGGGCCTAAAATTGACCCCTGAGGTACACCTGCCCTTATAAATGTCCAGTCGGAGGAACCACCTGGTAGTACAACACGCTGTCTTCTATCTGAAAGATAGCTATTGAACCAATGAAGAACTGATCCTGTGACACCAGCAGCATTAAGTTTGAACACAAGACCTTTGTGCCAGACACGGTCGAATGCTTTGCTGATGTCACAGAAAACAGCTCTTACTTCTTTGCCAGCATCGAGTGCTTCGCAGAAGGTATGGTATAGGAATGTAAGCTGATTTACAGTAGAGTCCCCTGGCATAAACCCGGACTGAAGAGAAGATAAGATGTTGTTGTTTTGAAGATGATTGAATAGGTGCTTGAAAACAAGTCTCTCGAAAACTTTTGCTTCAGAATTAAGTAAAGAAATTGGGCGGTAGTTGGAAGCAATAGATAAATCACCTTTTTTCGGAACCGGAGAAACATTAGCGTCTTTGTAAGACGTAGGGAAGATTCCATAACGTAGAGATTGGTTGAACAGAGTACAGAAAGGGGAAGAGAGTTCATTCGACAGTTCTCTCAGAATATGATTGCTTACACCGTCTGGTCCGGAGGCTTTTCCTACTTTGAGAGACTGCATGGTTGATTGTACGTCAGGTGGCGTGAGAGTAATGGTACTTAAATTGGTATGGTAAGAAGGTTCAGGCAAGTTGGGAAGAAAGGCGTTTGTATCGTTTAGCTGAGATTGGCCTTGAAAGAATGTATTGAGGACGGTTGCTTTGTCTGTATCGTCTGTATAGATTCGTCCTTCAGCTTCAATTGGTGGCATTACCGATTTGAAGTTGGGGGTAATAAATGTTTTCAACGTAGCCCACCAGTCCTTTGAGGAAAGTGAATCTGATTTGAGTTTATCTGCCATTTTATCAAAATAGGTTTGTTTAGAATCGCGTATAATGGTAATGATTTGATTACGTAGTGCTCTAAACTTAGTCCAATGTCGTTCTAAATTACTGCGTAGCGCTTTCTTGTATGCCCGTTTGCGTTTGCGTATATGGCGTTTAATGGAAGATGTAAGCCAGGGGGGGGGGGGGGTCGGAGGGTTTGACCTTGATTGTACGATTTGGTATACATTCTTTTGCAATAGAAAGTATGGAATTCTTTAAGTTGTTGGAATATATATCAACATTTTCGTGTATTAAAGAGTTCCAGTCAATAGCAGAAGCCTTTTCCCGTAGCAGATGATAATTACCATTTTTATAATCCCATATATGTCTATCAAATGATTTCAACCTTGGTTTGGCGAATTTAAGAATACCAAATATGGGGCAGTGATAACGCATTTGTTGGTTTAGAAAAGGATCTCCAACACCGCTAAGAATAATATGTTCCTTATTGCTAACTAGAATGATATCGATAAGAGAAGAAGAATGCTCTGTATAGTGAGTTGGCTGACAGATAGTCTGATGGAGAGAGAACCGAGTACAGAGTGAGTCAATTTTCCTACGTGTTTGCAAATCAAGGTAGTTAAAATTGAAGTCGCCAGTGATTAAAATGTCTGCAATACCAGTATCAATAGCTAGAGCAATAGAATCCTCAATGTTGCTGTAATAGTTGGCATCAGAATTTGGAGCCCTGTAGAAAAGACCAAAGAGAATTTTTTTCTTGGTATTAGCCACTTCTATCCAAATGCATTCAATACCTCCGATTTCTAAGTCATTACGACGTTTATAGCGAATTCCTTCCTTGACGTAGACGATGACGCCCCCATGAGCGTCGCCCAGACGGTCCCTTCGTTCAGGAGTATTGTAAGATTGGAGAAGCAAAGAATCTGTGTTAGTGGTTGGACTAAGCCATGTCTCAGTAAATGCTAAGATATCGAATTCGAAGAGTTCTGCATGTAGGACGTCTAGTTTATTTGAGATACTCTGAACATTGTATTGAACAAAGGAAAGATGGTGGTTCAACTGCAGAGAGTTGAAAATGGCAGAGGACATGCTGGATGAACTGCTCTGACTTCCTGAAGACGTCGAAGACGCTGGTCCTGGATTAGGACTGATGTCACCACAACAGAGGAGGAGAATACTTAGCCATAACGTAAAGTCAGTAACAGATAATACAAGAATGCATACAAAAGTTATTTGTTTGTTTTTCGCAGCATTTTGGCCCGGTTCTAGGATTTTGTACGATGTGTGAGGCTTAATATGATTACAAACGGAAGCATTACTGTGCAGCCAAGAGAGTATAATGTAAGCATGTGTAGTTTCATGCTGAAATGATATCAGTAAAAGAAGTTGAATGCTTAAGGTGAACGCATGCATGCGACGATATGCTGGCAAGACAAAGTAGTTTAACACCCAACTGAGTGCATGTATTTATCTTCGCCGTTTTCCGAGGGGGTCGAGGTTGTTTTTACGGCGTAGCCGTTATGGTTTTGCTTTTGTCCTACATTTTTCGTTATTTCATTGGTCAATAAAACCACATGTCCAAGGAGATGACCATTTCATTGGTCAATGATTTGCATAAATAAATCTAGTAAAAAAAACACGACAGTTTACCGAAGTTTTAAACTAGGAAATGTTTCATTTTTTTATGTGAGACATGAATGAAAAATATATACAGTTTCGGCTTGCTCACCGTCATGTCCTTTGATGACCATACGTCGTATGTATAATTGTGTTTCTAGTGAATTCTGAAACTGCTGCGGTGAATAGCTATTTTGACCTAATTTCACATGGTTGGTCTATATAGCGAAAGGAACCATTTCGCGAAAGGAAGGTTCCTTTCGCGAAAGGAAGAATTTTCTGCGAATTGTGTGTGTGAATTCGGGTTTAACGTCGCTTTCAACAATTTTTCAGTCATATCACGACGGTGTCTGGTTGCGACAGGGAGCTCAATGCTCACGTTTATAGTGCTGCCTCACTGAAGTATCATGTCCCAGACACTTTACATGATACCACACCCAGCCACATTATCCTGACACTGGATCGACCAGTCCTAGCTCTACCCCGTAAATCTGAGTGCCAAGCGAGGAGCAGCTAGTACCATTTTTAACGACTTTGTTATGTCGAGGCCCGGGATCGAACCCGAGACCTCAGAATTTTCTGCGAAAGGAACTGTTTGTTTGATTTGAGGTTTAACGTTCCCATCAACACTGTGTAGGTAATTTTGGAGACGTTGCTTCCAAGTTTGTGGAAATTTTACCCGACATTGAGATAAAATGACACCTCAAGCCCTGTTGCCCAATGAAACTAATAAAGAGATATAGCATGACAAAAAATGTAATAATCGCATTACAAATTGACAGATGTTTAATTTACAATATATGCCCAATAAAAGTTGCAGTGTATCATTTGTCTTCAGCATACTTTATGTCCTCCATTTTAACACAAAATGGACATTTTCGAATATCATTAATGTTATATCAATTCTGAAAAGGAATAAGTGTAATTTGAGTTTTAGTTAGGTGCACAAAATATCAAGTTTCCGTCCGTTTGTCTGCTTGTCCGTTTGTTCGTCCGTCTATGCGTTTACGTTCACCATGGCGACAACCCTAAATGTTAACCCTAGAATTTGTGTTCAAAAACAGTAAATGATAAAGTTTTCTTATTTGTTGTGCATATACTTGAGATCATAAATGAAATGAGGTCATGTTTTTAACCTTGACCTTTTACATTGACCTTAGCTCAAACAGGCGGGACACCGCCCTCTGCAAAGCTATTTTACCTCGCGTGACATCTGAATTGTTTGAATACAGTAAACCAGTTCATAGCTAGACAACTGTTGCTGTCACTATTGTAGCTCATATTTCTAAACAACCTTCCAATTAAATCTACGCCGCTTATCTTTTTTAAAGATATTTCTTGTTATCATATGAGCCAGCGCATGACGGATCCTTCAATTAGACCGGTGCTGTCGGATTGGACTCAGGTCGAACTCGGCGCCCGGTCTTTCGCCAATGTCTCTCTGCGTGGATTGTGGCCTTTGGTGTGTTCATACGGTCAGCGAGGACTCCGATCGGACTGCGCGAATGCGCAGGCTGATCTCAGTCTTCGCTGTTCGGCCAGGCCTTCTTTTGTTTTTGTCGTGCGGTTGCTCGTTTGGTACACAGAGGGCAGTAAATTGATCGCAATTCGCGGGCTGCCGGGGGCCGCGGGAAGTTTTCGCTTCCCGACGTATTAAGCCGTAGCATTGAATAGTTTGTTCTTTGCATAAAGGTCAGTCTCAGGTCATTTTGTTCGCGCTATACCTGTACACTATCCTTGTATTCTGCCTTGTGTTTCGTTTCGACAAGGCAGAGTCGCGGGATTGTGTGCATGTCTAACAGCTTAAATGATTGGTGTTGCAAGTGGCCTTCTTTACTTAATAAGGCCAGGTTGCACTAGCCAATTACAGTACTCTGTATGCAATTGTTATGAAAAAGTTAGTAACATAAGAATAACTAGATTGTACATATATAAAGTAACTCTTATATTTAAAGATGCCTAGAAGCCGCATCTGGAAAATTGGCAAACAGTGCGGACCCAGATCAGACACCACAAAACGCGGCGTCTAATCTGGATCTACACTGTTTACTCAAATAAAGATTATTGAACAACGTATGTCGAACAAAACGAAACTGGTACCCCTACAATTGAAAATGGACGACTCCGGGATTAAAAGACCTGGTAAAGTCCATAGAGAGAGAGAGAGAGAGAGAGAGAGAGAGAGAGAGAGAGAGAGAGAGAGAGAGAGAGAGAGAGAGAGAGGGGGGCTCTGAAAGTAATAATTCATATTTCACTATTATTCTGTTTATATTTCACTTACCGCTTTATGTTAAATTAATCCATTCATTTTTATTGTTGAGTGTCGATGATACACCTAAACAGATGTCAAACTGAAATTTGCTCGTGCAGAGCATGCTTTGTTACAGTCAGCTACAAGCGACCTAGATATTTTTCACATGTTTTCTACGTCACACGGTTTTATGAATGGAAATAGTTTACCGTTTACCTATGTACATAAATTATTATTATTATTATTATTATTCATTACGGAAACACACCTATACAAGTACATGGTAATTGTATCCGCCCCTCCCCACTTAAAAAGAAATATTGTATTCAGGTTGGAATATGGATTGTGGGTGGGTACACGTAGGACCCGCCTCATCGAGGTTTTGACGATTGCTCTGTTCAGGTCTGTATATAACGGGTGCACATGGTCTGGTCTAGAGCGGGAATAGGATAATATTTCCAGATTTTCTTCAAAAAAGTTTTAAGGGGTTAAAATTGTATAGGCGTGTGTTCGTGATGAGTTAAGTGATCAGTACTTCATTTATTTCTCGAAAACATTTTCAGACCACCAACGTAACAAATTATGATGACCACTACTCTAGCATCCATACTTGTCATATAAAGTAGAAAACTGCGGGCATTCGACGTCTGGTCGGCGTCGCATTGGCGTCGATGCAACATCTTGTATCGACGCTGTTTCGACGTTGGCTAGGCGCTAGATGTCTTCCGGGATTTGATATTTTCTAACATACCTGTCAATGTATGTAGCCTGAAAACTTGTATTGTGTGTGACAATTTATTATTTATGTTGACCCATCCAGTAATTCACTTTCATGCTATTCTTCCCTTAATTATTTGTATGTATATCACGATGAGCTGTATATGCTTAAGTGAATCAAATTTGAATTGAATGGAATACAATAGATTGTAATAAACAGCTGCTGTCCATATAATTTTCAAACAGAGGCTTTCCAAAATTTAAGATGAATTATGTTATGAAACATGTTTTATTATTATTTATTTAATTAACATTTAAATAGAAAAATATCAAGTTTAGTATATTAGAAAACACAGATTGTGGGTACTCGTTAGAACGACATTGATTTACTACAATCTGTGTTTGGAGCATAAAAGAAGTAAAATATCATTATAAGTATCACTGACTCAACATTTTTTTTAGTTTTTGTTGGGGGGGGGGGGCGGGGGGGTAAAGGTTCCAATAAAATTGTATAGGCATGTTTTCGTTACAAGAAGAAGAAAGAAAAATGGAGTTTTTTTATTTAATTTTATCAGAATATATCCCCTTTTCTGTCATTCAACCATTTTGCTGATTTATCCGTTGTTTTTTTTTTCATTTAAAATTAATTTAAAATTTATTTATTTATTTATTTATTTATTTATTTATTTATTTATTTTGATAAGAAGCAGAAAGAGGGGCTTCACATACTGTCATTTGATAATTTTTCGTCAGATTTAAAGTCTAATTTATTTATTAATTATATTAAAACTAAACATGCTATATTTTCAAACTTTTTTAGTATGTTTGTATTTTGTTACTTTGGAATTTGAAAAAAGAAAAGGAAGAAATTAATCATGACAAAATTGTTCAGTTGGCCTACTGAAATCATTTAGGGAGTGTGTCTGCTGTTACAGAAGTGAGGAAACAAGGTAGCTTCAAACAGATAAGAGCTGTCAATCACTCATACCAAACACCGTGATGTCACAGTAGCTTTCAATTTACAGCCAATCAGATAAATTGTCTTCTATAAGACCTAAGCAGAAATTCGATTTTCCATAACACATTTTACACAATACGAAGTTATTCTGAATCTTAACTACCGCTGCATTTGACCCATAAACTGATAGCGGACTCATGCTAGCGGATTCATTTTTGGGGCGTTTTATGATCTCACTAATTTGGTATCAACCTTTTTTGTCGTTCAAATAGTTTACGCGACTATATAAAATATATGTGTATCATAATTTTAATGCTGATGAATACGGGCATACGACTTTAAACCAGTTTTGGTCCAACCAAGGTACTGAGTCAAGTTTGACATCACGCCTATTCAATCATATGCGTAAGATCCCCCACCCCTAAAAATCGAAAAAAAAAAAAAAAAAAAAGATTGTAACCCAAAGCATGGATTGTGGGTATCCGTTAGAACCCGCGTCAGGGGTACGGCTATAACGGATATCTACGAGCTTCTTTTTTGTGAAGAGGTAAGAAAACTAATTTATCATATGGCGTCGCGTCTGAGAGTGTAATAACGTCATGCAATAAATTCCGTAATCCACTAATGGATTAAATATGCAAATTAGTTAGATACGCCCATAACGATACACGTACAACGTCCTTAACGACGTCGCGTTTACTTACTGCGGAAATATTGACATTTTTGCATACAGATTTTGAATAAAGTACGTTTTATAAGTCATATGATACATAGACTCTTGAGACGGGCCTCCGTGGCCGAGTGGATAAGAGAGCTGACTCTTAGTCATTAGGTCTCTCACCGCCCTAGGTTCGAGCCTCGTTCGGGTCACTAGTGACGGAAGGTCAGGTGGTGTTTCCCGGGTACTCCGGTTTTTCGCCCACCTCTGATTAACGATCGGCTCGATATGAGTGAAATAATCTTGAAAGGGCCGTAAAATCCAAAACCGAAAATAAATTTAATCTTGCATTCGTGATCGTGTATTGTTGAATTTATTAGGCTCGTTGCGGGGAAAGGCATAAAATGCTCGGCAAAGCCTCGCATGTTTTACTTGTTCCTAAACTCGTTGGATAAATTCAGTAATACATGAGCACTCGTTAGATTCTCTATGTATGCCACATGGAACTCCAGTTATAAATTATAGGTTTCACGTTTTAATTTGACTTTTCAAATTAATAATATTTGATTATTAATGATAAAATTACTTTATCAGCCGTTTTTCATGTTAACGGCCACTTAGGTGTATATCAATCAAGATGCATATGTCCGAAGGTATTCTTTTTTAGCATAGGTTTAATTACTTCACCTTTTTCTTTATAAATCATTATTCATTATTAGCGGTAAGAACTATTTTCCAAGTTACTTGTCATGCTGGTGGACATCTAGAGATTGCGGACATATTCGGATCCATATATTGCAATGCTTATTTCCAAAGGTGAACATTTTTAACATAGGTTTAACGTTGAATTTGTCTTTTTATTTATCATTGATTGATTATTAACAATAAAAATGCTTTCTTAGTCAATTTTCATGTTGTCGGACATTTAGGGATGGCGGACACTTAGGGATGCATGGGTCATCCCTAAGTGTCCGACAAGAAAAAAATGAAGTTAAATTTCGAATATTTTCGAGAAAAAAAAAGCGAAGTTTTCACTTAAAATGCCACAATTGATCATTCTCCACCGTTTCGGACATCTTCCCGAGAAACTAAGATTTTGTCATGCTGGCGGACATCTAAGGATGACGGTATATTCGGATCCATATATTGCAATGCTTATTTCCAAAGGTGAACATTTTAACATAGGTTTAACGTTAAATTTGTCTTTTTATTTATCATTGATTGATTATTAACAATAAAAATGCTTTCCTAGTCAATTTTCATGTTGTCGGACATTTAGGGATGGCGGACACTTAGGGATGCATGGGGCACCCCGAAATGTCCGACAAGAAAAAAATTGAAGTTAAATTTCGAATGTTTCCAAAAAAAATTTTTTCGAAATTTTCCCTTAAAATGTCATAATTGAACATTCCCCACCGTTTCCAACAATTTTGCGAGAAATTAAAATTTTGTCGGACACTTAGGGATGTCGGACGTTTAGGGATGCAACATACGTATGACCTTGATCCTCGAGGTACTCACTGAGTCTTGTGCGCGAAACATCGTCTCATGATGGTCAACATTTCTGCCAAGTGATCCGGGAATAAATCAAAGCACGGAGAGTACTGGTGGGTCGATCGTCTCTGAGCGTAGGTTGGGAAAATAGTCCTGAGCTGAAAATCGAACTGTTCGTTTAACTTGCGCTAGCACAGTAGATCTGATCAGACATCGCGTTATGTGGCGTCTGGTTATGTTGATTCTGTTTGCCAATGCCCAAGTGCACGAGCACAGACCACCCGCGCCCGCATATCGGGGCTTGAATAAATAGAGGGGCTGTATGATGCTTCCACGCAGAGCTGACAGTCCCGTAACGTTGGAAGTGACGTCTCCAAATGACCTATACAGTGTTGACGGGGACGTTAAACCTTAAACCAAACAAACGAGCACAGTCCAGAATTTTCTTCTTACGCTGCGCTCTGACGTCTTAGGGTAGTACTTCGGTTTTGTTCAACAGAGTGGGGTGGGTGCAAACGCAGCCCCACCCATCTTTTGGAAATTATCTCAGATTCATGCAGTTTTTCACCCTCTGCAAAATACCTGAAATTCGCATCCTCAACCTGCCCCTTTTCAGAGTCTGCGCACGACCCTGAATCATTATCAAAACTGTTGTTGCATACATACATGGCGAACAGTGCCGACCCTGATCAGAAGCAATATACTCTATACCCGATCTTGGTCTACGCTGTATGTCTAAAAACGGTACCACCTATAAAGTCTGCGCTACTCATTTCTGCTCTTAAACATTTCAGGGACAGGCCTCCGTGGCCTAGTGGTTAAGAGCGCTGACCCTTGATCATTAGGTCTCTCACCGCTTTGGTTCGAGCCTCGCTTGAGTCATATGTGAGACGCCAAGTTCTGCAACTGAAGGCCAGGTGTTTTTTTCCGGGTACTCCGGTTTTCGCCCACCTCTGATTAACGATTGGCTCGATATGAGTGAAATAATTTTGAAAGGGCCGTAAAACCAAAACCAAAAAAAAAAAAAACAAAACAAAAAAAAAAAAAACACATTTCGGGGCTCTACAATTAAGTTCTTAGCAGAAGTGCGAAAAGTTTATTTATACTCGACTTGGCATACATTTGTGAAACAGTTTAAAAATGGAATTTCCGAAAGACGGCACGTGACAGTGTGGCCTGGATTAAGTTATTGTTTTTCTCTCATTACGAGAGCAACCTGACAGTTTATACTATTTCGTTTCCCTCAAATGCCACTAGTTAAGCAAACAGTGTAGTCCCTGTGCAACTGGCTGAGCAGACGCCACATTCCGCGGCGTCTGATCTGGGTATTATCCAGCACACGATTCCTGTCAAGACTATAGATAGCTCTTGTTATAGCCTAGCCACTAGGTGTTAAAATGAATAATATGGAATTAAAAGCATCTTTTGCATTAAAATGAACAGTGTATAAAAGTTTAGCTGGTCTAGTCTCTCTGGCTCAATTTTAACCTAAGATTTGGGACTCTACCAAATAGACTTGCCATAATAAGAAGGTGATTCATTTTTAAACCAATAAAAAAATACCAACAAAAAATGATCAGACTTTTATTATCAGACTAGTAGCTAGTCTACTCTTGTTAGAGATCGATAAAAATAGCGCAACGTTTAAAGTTCTATTAATAAAACATAATGAAGTGCACGACCCGCCGGATGCTTTTAGCTTTATGAGTGTTACCATTTATGGGTATGGCGGCCATTTTGGTCATGTGACCTGGACCTAAAACGGTAATGCGCCTTATCGTAAGGAGCAAAAATATATCCTATACTTTAGTACTGTATTCTGAATCGTTTGCAGGATAAAATGGATTCTCACTTTTCTAATACAAAAGCATATGTGTCAAATACTGGAGGGAATATAGTAAGTAGGAGTGGAGGGTTTTGGAACAAATTTGATTGACAGTGACCCAAGGGACATTTCTGGGAAATTCTATCAAAACAGACAAGGTCATTTGAGGGTTTGGATACTTTAGCTCTAGTGGCTATCATGTTCGTTTGAGCAAAATCAACCCATAAGCCAAGCTACAGTGACCTGACCTTCAGCCCACACCCCTGAATGTTGATCTTGCTTGAGAATATTATTATACCTAACATTTGTGTAAAGTTACATAAAATCCATTGATAAATCTAGGTGCTAGCTAGAGCCATGAAAAAGTTTTCCCTATATAAGTCTATGTAAAAGCAAAAGGCCTCGGCGCAAAGGCAGATTTTGGCCCAAGGGCTATTATTGAACAATCTTGGTAAACCATTAGGTCTAAGTCTGCCGAGGCAAAGTGGAGCGAGCCATGTATATACACTTTATTGGTTTGATTGGACGGCAGGAATTGAGATATCATTTCATCACAATATCGGGTAAAAGTCCCACAAAATTGGGAGCAACGTCTCCCAAATGACATAAATAGTGTGCACGGGGACGTTAACATCAAATAATATCAATAAAAAAAACACACAACAAAACGAACAAGGACAGAAGGCCTGCCAGATGGACGCCCCATTGGCAAAAGATACACCTTCATCTCGCCCAACCAGCCCCGTCCCAGAGCAGAAATTAGAAAAACCCTGTAAACCCCAGTTTTCTTAAAGTGAGATTTAGAGGAATGTTCATTACTCTCTCTCTCTCTCTCTCTCTCTCTCTCTCTCTCTCTCTCTCTCTCTCTCTCTCTCTCTCTCTCTCTCTCTCTCTCTCTCTCTCTCTCTCTCTCTCTCTTGTGACATTAGGGTGCTTAATCCTGGCGACAACATGCATTCTTCCATATTTCCAAAACGGTTACTTTATTGATGAAATAGAGGTAGTTTCCTTTTACTGTAACAAATATTTTGGGTTCTCGTATGAACCGCATAGAAAAAGAGAATGATGCACTCCCTGCCTAGTACATCCCACTTTTCACTCAGTACAAGGTCATTTATACGAACCTGTTAACGTTCGCTCTCTCTCTCGCTCTCTCTCTCTCTCTCTCTCTCTCTCTCTCTCTCTCTCTCTCTCTCTCTCTTCGTGAAATCTAGAAATACTGTCAGACCAGGGAGGAAACCATTCACACTAAAGCTGGGATCAGTCTGGATGATCATAATCTACTCCTTTCGCATAAAGTACAGCTATTTAAGGGTTCGACGAAAGGCGTTCAAGCTTAGGATCCCTTTTCGAGCCTAAACGCAGAGACAATCGGCCATCCAATGCGTTTAGTAATTTGACTTCAAAAGCTGATAAGAAGAAGAAGAAGAAGAAGAAGAAGAAGAAGAAGAAGAAGAAGAAACACAATGTAAAATAGTTCAAAGGGAGAGCTTGGTAGTCCAGGAGAAGTGAGTGAGTGTTTGGGTATACGTCCCACCAACAGCTAAGGTCATACGGAGACGGGACATCAGTTTAAAGGCTATTTGGAGAAGCCTGGGATCGATCCTGGGATCCCTGGTTTACAAAGCGAGTAGCGATACCAATACAACACAGAGGCTTCCGAGTCCAGGAGAACTGCAACTGATTGACAGAATCTCATAGTTTAATGAGCTATAAAGATATTAACATTCACATGTTTAACTTTGATTTTGGCAGAGCTGCAAATGTGATATTGCGAGAAATCAGTTGTGTGTTACTCTACCTGCCATAGAGGGTTTAATAATTGAGAGCCCCCGCCCATCGGAGTTTGAAGAAATAGATTTGGCTGCATGATGCTTCCACACAGAGCTGAAACCAAACGCACATATGAGTACTGGTAAACCATTAAGGTCTAAGCCTGCCGAGGCAAAGTGGTGCGAGCCGGCCGGTCCATGCACATATAATTTATCGGTTTGATTGGACGGCAAGGATTGAGATGTCATTTCATCTCAATATCGGGTAAAAATCCCACAAAATTGGAAACATCGTCTCCGAAATTACTTAAATAGTGTTGACTGGGACGCTAAACCTCAAATCAAACAAAGCAAACAAAGACTGAAAGTTTGTTAGATTAATTTTCATTGCACATTGAACTGATCATTACGGTAACACATCTGCGCGGCATTTTCCACATCTCCAAAATGGCCACTTTTGATGAAAACCCATGATGTTTTTCTGCAAACATATAATAACGAGCACCCACACCCAATTACAGAAATACGAGAAAATAATAATGTTTATCCTTGTAAACCCCACCAGGTGCCGGTCCCGGTAGCTCAGTCGGATGCGCGTCGGCAGCATTCTTTCATGCATGGAGATTGATCATGAAATCTTTTCTACGGTCATTCTCTACCTTCCGCTGATTCAAGAAGGGCAGTTGTCAGTTTCTGGTGAAAGAATGTGCAGAGTAATGTGTAACTTTAAAATCTGGACTGGACTTGTA
Organism: Lucinisca nassula; assembly: GCA_963580285.1. Taxonomy (NCBI): domain Eukaryota; kingdom Metazoa; phylum Mollusca; class Bivalvia; order Lucinida; family Lucinidae; genus Lucinisca; species Lucinisca nassula. The sequence goes on from OY757017.1 coordinate 83,251,411, forward strand.
TACTGAGACATTGTCCAAGCCTAGGAAACTGATTAGAGGTTCTAAGCCTGCCCAGGAAAAGTGGCGCGAGTTGGCTTGTCCATGCATATAAACCCTTTTGGTTTTATTTGGGCTTGAGATGATGTCATTTCATCTCAATGTCGGGTAAAACCCCTACAACAGTGGCCTATGAAGTGTTAACAAAGAATTTAAATCTCAATTCAAACGAACAAATTGTTCAAGCCTACTCTCAGAATCAATTGCAGTTACATCATACATTTGGTTTAGAAGCCTTCGTGATGTAGTGGTTACGCTACTCGCCTTGTAAACCAGGGGTTCGCAGGATCGATCTCGGGCTTCTTCAGACTTTCGGATGAGTCCTTATACCGAGATCCCGTCTCCTATGACCTTAGCTGTTGGTGGGACGTAAGACTCAAACACTCACTCACTGATTTGAGGTTTAACATCCCCGTCAACACTGTATAGGTCATTTTGGAGACGTTGCTTCTAATTTTGTGGGACATTTACCAGACACTGAAATAAAATGACATCTTAAGCCCTGTCGCCCAAAGAAACCAATAGGGTTTACAAGCATGGACAGTCAGACCCGCACCGCTTTGCCTGGGCAGGCTTAGATCTTCTAAGTAGTTTACCAGTACTCGTGTGCGGTCGGTTTCAGCACAGCATGGAAGCATTATGCAGCCCATCCATTTCCTCAGGCCCAGATGGGCCAGGGCCGGTTACATCATACAATCCCAAAAATTGTAAACAAGCCGAAAATAATGTTAGCGAGCCGAGGGGTGGGTATGTTCAACTAGGAACAAGATTGAAATAAAGAATTTATGAGCATTAAAACACAAAATAGGGACCCGGAAGTAATTTTTATTGTTGCATTCTTCATGTTAGTTTTACGTCCACCAACAGCTAAGTCATACGGCGACGAGACCTCGGTTTAAAGACTCATCCGTATTACGAAAACACGCCTATACAAATACATTGTAAACTTTACCGACGAAAAAACGAATATCTTAAGAAGAACAAGATGTGTTTGTGAAAAACGAATATGTCCCAGGGCATGGTCATTTTTTCTTCGAAGTTGATCACAGGTCAAGATCAAGGTCACAGATTAAGATCAAGTTCACAGGTCAAGATCAAGGTCACAGGTCAAGATTTTTTGTTTGAGTAGGAAGACATTGTCACAAGGAGCCTACCTACATGCCCAATATAAAGTTTCGAACTCAACAGGGCCAAAAGATATGACCAATAATACTTTGATCTTTTGGTTGGATGTTGTCGGTCGTCGTCGTCGTCTGACGTCGTATGTCTTCTGACGTCAACACTTTCAAACGACATCTTCAAACGACAACTCCTCCTTGGCCCAATTTCATTCAAACTTCACAGGAATGTTGGCTAGGTGACTCCCTACCAAAATAGCTAAAATTGTTCAGATGGTCACCAGAGCTAAAAATAGAAAAAAAAAATCAAATGACAACTCCTCCTGTACCCTTTGCCCAATTTCATTCTAACTTCATAGGAATGTTGCTTTGGTAAACGTCTACCAAAATAGCTTAAACGATCCCGCTCCAATGAACAAGATGGCCACCAGAGCTACAAACTAGAGGAACTATCACTAAAGGTGATGATTAATATACCCGCCTCAATACTTGACACAGAAAGCAAACATAAACAGTGTCCACTGAGTCCATTCAGGGGCAATAACTCCATAATTGTTGGACAGATTCTCCTGAAATTTGCGTCTTGCACATCTACTTATCCTAGTGAATAAGTATGCCAAGTATCCATTGAATCCGACTGAAAGTGAAGGAGGAGTTCAGCGGACAAAATTTTGCAGCAATCACTTTTCAGTGATTCAGGGGCAATAACTCCATAATTGTTGGACAGATTCTCCTGAAATTTGCGTCTTGCACATCTACTTATCCTAGTGAATAAGTATGCCAAGTATCCATTGAATCCGACTGATAGTGAAGGAAGAGTTCAGTGGACAAGATGTTTGCAAGCAAATCAGGGTCAAGAAAGTATGTTTCAAATTGATTCAGGGGCCATAACTCCGTAAATATAAAATTCGCGTCTTACAAATATACCCCTCCTTGTGAACAATTATGGCAAGTATTCACCGACCCGACTTATAGTGAAGGAGGAGGTGAGCGGACAAGGTTTTAGCACATTTTGTTTGAAAATCAAGGGCCATAACTCCGTAATTATGGGACAAACTTTTGTGAAATTTGCGTCTTGCACATCTACCGCTCCTGGTGAACAATTATGGCAATGTTTTTTAGCACATTTTTTAGCAAATCAAGGGCCATAACTCCGTCATTATGGGACAAACTTTAGTGAAATTTGCGTCTTGCACATCTACCCCTCCTGGTGAACAATTATGGCAAGTATCAATTGAATCAGACTGAAATTGAAGGAGTTGAGCGGACAATGTTTTTTAGCACATTTTTAGAAAATCAAGGGCAATAACTCCGTAATTATGGGACAAACTTTAGTGAAATTTGTCTCTTGCACATCTACCCCTCCTGGTGAATAATTATGGTAAGTATCAATTGAATCCGACTGATGGTGAAGGAGGAGTTGAGCGGACAAAATTTTGCAGACAGACCACCCGACCGCCCGACAGACCAACCGACAGGCTGATTCCAGTATACCCCCTTCAAACTTCGTTTGCGGGGGCTATAAAAAGAAAATCATCGTAAATTTGCTTCAAACGCGAACTCCTCCTGAAGCCTTAGGCCAATGTGATTCAAACTTCACAGAAATGTTGCCTAGGTGTCTCTCTATCAAAATAGCTAAGCTCGTTCCACTCTGACAAACAAGATGGCCACCAGAACTAAAAAACAGAAAAATCTTGAAATGACACCTCTTCCTTTACCCTTGGGCCGATTTCATTCAAACTAATGCTAAGATGACCATCTACCGAAATAGCTAAAACGATTTTGCCCGGATGAACAAAATGACTGCCAGAGCTAAAAATAATAAAAAAAAACATCGTAAATTTGCTTCAAACGCGAACTCCTCCTAATCCCTTGGGCTAATTGGATTCAAACTTCCAAGGAATGTTGCCTTGATGACCCACAACCAAAATAGCTAAAAATCGTTATGCTGTGACAAACAAGATGGCCGCTAGAGCTAAAAATAGAAAATAAAATCTTCAAACGACAACTCCTCCTCTACCCTTGGGCCAATTTCATACAAACTTCGTAGGAATATAAATGACCTTCTACCAAAATAGCTTAAATGATCCCGCTCCGGGGAATAAAATGACCACCAAAGCTAAATATAGAAAACAGTGTAAATTTGATTCAAGCCAGAACTTCTCCTAAACTTCTTTCGGCCACTTTGATTCAAACTTTGCAGGAATGTTACCCAGTTGACTCCCTTTCAAAATTGCTAAAATCATTCCGCTCTAAGGAAAAAGATGGCCACCAGAGCCAAATAGAATGTACCAGAGACAGTGATACTCAGGTGAGCGAATCAGGGCCCTCTTGGCTCTCTTGTTCATTAGACCTACAGCTGTTGGCTGGGTGGTAAAACCACAACACACATATTGAGGCGGTTATAAAAAGTACCAACAATCAATTTTTAGCAGAACTTTTCATAATTACACCAAACCTTAAGAGCGTTACCTGAGCAGTTTCGGGATATTTTGCTCACAAGCTTTCCCTGTGTTAAAATGCCAAAGTCCAATGACGGAGGCTGCCATACTATAAGCCCATTTTAGCCCCAGGGCTATAATTTGAAAAGCCGGCCTCGTTGGCTCAGTCGGATGCGCGTCTGACTGGTGATCAGGAGGACGCGGGTTCGACTCCCGCCGGGGTCGGCAACATTCTTTCGTGGAGATTGATCATGAAATCTTTTCTACGGTCATTCTCTCCCTTCCGCTGATTCAAGAAGGGCAGTTGTCAGTTTCTGGCGAAAGCATGTGCACTGTACTGGTTAACCGCTTACGTATAAGCCTGCCCAGGAAAGTGTGGATAGGTAAACTGACCGGCTCAAAAATGACCTAAATAGTGTTGACTGGGCCGTTAAACTCCAATCCAAACAAAACAAACAAAACTATAATTTGAAAAAGGTTGGTTGAGGTCCACTAGATGAAGCTTCATACCAAATATCAAAGACCTTGGCCTTCTGGTTTCAAACAAGGACATTTTCAATGGTTTTCCCTGTATAAGTCTATGTAAAACAAGTGGTCAACCGGCATGGACCCATCTTTGGACCCAGGGCTATAATTTGAACAATTTGACCTAGGCTTTGTGATTTCAGACAAGAGTGGGCCCGGGGCAGAGCCATTTTTGGCCCCAGGGCTATAATTTGAACGATCATGGTTGAGGTCCACTAACAAAGCTTCATATTAAATATCAAAGAACTGAGCCTTCTGGTTTCAGACAAGAAGATTTATTAAGATTTTCCCAATATAAGTATATGTAAAACCAGCGGGCCCAGGGGATTGGGCATTTTTGGCCCCAGGTCTATAATTTGACAATCTTGATAGAGGTCTACTAGACGAAGCTTCATATCAAATATCAAATACCTGATACTGCTGTTTTAGAGAAGAAGGCTTTAAAAAAATCCTATCTAAGTCTATGTTAAACCAAGGGGCCCCGGGGCGGGGGCATTTTTTACCTCAGGGCTATAATTTGAACAATCTTAATAGAGGTCAACTACATGTAAATGAAGCTTCACACCAAATATCAAACACCTGGTCATTCTGTTTTCAGACGAGAAGTGTTTTTAAAAGGTTTCCCTATATAAGTCTTTGTAAAAACGGTGTACACCGGGACGGTGGCAGTTTTGGCCCTAGGGCCATAATTTGAAAATCTTGGTACAGGTCCATTAGACACAACTTCATACCAAATATCAAACAACTGGGCCTTCTGGTTTCAGACAAGAAGACTTTTAAAGGTTTTCTCCCATTTAAGTCTATGTAAAACCGGTGGGCCCTGGCGCCCATCTGGCGCCAGGGCATTTTTATGCCCCAGGGCTGTAAATTGAACAATCTTGGCAGAGGACAATTAGATACAACTTCATACCAAAATATCAAACACCTGGGCCTTCTGGATTTAGACAAGCAGATCTTTAAAGGTTTTTTTCCTATATAAGTTTATGTGGCTGGGTCTGTTGGTGGGCCCCAGTGCTGGGGCATTTTTGGCCCCAGTGATATCATTTGAACAATCTTGGCAGAGGTCCACCAGATACAACTTCATACCAAATATCAAACACCTAGGCCTTCTGGTTCCAAAGAAGATTTTTAAAGATTTTTCCTTATATAAGCCTATGTAAAACTGATGGGACCCGGACCGGGGGCATTTTTGGCCCCAGGGCTATACTTTGAACATACTTGGTAGAGATCCCATAGATGAAGCTTCATACCAAATAACAAATACCTGGGCCGTACGGTTTCAGAGAAGAAGATTTCAGTAAAAAAATCAATCTTTTGCTCCTGTGACCTATATAGATGTCCAACGGACCAGAACCGTTTGAACAACTTTGAAAGGAGACCACCTAAGGATAATTCCTGTGAAGTATGGTCAAAATCCAATCAGTTGTTTAAAGAAATTGTTTACGCACGCACGGACGCACGACGGACAAACAGTGATCCTAAAAGCTCACGTCGTCACTACGTGACAGATAGCTATTTACAAGAGGGTTTAGAGATGAACCCCTAAGATCCCATGAAACAAATCTATCGGAAAACGTTGTCTGTTGCATCTTCTTGCAGGTTTTGCATCCTGGCAAACTGTGTGGACCCTGATCAGACTGTATCTCTAACAGCGTGGACATTGATCAGACTTCTCCTAGCATATTTTGCTTCTCATTTTTTTTTACGTTTCCTTACCCAGGTCGATAGTTGCTAAATGCAGTATTTGAGAGAGTCTACAATGTATGAATACAAAAGACTGAAATTATTATTACTGTCAGATTCCCCTTAAACTGGAAATGGCTCTGCCCACTCAGGAAGAATTCATTTGGCAGAAGTGTGTGAATATAGTAAATAATGCAATAACAGTTGAAAAAAATCAGCTTGGTCTTCTGCTCTGAATCATGTTTATTTTTATTTTGGTTTTACGGCCCTTACAAGATTGTTTCACTCAAATCGAGCCGATCTTTAATCAGAGGTGGGCTAAAATCGGAGTACCCGGAGAAAAACCTTCCGTTTCAGAACTTGGCGTCTCACATGTGACCCGAGCGAGGCTCGAACCACAGCGGTGAGAGACCTAATGATCAAGAGTCAGCGCTCTTAGCCACTAGGCCACGGAGGCCCGTTTCTGAATCATGTACATGTACTTTCATTTCGTGACTATTATATCTAAAGAATGATCTCACACTGTGCTAGTAACTTATCCTGTCTAGGAGCAGTGAAGGAAACTGACTGGCCCAACATGACCTTAGCTGTTGACTGGGTATTGAAACGAAAACTGTATCAGAGAACCCTTTTATTCTGTTTATTCTGTTGCAGTGTGTTGGTGTTTATCTGACTAAATATCAGGGAACTTCAATTAAGAAGGGCAAGAGGTTATTCCCTACTGTTTAATTGCTTCAGCTCTAGCTGACACAAGAATATACTAGAATTTAATGATGCATCAAAATGAGCTAAACATCTGCCTACATGTACATGTATAGTGCATCTTGCTTGGCTGAAGTAGAAGAAGAAGAAGAGAGAGAGAGAGAGAGAGAGAGAGAGAGAGAGAGAGAGAGAGAAATCCAGATAAAAATAGGGGCTAAATTGCCCTTTAGGAGACATTATCACTGTACTGGCTAAGACTGAAGTAAAATTTATTTATTTATTTTGAGTTTGTTCGTTTCATTTGAGGATTAACTCCCCGTCTACATTGTAAATGTCATTTTGGAGACGTTGCTTTCAATAATTATTGAAAAACTAGTTAATATTTACCTCATTATATGCAAGAATACAATTGTGGGACTTTCACCAGACGTTGAGATGAAATGACATCTCAAGCCCTGTTGCCGAATGAAACCAAAAGGGTTTATAAGCATGGACGCTCCGACTCGCACCGCGTTGCTTGGGCTGGTTCAGATCCTCTAAGCGGTTTTCCAGTATTCGTGTGCGGGTCGGATTTAGCTCTGCGTGGAAGCATCGTGCAGTCCATCTATTTCTTCAAGCCCCGATAGGCGGGGGCCTTATTGATTTTAAGTATAATGGCCCGTGGCGAGGCGTTTGAAACCAGTACTCACAATCCATCTTTTTTGCCGAAATAAGAAAAATAATGAATACCCCTGTAAACCCCAGTTTTACTGTATACAAGAAAAACGTCAAATGGCATTATGGACGGTTTTTTTTTTTTTTTTAAAAAAGTTAACCAAAAGGTAAACCGAAAAAGTTAAACCGGGACGCGGACGCCCGGCCGCCCGCCCGCATGGACATCGCTATTCTAAAGGACGGACTTTTTCCTTGAAAAAAAAAAAAACGTCCAAAAAGTGGGGTCAAAATTATATAGGCGTGCTTTCCTGATGATAAAATGTATTCGCTAGATGGCAAACGGTGTAGAAGCCATCTGATCTGGACCTACATTGTTTGCAAAGGTAGACATTTTCGTATTCAACGGGATAAGGACTAACAAAGGACAGACAGACACACAGAACCGTAGCAAAACAATGTCTCCTCCCCTTTCAGGGGAAGGGGCATAATAATAATAAAATAAATAAATAAACAAATAAATAAATAAATAAATAAACTGTAAATGAAAAAAATGAACCTATGAATTACGTCTCCAAAATGACCTTTACAGTGTTGACGGGGACGTTAAACCTCAAAACAAACAAAATTACTTCTGTTACTCAGAGATATTCTTAGCCAAAGGCCCAATGCAGTGATAATGTCTCCCAAAGGGCAATTAAGCCCCTATTTTCTTCAAGACCGACCCTAGCTATCTAATTGCTTAATCAGTGGCATTCGAGAGAAATGGCCTTTAATCTGACTTTAATATAATTTATGTTGTTGTACTGGTCAGCTGTAAGTTGATTTCTTACACAATGTTGCAATATGTAACTGATGTCAATGGAATATACTTTGGTTTGGGTTTTACGGCCCTTTCAAGAGTATTTCACTCGAGCCGATCGTTAATCAGAGGTGGGCGGGAACCGGAATGCCCGGAGAAAAACCACCTGACCTTCCGTTGCAGAACTTGGCGTCTCGTACGTGACCCTAGCGAGGCTCGAACCCACAGCGGTGGAAGACCTAATGACTAAGAGTCAGCGAGGTATGTACAAGATAACCTGCTCTCAACAAAACGACTAAATACTTTTTTATATGTACATGTCTGGGCAAACAATGCAGACCCAGATCCGAGAGGAGCAGTATAAGGATCTGCATTCTTTGACATATGACGCCTATTCAAATATAAATAAATAAATAAATAAATAAATAAATAAATAAATAAAAATAGAACCAAACTTTTCAGATAAATATCGTGATATTTTTCATGTTTCTGCTCGAAATACAGACCGTGGGCACTCGAGAGAATCGCCTCGGCGAGGCTGTTTTATGTCTACCTACATTCTATGTTTTTGAGATAAAAATCCTGATAGTTTTCATGGTTCTGCTCAAACCACAGACCGTGAACACTCAATAGAATCGCCTCGGTGAGGCTGTTTTTACGATTACCCACAATCTATGTTTTTAAGCAGAAAAAAAGAAAAATAATGCTTATCCCAGTCAACTCCAGTTTTACTATTTCAAAATTGGGGTTAAGGGGTCAGAATTATATTGGCAATATACAGACCGCGAAGGTAAAGAAAATAAAAGCCAAAAGTGAGCTAAGCACCCCCCACCTCACACACAAAAAAAAAGCCGTGTTTTCGCTAACCCAACGACCCTGCTTCAGACACTGACTCTACTAGTTTTATCAATAAAGAACAAAATAAAAATTAAAACACCAACCCTACCATTTTCAATATCCAATTCTACCCAGTGTCGTCTTTGCATTTTCCCATATTATTTTTGCGTTTTAAGTACATTGTTTTAGTTTTTGTCATTTAGTACCTTCAAAAATACAGAGCTGACATTTTTGAGCATTTAAAATGAATTATGATATACAATCCAAGTCTCAACCTGACAACTTTATTGACAAAAAAAAAAAAACATGTCCAAAACAAAAATACATAAAAAAATACAAGCCCGATACTGTAATTTTCGAGGGAAAAAATAAAATAATAAAAAAAAAGTTTCTCGCACCTACTGACCAAACTTTTTTTCAGCATGATAGTAGAAACACAACTATTTTTTACGCCTAGGTCAAGATACCAAACACTTGTTCTTAAACATCGAGGCGGCTGCGTTTTTGTGATTGTCGTATTTCAAATCCGCAAAACGCGTTTGTGTCGCACACTCAATGCGTATTGTTTTTCAATAAGTCCATCTGCGTCAGCATGCATACGCAATGTGTATTGTTTATCGATACGCTCAATGCGTCTGCATGATTAAAACTTCGCAATACGCGAATGCGTATTCGTTTCATATACGCACAATGCTTGTGCACACGTAAACTTTGTCACACACGTTTTTGCGTATTTTTGTTTATTTTGGCGACTTTTTCCTGTGTTTAAACGCAACTTAAAAAGACATTTAAAGATTTAATCTCGTTCACAGGAAATGACACATTTATTTTCTTCTAGTTTCGTCCGTGAGCCAGGGGCATTAATTTTATCTGAGTTTGGATTTATTTCTGTTATTTAAAGAATGGCATTCACAGCATAGAAGAATGGATTCCTTCAGTTCATCATGTACACAAGTCTTTGTAATAAACAAACCACTTAACCCCACTTCATAAGTTGTGTTGACTCAATGACGTGAAACCCCATCCCAAAGAAAATCATGAAAATTGGTTTGACGTTGTTGCACAATTACGGAGTATTTTTTTTTTTTCAGAATCTGATGAAGTACGAAAACGGCTTTTCAAAATTTTGTTTGTCAGCTGATACCATAGATCTGTAGTAGAGGCAATAACTGATCTCGACACCTTTTCTAAACAGCGCAACCGTCATGAATTTGATCGAGGTGATCGAGGTGTTACGCTCCAATGATTGAGTGGCATTATTTTGTCTTTCTTTTGTGTCATTTATTTTTTCAGCAGCTGTAAATAACCTGTAGGACTCGCAGATGGTCACACGTGCACTTATCAGCGTATACTTTCTGTAGTGAGGAACCGTATTATTTATGACTTTAAATATTATTGCGAGTTTGTCAGTTCTGTCAATCAACATTACGAAAATTTTCTGCTGAATGTAATTGAACCCCATGTTCAATATCCAAGGGAATGGCTGATTTTACTTTTGGTCCTTTGAGATCAGCGTGAATATTCTGAGAAATCGGAAATAAATTATTGGTTTAGACTCATATTCTAGACAGGTTTTTAATTATTTGGACCCAATTTTGATTTACATCAGTCTTTGTATCGACTGCCTATTCGAAATTCGCAAAATTGCAGTATGTTTCCTCTGGCTTTCTTTGCCGGATCATTACAGGGTCACTGATGAGGCTTTATTAGCCGAAACTACGTAGTATGACCCATCTTCTTTCTTATGAATGTTTTCGTTGCTCTTAAAGGAACTCATTTTTGATTTTTATTTGCCTTCCCTGCAGCTGGTGTTGTGCCGTGTGGCGGCCGTAAAACGTCTCCCCGTACATCAACCATAGTGCAGTTTATATTTTACTTTTGGTCCTTTGAGATCAGCGTGAATATTCTGAGAAATCGGAAATAAATTATTGGTTTAGACTCATATTCTAGACAGGTTTTTAATTATTTGGACCCAATTTTGATTTACATCAGTCTTTGTATCGACTGCCTATTCGAAATTCGCAAAATTGCAGTATGTTTCCTCTGGCTTTCTTTGCCGGATCATTACAGGGTCACTGATGAGGCTTTATTAGCCGAAACTACGTAGTATGACCCATCTTCTTTCTTATGAATTTTTTCATTGCTCTTAAAGGAACTCATTTTTGATTTTTATTTAATTGAAAAATCCCAACTATTGGCCATTTTGTGGGAAAGTAACTGTCCTTTTGGCTTTCCGCTATTGATTTTTCCATTAGGGTCTGTTGTTTCGTGTTTGTGTTTCTTTCCCTTGGGTGTCGCTGATGGGAGCTGTGGGTTAATTGTATCGATTCCTGATCATTGCCTCCACTTCTATTACGAAGAATCTAGGGTGCAACATACACGTGTGTAAAATATTGGGACTTCCAAAAGTTTAAATATCGAAATTCAACTGATTATGCCATAGTGGCGTTCATGGCGCAAGGGAAAATTTTATATTTTAGCCATATCTTTTAAATGGGCTTTATGATTTTGATATTGTTAATTTTCCTTTCTTGGATAGTGATGTTCCTCGTGCGGCATCCTATGACGTTTATATTTCGCAATTAGTACGATTTGCCGGAGTATCAAGTCATGAAACTGACTTCAACACTCCTAATAAATTGTTAACTGCTTAACTTCTTAATCAGGGTTATCGGTACCATAAACTTCGAAAAACTTTTTCAAAATGTTATAGACGTTCATTCCGATTTAATTTCTAAATTATATGTTGGACTTGAATCTCTTCTGCAGCATCATCTATCGGAACCCAAATTTTATGGTGACTTAGTATATAAATTCAGAAAAAAAATATATAATTGCAATGACTTCAGCACCCAATTTTGTACAATCAACCTTCGCTATAAAAATATTTGGTACAACATGAATGTTAAAAGACAGACTGCATGCATGTTGGTTAACCCAATCATGGTTGACAACTTTGCTTCTCTCTTTAATTGCACGCCGGTTGGTCAAGCCGCAGATTTTATGACGGTTCCAGCCTTAACGCTTACTGAGAATTAGAAAGAAATTAAGTTAAGGTGATGTTGATTGGTGCCTGATGCTCTGTCTCTAGTCGGACCTATCGAAGTGTAACTGTTGGTTTTCTTTTGCTCCAGCATTTCAGTGTTTTTTTTTGCTGTCGAGTCCTCGCCGTTGTTTCATCTCTGTGGTTGTTTGATTTTTGTGTTCTTGGAACTGTTGCACTGATGAGTTAGGAGGCCTTTATATGGACTCAACAAAATATTTTTCTAAATAGCGACGGAATAAAGGGCGAGGATTGTGTCCTCGTAATATCGATTTAAGCCCCCCAGTGGAATTCGTTTTACTGACTGTTCCAATGCGGTTCTTCTGTCGCGGTTATGTTTTGTCTTTGAGCGTTTGTATCGCTGACTAAGCAAATTATTTGCCTAAATTCCGACGGAAGTAAGGACGAGGATTGCAGCTGCGTAAAATCGATTTAAGCCCCCCCCCCCCCACACACACACACATACACACTAAAAACACATAGTAGAATCACTGACCCTTCCAAGGCGGTTCTTCTGTCGCGATTTATTTTTGGTCTGGCATGTCTTTTGAATGTGTGTATCGCTTATATTAACTTGGATAGCCAATTAATTGGTCATTTTGTGGGGAAGCGACTGTCCTGTTTGGCTTTGCGCTATTGATGTTTCCATTAGGGTCTAGTTATTACGTGTATGTGTTTCTTTCCCTTTGATGTCACTGATAGAGCTGGGGTTAAATTGCATCGATTCCTGATCATTGTCTTCACTTCTTTTCCCCAAACACTTATATTCAAGAAAAATCGATGTTGCATAAATGTCGAAAAATGTCTGCCTATATTTCATAGCAGTGTAGTTCAAGTTTTCGGATATTTAGTAATCAGATCAAACGATTCTGGTCATAATTAGCTTGTCTAACGTTTAAAACTTGAGTATAAAACGCGTAATCTTCATAAATTTAAAATATAAAGTACTATGGCAAGTTTCCTGTTGAGATCAGTGAAGATTTTTTTTTCTGATTTTCAGCAAATAAACAAAAAAGGATTGATTATTTTAAGATGTGGGTCCAAATTATTCAGTTCAGTCAAGGTAACTGAGTTGTCGCTTGTTTGGGAAAGAATTGCTTCCTCGGTCTGTGTTATGTGATTTATTTGTTTGTTAATGTATTTGTCCGCCTTCCTTTGTGATGTTTGGGATAGACTCTGGGTTCTTTTAAAATATGAACATCTGAGTTTTCTGTTCAGATCAGTAAAGAATAATCAACCATTTCTTTTAAAATCTTCAGCTAATAAGCGCATAAACGTTTGATTAGTTTAATCCATTCCATACTCGATTATATTGTTTTGCATCATTAAACACGCATCCAAAACTGTCTACGTTGTCACACTGCGATTGCCCGTAGTAACAGGGCTTTGCTTACGAACATGTTCAATCTTACACATCAACCCATTATTATTATTATTATTAATATAAGTAGTAGTAGTAGTAGTAGTAGTAGTAGTAGTAGTAGTATAGCTCTAGCAGAGTATGATCAAGTTGTTGTTTCGAATGTTCGAAATGTTATTGTGTTAGTAAAATCAGCACTTAATTCAGTTAACTCACGTTTCTTTTCAGTCCTAATCCCGACGATAAACGAATAAAATTTCGAGAGAAACGTTTTGCAGTACGTCATATCGGTTATGTTGTTTCTTGACAGAGAACATTGAGTCACACTCACCACCTGAAAGCGGCATTTGCGATCGCTTTAGTTAGGTACTCCGGTTTTCTACCACTTCCGATTAATGAAATAATCTTGAAAGGTCCGTAGGACCTAAATCAAACAAAACTACATTGTTTGAGATTAGAGTCTCCGGATCATTACAGGGTCACTGATGAGGCTTTATTAGCCGAAAATACGTAGTATGGTCCATGTTCTTTCTTATGAATGTTTTCATTGCTCTTAAAGGAACTCATTTTTGATTTTTATTTGTACCAGTGTTGGCAAACGACACCCTCATCAGCAAACCTGACTTAGGGGAGAGCGACTGGGTAAGACACAAATTAAATAAGTAAAGACACTTCAGGAACTGATTAAATCCAAACACAAAAATATACAGAAACAGATGCCAAGAAAAAGCAATAATCAAAGATAACATCCTATCAATGGCACCAAGAAGAAGAGTAACTAACCATGAAGAAAACAATACAGGAAATAAACTAATCGCAAAGAGCAATAACAACCAGCTTTCTCTACCCATAAGATGGGTTCAAGGTGCAACAGGAGCAGGTAATGTAAATTAAATAATAATAATAATAATAATAATAATAAGACTAATAATAATACACAACTATAAGCAAATACAACACGAAAAGCCCCGTCGGAAAATCCGACAAAACTACATTTAAGATAAACAACATCAGCACCACCTCCTTAGAACGGTCAGTAGCGAGAAAAGCTTGTCCCAAACATCAAAGTAACACATCTTATATAGTTCGAACAAATTGACCTGAGACTGACCTTTATGCAAGGAATAAATTAGTCAATGTTATCGCCTAATACGTCGGCTTTCGTAAACTTCTCGTGAATTTTCGGCATCCTGTGAATTGCGACCCATTTACCGACCTCTATGTATTGAATAATAATACCGCCATTTTCGGGAGACGGCGAAGATAAATACATGCATTCAGTCGGGTGTGAAATTATGTTAATGGAGTTCACCAGTCTCAGGTCAATTTGTTCGAACTCTACGACAAAATCAAAGGCATCCGTGCTTATCCGACAAAATACGAGTTGGAAGCTGTTTCCGAAACAGATGACACCTCTGTAACTTTTACTGAAGCAACCACCTTGGGACGTCCAGTAAAACTTACCGGGACTTTAAACCGGTGGTTTTACGGGGCCCCAACTGATATAATCCGCCGCTTATATCATCCTTATCATCCGCCGCAGATTGCATAATTTAGTTGGCTGTTCGTCTCGCATGGAGGTCTACTAGCTCATCAATGAAAATGCTTTGAAGAAGCAAGAATAATGACTCAACAGTTACAATGCTTTGGGACACCTGGAGATCCCTGGAGCGCCAGCAATACAATTAGACACAAGAGCAAAAACGACCACCTGTTGAACCCCGATTGGCCAGGAAACAGACAAGTGAAGTGATGTCAACAGCGCTCGATGAAAATATGGGAAACTATCGAAAACGTAAATGTTAGACAAAAATACATTCAATGTAAAGACTTGGCGTTTTCTCGCTCGGGTTTCTTCCAAAGATGGCAGCTTCTAACTTCATAATCATTTCGATTTGGCCGTCGTCGGTACGTGATTTCATGCGCGTTCAAAATAATTCCTAATCGTTACCGTTTTGGTGACATTTCAAACATTTGAATTATAATGTATACATTGTCATTTGTGTGGATTTTATCGATGTATGAACTCCGGCGAATCACCCACACCCCTTGCATAAATCCTAGCATGAATCTTAGCATTCATGCTAGATTTTAAGTGATTCGCCGGAGTTAACAAATAGATAAAGCAGAAGTGGAGGCAATGATCATGAATCTATAAATTAACCCACAGCTCCAATCAGAGACACCAAAGAGAAAGAAACACAAACATGAAACAATAGACCCTAATGGAAACATCAATAGCGGAAAGCCAAAAGGACAGTTACTTTCCCACAAAGTTATACATATATATACTTAACGTATAGGTTACTATGGGTTGTGACCAGTCACTGCTTTGATGTTTTAACATATGTACTAGATGGCTCGAAATACCCAGAAGATGATTTACATAAGCTCTCAGTTTGATTTATTTTATCAAATCCTGTACCATTTAATAATATTGTTCTTCTGTTAATAGTTTTACAAGTGAATATAGTTTAAACAAAATACCTTAAACAGACATTCTTTTCTTATTATTAAACTATAAGGTTATCCGCGCAGACGCGGGGAAGACGCGGATGCAAATATAGGCTTTTTTTAATAGAACATTGGCCATTTTGTTGGAAAGTAACTGTCCCTTTGGCTTTCCGCTATTGGTGTTTCCATTAGGGTTTTTTGTTTCATGTTTGTATTTCTTTCCCTTTGGTGTCTCTGATGGGAGCTGTTGGTTAATTGTATCTATTCTTGATCATTGCCTTCACTTCTGTTCTGGTTTGGGTAGGAGTGGGGTAACACAGTCAACTCTACTAAGGACATGTCGAGTCGTGCAGTTAACCCAGCCGTTCGTTTCACTGTGCTGACGTCATGCATAAGTGGTTATACAGTACAGTCACATACTGTATTTCACAACTACCCAACCGTGATCGAATCTGTGGCCCCCTCTGATGATATTCCGTCGATTGCGCATTCGACTGCGCCACTGAGGACAACTGCAATTATAGTTTGAGTGGGAAGTATTATTGTGATTATTTCAACACTACTATATCAGTGGTAGGCCCTCGTGCATCGGGGCTAGGAACAATAGATAGAGTTGCATGGTGCTTCCACTCAGAACTGAAAGCGACCGCAAATGAGTAATGGTAAATCGCCTAGACGATCTAAATTAAAAGTGAAGGCAATGATAGCCTGCCTAGCAAAAGTAATGCGAGTCGGACCGCCCATGCATATAAACCCTATTGATTTCATTGGGCGGCAGGGTTTGAGATGTCATTTCATCTCAATGTGGGGTAAAAGTCCTACAAAATTGGAAGCAACGTCTCCACAATGACCTAAGCAGTGTTGACACGGACGTTAACCATAATTATAAACAAACAAAAATATAATAGTGGCAGCTTTGGGCAATTATTGCGTGCAGCCTCTGTGACAGTACACTTTGAATTACGCATGTATAATCGGCAATTCAAAAAAAATTAATTCACCAGTAAAAATATTATAATTGATGTAGTTAACAAAATTTGTTACTGTGTGGCACTAGGGATCCATTCGGATTTTGATAATCTTCTCGCTGATTTGTGCTGTGTGGACTTTAATAAAAAGATTGGGTACAACATAAATGTTATACGACAAACTACATATATGGTAGTTTACCCAATCACGGTTGACAACTTTGCTTCCCTCTTTAATTGCACATTGCACGCCGGTGGGTCAGGCCTCAGATTCTATGACGGTTCCAGCTGGGAATTAGAGCGAATCTAATTCAATGTAATGTTGGTTTGTGCCTGATGCTCTTTCTCGGGTCAGGTCCATCGGAGTCTAACTGTTGGATTTCTTTTGCTCCAGCATTTCAGCTGTTCATTTTTTCGATATAAAAAGATGGGGTAGAACATAAATGTTATACGACAGACTGCATTGATGGAAAGTAGAAGTGTCTGATGCTCTTTCTCTGGTCTGGTCCATCGGAGTCTAACTGTTGGTTTTCTTTTGCTCCAGCATTTCAGTGGTTTCTTGATGTCGAGTCCTCATCGTTGTTTCATCTCTGTGGTTGCTTGATTTTTGTGTTCACGGAGATGTTGCACTGATAAGTTAGGAAGCCATCAGGAGGACTGAACAAACTATTTGTCTAAATCGCAATGGAAGTAAGGGCGAGGATTGTGGCCACGTAAGATCGATTTAAGGCCCCCCCCCCAACACCCATCCCCTAGTGGAATTCGTTTAACTGACCGTTTTCTGTCGCGGTTTATTTTTGTTATGGTGTGTCTTTGAGTGTTTGTGTCGCTTGTGTTTTTATAGCATTTTGGCAATTTTGTTGCAAAGTAACCGTCCTTTTGGCTTTCCGCTGTTGATGTTACCGTTAGGGTCTGTTGTTTTATATTTGTGTTTATTTCCCTTTGGTGTCTCTCATGGGAGCTGTGGGTTAATTACATCGATTCCTGATCATTGCCTTCACTTCTATATCAGAGCTGTTTTGTTTGTGCCGTGTGGTGGCCGAATAAAGTCTCCCTGTACATGCATTTAATGGTCTTATTGTTCCAATCCTCAGGGATTGCTTTTACAATTGCTTTTTATCTTTCCTTTATTTTGATATCCTTTGGATTTTTTTGCTTTCCGCTGTTGATGTTTCCGTTAGGGTCTGTTGTTTCATGCTTGTGTTTCTCGATTCCTGATCATTGCCTCCACTTCTATTTTAAAGAGAGATTTCATTTTATTGGCGTGCTGATGTAATCTGTAGCTGACATAGACGAAGCACCGACAAGCAAGCTGAGGGACACCATCAAGAATACAACAACAAAAACAACAACTGACAATGTCCTTGTATTGTTTAACATGTGTTGTTATGTATTTGGTACATTTCTTTACATACCTGGTAGATTAGGATCATGTTTTTTTTTTAATCTTTCAAACGAGTTTATTCAGCACATCAAAATCGGAATGAAATCCGATAGGTCACCTCAAAAATACGTCCTGATGGATATTATGTATGTTCAGTTGGAGGAAATATTGGGAGAATTTACTGGAAGTTCGTCGAGTGACGGGTGAGTATGCCTAACAAAACCGTCATATTTCTCAAAATAATGAAAAAATGTAAATATTCCGGAAATAAAAGGTAACAATAACCAATACATGCAGCGAGAGTGCAGAAGAAGCTCCGCCAACTTCTCGTTAAGGACGCCAGAATGGTACACGTTTTGCTCCAATCAGACGAATTTTTCTACAATTTTTTAATTTTTCGATAAATACGTCCAATTCTGACACTCACACTATCGAAAAGTAAACAAATCACTAGCCCTGTTCAAACGATGTCTATGTACGGATAAATCCCGTGCAGCAACGAAGCGTCCAACTGAAGGGATGTTGTACAAAGCATTGAACAAAGTTGACAGTCGTGGTTTAAGGCAGCAAACCCTTAGTAGGGACAATACAGATGCCTTTGATCTATATTGATCAAATATTAAAACTACTGCCCCTGGGCAAGTAATTGCGACTCTCTGTTTCAAGCACGATGTGCACACTTTAAACCTTAAGGATTTTTAAATTACCATCATAATTTTCCATCAGTCAAGCACTTGACAGATGACAAATAGACAAACCCCACCACCAAGGCGGGACTTGTGGAAATAGAGCATTTGGCAGAAATCTCCATCTGATTACAGTTTTTCTTTGATAATTAAGGGGCATGAAACCTTTTTGAGAAAGTGGCGGAGCTCGCTCTTTAAAACTTTCTCGCTAGCTATGTTGATCAAATATAAAAAAATAAAGAACTATCGCCGAAAACGCGGCAAAAAAGGTAAAATTCGCACGCGAATTCACCGTTTTCTACGTTTTGGCGCTAATTCCTTTGTAGTCTGTCGACATTTACATGTTGCTTCGTTCTACGCAGACAAATTAAAAATGGAAACAACAAAACAACAACAACAAAAAAACAAAAATGAAATGAGTGCTCTGACACATCACGCTGTGGGTCGAGGCATGTATCCGATGGGAGAAAGAATGTTTTTATTAAGGCAAAAAGCTTCAGCAGGAATCATGTAACTATGACAAGTTGCAAGGGCACAGGAAGGCACAGGAAGCTCACATTTTCCTCCAAAAGCTTCACCACGGTAATCGCTCTGCAGTGTCTGAGATATTCGTTTAAATGCACCGGATTTTGCATTATAAGTCCAAAAATGATAGATCCGAAATTGTAATCCATGTCTAGTATGTTGATCTTTGAATACAACATCTTTAAACAAATATATCACAGACATTTTTCGGCGATTTCGCTGGTTATTTGCATATTTTCTGAAGAATATTGCCTTTTGAGTGTTTCAATGGAATTTAAAAATCGCTAAACTGAGCTCTTACGTTCCTAGACAATACAAATACTTATATAATTTGACTGCTGAGCGTGCATTCGATTGGGATAACTGTATTGCAAAGCGTCATTTGATGAGTTCAACTGGCAGTTTGGATTTACAACTATGTTTCAGCAGAACTGAAAAAACGTAATTTGCGACGGTAAAGCCGACAGTTTTCCTCCACATGAGTATTTTCAATACATTTATCCTCATTCTTATGTACAATGGCAAGTCAATAAGTAACCAGCCTGTCCCTTTCCATTTGACCGAGACAACCAACATTTTCACGCCTTGTTTTAATAAATGTTTTAGGCATGAGGGCAAAATTACATCATTATCGTGTAATTCACTCATAAGATATTGAACGTCAAACATGGCTAGCGATGGAAAAGCCAGCTTTCCGTCAAAAGTTGAGTATCTTGATGTAGTTCGGAAAGAGAAAACAGGTCAGGAAATACATTGCGAGCTGACCAATGTCTATGGGTCGTCTACACCATCGGATGCTTATGTTTAATTCTGGATTGGGCATTGTTGAAGCTATTTAGGTTAAAGGAAGATGATTTTCGTTTACGTCTGGTGACTGTAGATGAGACCTGGGTCCATTATTTTGAGCCAGGCAGTAAAACTGAAAGTCGCCAGTGGATAGGGCCGGGGTATCCGAGGCCAAAGAAGTTCAAAACGCAACCTTCTGCTTTCAAGGTGATGGCAACTGGATTTTTGGACGCATAAGGCGTTATTATATTGGACTTTCTAGCAAAAGAAAAGGACAAAAAACAGGTGCGTTTTATACAAATTTGCTCGACCAACTGAGAACTGCGATCCATGAATAACGCCGAGGTAAACTCTCCAAAGGGATTCTGCTCCAACAGGAAAATGTGAGTGTCCAAACTTGCAAAATTGCAAAGGATGCTGTCAAGCGGAATGGGTACGAGATTATACCGTACCCCGCCTATCCCCCTTAGGGACTTAGCTCCTAGTACTATTTCCTATTCCGAAACATGAAAAAGGACATCCATGGACGTCATTTCCAGTCCAACGAAAAAGTCGTGATGGCAGTTGAGGAATGGCTTCTTCATTTCTGGGCTGATGACACTGGAACAGCGTTGGTCCAAGTATATCTTTCGAGAGGGCAATTACATCGTAAAAGACCCAGAAATAAGTTAGGCTGGTTTTTACATTGACTCGCACCGTATTCATGCATTTAGCTTGTCAAACAATTGTACTATTTGCAGAACGCGGCAAGCGCGTTGAGCGGCGTAAAAGCAAACGTCAGCCAGCGTAAAGCGGTGCAGCTGAATGGCGAGTCCGGGGATTATGGCCACTTGGGGCCGATTTGGGCACCTCAGTAAATATATTTTTTCTAACCATTCCAAGCTTTTTAATGTCATTGTTTGTCATTGCATGTCTGAAATTCTAATACTGGCTTGCAAGTTGAGACATGTATCTTAGCGGATTTGGTTGCCGCTTTTTGTTATATTTTAAATTTTGCAAGTCACGTTACTTCGGACATCTCCTTCCTGATGCCCGGGACTTCCGTGGAGGGTGGGCCATGTTTGCTGATGTTGGTTCGGTGGGGGACGCCTATAAGTCCTAGGGTAGGCGTCTCCTGTCTGATGCCTCCAGTTGACCTGTCTCATGAGCTACGTCGGTCGGTGTGTGCTCGGAGGGGGGTGTGCTGTGTTTCCCGGGTCTTGTCAATCATCCGTTTCGGTTTCAAAACTTTGGGGTTTAGATTCACTGATGAAGATTAAATATCAGAAAGGCCTCTGTGTCACCAAAGTTGGTATAGCTACGCCTTAATTGGACATAAGTACAGAATTTAACTGTTGTAACAAGAGTGAGTGTTTGAGTCTCACAAACAGCTGAGGTCATATGGAGACGGGACCTCGGTTTAAAAACTCATCCGAAAGACTAGAGAAGCCCGGGATCGATCTCGCGACAACTGGTTTACAAATATAACAAACAATATCTAAATCTATAAACGTTTTACTGTGACACTTGGACTTGAAATCAAAGTTCTAATGATGCCTAATTTTCTGCGAGGTTTATCGAAATAGATGTGCAATAATGAACATAGAAGATTATTGTGCCATAATAAGTCTTGTTTGAAATATTGATATTCCTTGAAGATAAATGATAAAAGAATGTACGAAAGGTTTTCCAGTAACTGGCTGCCATTAATATGACTTATATAACTATTAAATTCAAAGATTATTAATGTTGTAAAATGATTTCTGTGATTTGTCTGAGTAGCTTCTTTTAGTGAGTATCTTTATTTTCTGAGTAACATTTTACAGGATATTGGGTCTTTTTGGTGACCATTACGAAAACACGCCTATACAAATACATTGTAAACTTCACCGCCGAAAACACGAATATTTTTAAGGTGAAAAAATGTGCTATTTTTCTTATTTCTGCTCAAACTATAGATTGATGGTACTCGTAAGAACCGCCTCGTCGAGGCGGTTCTAACGAGTACCCACATCTATACTGTGGAGCAGAATTAAGAAAAATAAGGTTTACCCCTGTAAACTCCAGTTTTACTATATAGAAGTTGGGTTCAAGGGGTCAAAATTATATAGGCGTGTTTTCGTGATGACAGTTACTTAATAAGCTGTATGAGACAAGTAACATTGCGGAGAAAGACAAAAAAATTTTGAACTAATCTATATGTAATTTACAATACTGTACATAGCCACTACACACAGGTTGACAGTAACAAGGGTCTTCAAAGTGCTACTGAAGGGACAAAATAAAGCAACGTAAGCACCGGAGTCTCGGTAAACTTTAGAAAATTGACTAGCAACTACTAATAACGAATTTCAAATATAAGAACCAATCACAACTTCTAAATAGAAATAACACGAATGTTTGATTAAAGCTAATAGAAATACAACATCAATGAATCAGTGCTATGCGTATGCTTTCCATACATTGAAAGGACAAGCATCTGTATATGTAGATTTTGTCGGGCCCATCGGTGTCTAACTGTTGGTTTTCGTTTGCTCCCGCATTTCAGGGGTTACATTCTGTTGCGTCCTCACTGTTGTTTCATCTCTGTGGTTGTTTGATTTTTCAGTTCGCGGAGATATTGCCCTGATTAGTAAGGAGGCCTTCACGCAGACTGAACAAATTATTTATCTAAATCGCGACGGAAGTAAGGGCGAGGATTGCAGCCGCGTAAAATCGATTACATGTGGAACATATACATGATAGTTAAATGGACATAAAAGCAATTTTAGTACACGCATCCTAAATTAATATGTTCTGTAAAAGGGCTATCCTTTGGGAGCAAAGTATACAGCACAGAACTCGAATAGTATAGAGTGTGCATGTATTTGGACACGACTAGCTAGTTTCGGCCAATTAGGCCTTATCAGTGCCCCTCAAAATAATTTTAAACTTCCATAATGGAATCAATGATAGCCAGGAATACTGCACATAGAACCAAACATTTACTATTTAAAGTACAAGTAAAACAAAGATCAGGAATCGATACAATTAACCTACTCCACCCATCAAAGACACCAAAGGGAAAGAAACACAAACATTAAGCGACCAGACCACAATGGAAACCTAAACAAAGGAAGGCCATAAGGACAGTTACTTCCCCACAAAATGGCCATATGGCCATCCAAAATAAAAAGACACAAGTGATACACACAGTAAGTAACAAACAACAACATAAATAAACCGCCACAGAAGAACCTCATTGGAACGGTCAGTGGAAAGATTTCCACTGGGGGGGGGGGGGGGGGGCTTAAATCGATTTTACGCGGCCACAATCCTCGCCCTTACTTCCGTCGCGATTTAGACAAATAATTTGTTCAGTCCGCATGAAGGCCTCGTAACTCATCAGTGCAACATCTCCGTGAACACAAATATCAGGCACCAACCAACATTACCAAGAATCTCTCTAATTCTCAATAAGCCTTTACGTTGGAGCCGTCATAGGAGCTGAGGCCTGACCCACCGGCGTGCAATTAAAGAGGGAAGCAAAGTTCCAACCGTGATTGGGTTAGCTACCATGCATGCAGTCTGTCGTATAACACCCATGTTGTACCCAATCTTTTTATATCGAAGAATGATTTTACGAAATGGGGTGCTGAAGTCATAGCGGTTATATATTTTTCTGAATTTATATACTAAGTCACCATAAAATTCGGGTTCCGATAGACCTTGTTGCAGAAGAGATTTAAGTCCAATATTGAATTTAGAAATTAAAACAGAATGGCGTCTATAAAATATTGAAAAGGCTTTGCATAGTTTATGGTGCCGATAGCCCTGATTAAGGAGTTTAACCGTAAATAATTTATTACGAGTGTTGAAGTCAGTTCCATGACTACACACTCTGGCAAATCGAATTAATTGCGAAATATAAACGCCATAGGATTGCGCACGAGGAACATCACCATCCAAAAAAGGAAAATCTACAATCTCAAAATCAAAGTCATCGCGTTTATCATAAATTTTGCACGAAACAAACCCATCTACAATAGATAGATGTAAATCCAAAAACGGGGCCTCGGTATCAGAAGATTTTGCTTTATTTAACTGAAGTTCTGGGGGGTAAATCAGACTGATCAAACCATCGAAATAGGTATTATCAATATTTAATTAATCATCTAAATATCTAGAAGTGGAGCTAAAAGCTTCAATAATTTCAGATTGGTTATCAATGGAAAGCGACAACATGAAGTCTCTTTCATAACAATACAAGAACAGATCAGCCACAAAAGGTGCGCAATTCGTACCCATCGGAATCCCCTTAATTTTCTAAATAATTTAGTACCGAATCTAATATAAATATTGTCAAGTAGAAAGGTGAGGGCATCACACACTTTCTGACATGACCAAAGTGTATAATTCGTATGCTCTTTAGAAGCGAAAATGCATTTCTGACATTACATGCAAGATAGAGAGAATCTTCTCTGTGAAAAGTCCATTCAATTAAATCATTAAGCTTTTCTTTTATAAGATTATGAGGAAGTGTAGTGTAAAGAGTGGAAAAATCGTAAGTAAACAGACTTGAAGCACGAAAATGTCTGGATTTCAATTTATTTAAAACCTCATTCGATTTTTTTTATAGACCAAAACAGATTTCTTCCTGATCTTTCAAAGTAGAAGTAAAACAAAGATCAGGAATTGATACAATTAACTTACTCCACCCATAAAAGACACCAAAGGGAAAGAAATACAAACCAGACCATAATGGAAACCTAAACAAAGGAAGGCCATAGACTTTATCACAATATTTAATCACATGCGTAACTTATATACTACTTCTGTATGCTGCTGAAAATAAATAGTCAAATTATGAACATATATGACTTCAAGAAGGACCCTTTCCTATAAACCGACCTCTCAAGATCTGACACGTTGTGCAAATATAGCATAAAGAGCAACTGATGCTATGCTTCATGTTGAATATGATTTAATATGGAAGTTTTAAAGGGACTACAGAAGGTAGTAGACAGTGTGGACAAACCTGGTCAAGCAGCATGGAATAAATAAATAGTTCAGGTGTTATACTCCATTCCCGCTCTCAACTCACATTTTGAGAAGAAGAAATGTTGAGCGAACAAGTATGCAGTGTAGGAGTTCAACACTAAACCCTAAATACATACAGGATACTAGTGTACGATTTCAGTATGAACAGAAATTTAGAATTCTGAATGATAGCCTGCAAAATAGAAAAGTGACCACGTTGAAACGATATACAATGCATTGTGTACTACTGAGAGAAGCATCTACTGAATTTTTTTCTCGTCAAATATTTCAGAGACACTCAGCCAAAGACACGAAATAATTTACTGCATTTTCTGGATTTTACGACAGAGAAAATATTATTTAAGTAATGATGAGCAAGTCAGTCAACCCAACAACACTTCTCCTGGGCAAGCTCAGACCTGCTCAGTTAAATACATTTAAACCACTACTGTGCATATTTTGTCACATCACGAAAACACGCCTATAAAATTTTGACCCCCTGAAACCCCACGTTTATATAGTGAAACTGTGGTTTACATGGGTAAATATTAATTTTCTTATTTCTGCTCAAAAACATTGAATGTGGGTAGTCGATAAAACCGCCTCGAGGCGGTTCTAACGTGTACCAACAATCTATATTATGCGCAGAAATAAGAAAAAAAATCACAATTTTTCCTTCTCAATTTTTCATTTAACGGCGGTAAAATGTACAGTGTATTTGTAAGGTGTTTTTCATAATGAACAATATTCGCAATACTCCGCATATTTGGATATATCCGCTGATCAACATGCAAGCTATATAAGCCTTCATATCCATATACACTGAACACGGCTCAAATAAACACATAAAACTACATCCAAAAATACACAGGTGTACTAACAAAATAGAAGTGGAGGCAATGATCAGGAATCGATACAATAAACCCAGAGCTGCCATCAGAGACACCAAAGGGAAAGAAACACAAATATGAAACAACAGACCCATTGGAAACATCAACAGCGGAAAGCCAAAAGGACAGTTACTTTCCTACAAAGTGGCCAATAGGATATCCAAAATAAAATAATGTACGCGACACAAACACCCAAAGACAAACCATAACAAAAATAAACCGCGACAAAAGAACCGCCTTTGGGTCAGGCCTCAGATTCTATGACGGCTCCAACGTAAAGGCTTATTGAAAATTAAATAGATAATGTTGGTGGGTGCCTGATGCTCTGTCTCTGGTCGGGCTCATCGGAGTCTAACTGTTGGTTTTCTTTTGCTCCAGCATTTCAGTGGTTTCTTGCTGTCGAGTCCTCACCGTTGTCTCACCTCTGTGGTTCTTTGATTTCTGTGTTCACGGAGATGTTGCACTGATGAGTTAGGAGGCCTTCATGCGGACTGAACTAATTATTTGTCTAAATCGCGACGGAAGTAAGGGCGAGGATTGTGGCCACGTAAAATCGATTTAAGCCCCCCAGTGGAAATCTTCCACTGACCGTTCCAAGGCGGCTCTCCTGTGGCGATTTATTTATGTTGTTGTTTGTTACTTACTGTGTGTATCACTTGTGTCTTTAAATTTTGGATGGCCATATGGCCATTTTGTGGGAAAGTAACTGTCCATATGGCCTTCCTTTGTTTAGGTTTCCATTATGGTCTGGTCGCTTAATGTTTGTATTTCTTTCCCTTTGGTGTCTTTTATGGATGGAGTAAGTTAATTGTATCAATTCCTGATCTTTGTTTTACTTCTACTTTGAACGGTCAGCGGTTCTACTAAGTTCTACTTAAACCTACGGTTCTACTTAAACCTACTAAGTAAGTGCACCCTTATTCCTAAGACTCAGCAATAAAACAATTCTTCAGACTGAGAATAATTTATATACCTAAAGAGTCAACATTAAAGCTACAAATACATTCCACAGTAAAATAGAAGTAAAGCTCATCGCCATTAATTTTGCCAAGAAGCTCCTTTTGATAAGCACTAAGGACAGATGCGTGACAGACGCAAATAAATGGGGTATACCGAAAAGATAGCAATAAACAATACACACCACCAGTTAAACGTAATTCTGATAGGCGGATAATCAAACTATATGACAAGTAATACACCATCTTTAGTCGTGTCAAGCAGCTATATAAAAATCATTTCTAAGTTACAGAACTGCATAAATGTCAAATCCTTAGTTATATCTCAGACAATACACATGCTCTCTCCCCCCTTACATAATGAAAAGCTATAAATCAAGGCAAAATGAGCATTAACACTAAAATGACATGAAAAAAACACAGAATGGCTAGGGAAAAGTACAGGCATTAACAATTATGCACACATTTACAACAAAAAAGCTGTATTTGCGCTTTGGCGACGAAAATACGTATGTCGACGGCAGGAAAGAAATAGACGACAAATGTCGGCGAAAGTAATCGACGACTAAATCGTTGATAGAAATATAAACCTCAAAATAAATAAATAAAAATAATAATATTAATAGTAATCGACTTCATTTATAGAGGGTAACACATTTAGTACTAGTACTAATCTTTCATGCGCACGTGGCTCTCGTTTTCTTCCTCTTCCTGGGTATCAACAAGTACTAAGCAAGGTGGGAAAAATGGAAGTGAAGGCAATGATCAGGAATCGATACAATTAACACACTGCTCCCATCAGAGACACCAAAGGGAAAAGAAGCACACACATGAAACAATTAGACCCTAATGGAAACATCAATAGCGGAAAAAAGAAGTGGAGGCAATGATCAGGAATCGATACAAAAAAAACAGCTCCCATCAGAGACTCCAAAGGGAAAGAAACACAAACATGAAACAACAGACCCTAATGGAAACACCAATAGCGGAAAACCAAAAGGACAGTTACTGTCCCACAAAATTGCCAATAGGCTATCCAAAATAAAATAGTATAAGCGACACAAACACCCAAAGACAAACCATAACAAAAATAAACCGCGACAGAAGAACCGCCTTGGAACGGTCCGCGGAAACAAATTCCACTGGGGGCTTAAATCGATTTTACGTGGCCACAATCCTCGCCCTTACTTCCGTCGCGATTTAGACAAATGATTTGTTCAGTCCGCGTGAAGGCCTCCTAAATCATCAGTGCAACATCTCCGTGAACACAAATAGTAAAACAACCACAGAGATGAAACAACGGTGAGGACTCGACAGCAAGAAACCACTGAAATGCCGGAGCAAAAGAAAACCAACAGTTAGCCGAAAGCCGTAAGGACAGTTCATTTCCCACCAAAATGGCCAATGTACTATCCCAAATAAAGTAATATAAGAGATACACACACTCAAAGACAAAGCATAACAAAAACTAAACCGCGACAAAAGAGCTGCCTTGGAAAGGTCAGTGAAACGATTTCTACTGGGGTGTAAATCGATTTTACGTGGCCACAAGTCTCGCCCTTACTTCCGTCACGATTTAGACAAATAGTTTGTTAAGCCCGCACGAAGGCCTCCTAACTCATCAATGCAACATCTCCGTGAACTCTAAATCAAACAACCACAGAGATGACCTTATCCAAATCTTATGTAGAAAGGTGAGGGCTTCACACACTTTCTGACATGACCATAAAGTATACAGTAAAAAAGCGTTCTGACAATACATGCATAGATAGAGGGGGTCTTCCCTTTGAAATGTCCATTCGATTCAGCCATTAGGTTTTCTTTTATAAGGTTATGAGGAAGTGTAGTGTAAAGGCTTGAAAAAACATAAGTAGACAGACTTGAAGCATGGAACGTCTGGATTTCAATTTATTTAAAACCTCATTAGAATTTTATATAGACCAAAACAGATTTCTCCCTGATCTTTTAAAGACTTTTCCGCAATATTTAATCACGTTTTTTTATGGTAGTAAAACATAAAGTTAATAATTTGGAAAGTTCAGTGGTGGTACAAGAGCTTATATTTGCAATAAACCGTGCTTTATATGGTCTTTTATAAAGCTTAGGTAACCAATATAACGTAGGAAGCTTGTCTTGGCCAAATCTATTGCTCAAGAAAACAACACTTGGCGCTTGCGGGAATCGAACCGGCTACCTCTCTATCTGTAATCCGATGCTTTACCACTGCACCACAGCGCTCCACATATACATGTGTGGATGTAAAATGTATTACAGGTGTTAAACTAAATATGCTATCCGGCAAATGTATAGTTCAAAACATGAGAGCAAGGCCAAAATAACTACTGATTACTTTTAAAGGCGGGGGGGGGGGGGGGGGGGGCGTTGTCCATAAGGCCCTTTTCAGGCCCTGGAACAAACGTCTTCATTTTCTTCTGATACATTGCCTATAGTGTCCCATTTACTAAAATAGTATTGGTTTTGTAACGTAAGCCCTAGCTATTGAGAAACATGATAATGGAAGTGGGTGGGGTAATTCAGCATTAATCAGAGGTACCATGTTTTATAGTGATTGTTTCTTTTTAAAAATATATCACACCCCCTCATTATTTCCTCTGTGTATTAATAAAATGTATTGGGTAAATTTCTACTGAAATTTTCTTCCTCTAAAGTAAACTACTACATCTGCAGCAACTGTGTTATGAACATCGTCAATTTTTGTTAATTTTGCATCTTCAAATTCAATAAATCCTATCTCCGAAACTAAATAGCAAATTATTTTCAAACTTACATGAATTTAACATTGGAAGAGTACAAAGTGTTGATAAGGT
The DNA here is from genome assembly GCA_963580285.1 of Lucinisca nassula. Classification (NCBI taxonomy): domain Eukaryota; kingdom Metazoa; phylum Mollusca; class Bivalvia; order Lucinida; family Lucinidae; genus Lucinisca; species Lucinisca nassula. The sequence goes on from OY757017.1 coordinate 83,281,084, forward strand.
TTTGGTGACCTTGACCTAATATTCAAGGTCACTTGGGCTCGTCAAATGTCAAAATTAGGGGTGACCATTTTGGCCATTTTTCTGTTCCTGAACAATAAGCTTCAAATTCTCCTAATACATTGCCTATAGAATTCCTTTTACTAAGACAGTATAGGTTTTGCAAATTTAGCCCTAGCTATGGAGTTAAATGATCATGAAACTGGGCGGGGTAATTCAATACGATGCTGAGGTATTGTGTTACAAGTACTAATCTTCCTTGTGGCCCTCTTTTTCTGGGTAGAAACCAGTACTAAGCAATGTGGATAAAGTCTCTTGCTCAATGAAACAACACTTGGCGCTTGCGGCGATCGAACCGGCTACCTTTCGATCTCAAATCCGATGCAATACCACTGCACCACTGTGCTCCACCTATAATCTATATTTTGAGCAGAAATAAGACAAATATCACAACTGTTCATCTTAAAATTTTCGTTTTTTAGGCGGTAAAGTTTACACTGCATTTGTATAGGCGTGTTTTCGTAATATTACAATGACTGATGAAGCCTGATGAGGACTAATTGCCCGGAACTGGCTAGTCTGGCTCAAAATGAACTTACGCACTCTTAGTATGGTTTTCAGTTCTGTGTTTTAGTCTTTGCTTCCTCTGTAGAAAATAAAGCGATAGCGTACATGGCATCCTATGAAACAAGTCCATTTCAAACACTGCCATTGACTTTTTTCTGCATCTTTTTCTGTGACAGTACCGACTTTGTATTGAATTTATACGTTTAAACTAAACGCTCTAGAATTATCAGTCAGTTCTGAATGGTTTTTGAGATATACGGCCACAGGTTGGCATAAAAGCATGTGGCTGAAGGAAGTTATCTCAAGGAATATTTCTATAAAAGTTGTGTCAAAATATCTGCAAAGGCTTTGCAGTAAATGCCATTTTTCTATTTTCCCCATTATGCGTCTATGGAAAGACTAAATTGCCACAGCAGTCAAACTAATAAGCCGATTTTCATTAAAAACACAATCTTTCAACCACCCCCGCCCCACCCCGTCCCCCCACACCCCCTAGGGATGCTACAGGTGAAGTTTGGGCTGAATCGGCACCCCCTCATTATTTCCTCTATGTGTTAGACAAATGTATTGGGTAAATTCCTACTTAAATTTTCTTCCTCTAAAGTAAAATACTATATCTACATTGATTAGGTTTTGGTGACCTTGACCTAGTATTCAAGGTCACTTGGGCTCGTCAAATGTCAAAATTAGGGGTGACCATTTTGGCCATTTTTCTGTTCCTGAACAAAAAGCATCAAATTCTCCTAATAAATTGCCTATAGAATTACTTTTACTAAGACAGTCTAGCTTTTGCAAAGTAAGCCCTAGTTATGGAGTTAAATGATCATGAAACTGGGTTGGGTAATTCGATACGATGCTGAGGTATTGTGTTTAATGCACCACATCTCTTTTAAATATAGCAAACGCAGTAACAACTTCCTCCGTTTGTTTGTTTGTGTGCCTAAGGTAACATCCTACCTAGTTTTCTTCCTCTAAAGTATAGTATGCCATCTGCAGCAACTCTTTTATGAAAACCTTCTATTTCTGAAAATTTTGCAATTTGGAATTCAATAAATCATATTTTTTTCTTTTGAATTACATAAGGGATTCTTTTGAAATTAATCTGAATATATTATAAGGTTTTGAGAATATAGAGGGCTGACTAGGTTTGTGTGACCTTGAAGGTCACATGGTCTGTGAGATTTTTAAAATGGAAAAGAATGTTTGTCTTTATTTGGGAATAATTAAATTCAAATCCTGTGAAGTTTCATTGACTTTCCCAGATATCTATATCATTGGAACTTGCCTTTGAGCTTACAGTTTGGTGACCTTGACCTCATTTTCAAGGTCCTAACAGGCTTGATATCTACAATTGCACTCATATTACTCTTTAGTCGAGCTGTCACTTAACTTATGCAGCATTACACCAGACTTGGCTGGATGTAGCATCTGATCATGTCTCTGAGTTGGTTAGATGTTCAGTGAACTTGGTCTTATTTTCAAGGGCCTTGTTTTCAAGGTAACTACAGAACAAAATAGGTCAACATTTTTAAACTTCGAGTATAGTTTCTTTGGAACTCCTGACTTGATTCTTAGAAACAGGCTTAGATGAATTATAGGGCCATGATTTCAAGTTGGTTAACATTAACCTCATTTCAAGGTTATCAAAAGTCAAGGTAGTTTGAAGTTTAGTAAATTTAAGCTTGTTTGCACAGTCTGTGGGATCAAATGAGTGGAATGGATGCTAGTTTAACTGGTATAGTCACCAGGACAGAACAAGGGGCTGAATAAGTAATGATAAACAAACAAAACCAAGCTTATTAGACGTTGATGACATTGTTTTCAAGGTCACAACGCAATTAACAATGTCCAAATTCAGTCTGACCTTAAAATAAGGTCAATATCACCAAACCAAATCAACTGTGTGCACTCACAATAATATCTACATACACGTTTCAAAAGAATTCAAACACAGATTTGAGAGATAAACAAAGATTCTGCAAATTCCATCTGCAGCAACTCTTTTATGAAAGCCTTCTGTTTCTGAGAATTGTGTATCTTGGAATTCAATAAAACATTTTTTTTCTGGAATTAAATGAAAGAGTCCGTTGAAATAAATCTGAAGACAGTATTTTGAAAAAAAAAATGTTGCCTAGGTTATGGTGTCCTTGACCATATCATCATGGTTACATGGTCTTTGAAATTATCAGACAGGACCAATAAGGTCATATTCTGCCCACCCCACCCATCGCCGTCCCCGCCACAACAGATCTTCATTTATTCAAGAGCATAGTCCTGTCTTATTATTTTTCCCTTCTGAGGAAAATAAAAGGACTGCAGCTTTACTACATGACAATGTGCAGTTTGCTTATTTTAAGTCTTGGAATTTGCAGAATCTTTGTTTATCTCTCAAATCTGTGTTTGAATTCTTTTGAAACGTGTGTGTAGATATTATTGTGAGTGCACACAGTTGATTAGGGTTTGGTGATATTGACCTTATTTTAGGGTCAGACTGAATTTGGACATTGTTAATTGCGTTGTGACCTTGAAAACAATGTCATCAAAGTCTAATAAGCTTGATTTTGTTTGTTTATCATTACCTATTCAGCCCCTTGTTCGGTCCTGGTGACTATGCCAGTTAAACTAGCATCGATTCCACTCATTTGATCCTACAAACTGTGCAAACAAGCTTAAGTTTACTAAACTTCAATCTACTGTGACCTTTGATGACCTTGAAATGAGGTTAATGTTAACCGACTTGAAATCATGGCCCTATAATTCATCTAAGCCAGTTTCTAAGATTCAAGTCAGGAGTTCCAAAGAAACTATACTCGAAGCTTAAAAATGTTGACCTATTTTGTTCTGTGGTGACCTTGAAAACAAGGCCCTTGAAAATAAGACCAAAATAGAAGTAAAACAAAGATCAGGAATCGATGCAATTAACTTACTCAACCCAAAGACACCAAAGGGAAAGAAACACAAACATGAAGCGACCAGACCATAATGGAAACCTAAACAAAGGATGGCCATAAGGACAGTTACTTTCCCACAAAATGGCCAAATGGCCATCCAAAATAAAAAGACCAAGTGATACACACAGTGAGTAGTAACAAACAACAACATAAATAAACCGCCACAGAAGAACCGCCTTGGAACGGTCAGTGAAAAGAATTCCACTGGGTGGCTTAAATCGATTTTACGTGGCCTTAATCCTCGCCCTTACTTCCGTCGCGATTTAGACAAATAATTTGTTCAGTCCGCATGAAGGCCTCCTTATTCATAAGTACAACATCTCCGAGAACACAAATAATCAAAGAACCAAAGAGGTGAGACAAGGTGAGGACTCGACAGCAAAAAACCACTGAAATGCTGGAGCAAAAGAAAACCAACAGTTAGACTCCGATGGGCCCGACCAGAGACAGAGCACCAGTCACAAACCAACATTACCTTGAATTAGATCTCTCTAATTCTCAATAAGCCTTTACGATGGAACCGTCATAGAATCTGAGGCCTAACCCACCGGCGTGCGATTAAAGAAGGAAGCAAAGTTGCCAACCGTGATTGGGTTAACTACCATGCATGCAGTCTGTCGTATAACATCCATGTTGTACCCAATCTTTTTATATCGAAGAATGATTTTACAAAATTGGGTGCTGCAGTCATTGCGGTTATATATTTTTCTGAATGTATATACTAAGTCACCATAAAATTCGGATTCCGATAGACCTTGTTGCAGAAGAGATTTAAGTCCAATATTGAATTTTGAAATTAAATCAGAATGGCGTCTATAAAATTTTGAAAATGCTTTTCGTAGTTTATGGTACCGATAACCCTGATTAAGAAGTTTAGCCGTTAATAATTTACTGTTCACTGAACATCTAACCAACTCAGAGACATGTCCAGATGCTACATCCAGCCAAGTCTGGGGTAATGCTGCATAAGTTAAGTGACAGCTCGTCTAAAGAGTAATATGAGTGCAATTGTAGATATCAGGATTTAATTCCAGATAAAAAAAATATGTTTTATTGAATTCCAAGATACAAAATTCTCAGAAATAGAAGGCTTTCATAAAAGAGTTGCTGCAGATGGCATACTTAACTTTAGAGGAAGAAAACTAGGTAGGTTATTTCCCTGTTTGTTTGTTTGCCTTAGGTAACATCCTACCTAGTTTTCTTCCTCTAAAGTTAAGTATGCCATCTGCAGCAACTCTTTTATGAAAGCCTTCTGTTTCTGAGAATTGTGTATCTTGGAATTCAATAAAACATTTTTTTTCTGGAATTAAATGAAAGAGTCCGTTGAAATAAATCTGAAGACAGTATTTTGAAAAAAAAAATGTTGCCTAGGTTATGGTGTCCTTGACCATATCATCATGGTTACATGGTCTTTGAAATTATCAGACAGGACCAATAAGGTCATATTCTGCCCACCCCACCCATCACCTTCCCCGCCACAACAGATTTTCATTTATTCAAGAGCATAGTCATGTCTTATTATTTTTCTCTTCTGAGGAAAATATAAGGACTGCAGCTTTACTACATGACAATGTGCAGTTTGCTTATTTTAAGTCTTGGAATTTGCAGAATCTTTGTTTATCTCTCAAATCTGTGTTTGAATTCTTTTGAAACGTGTGTGTAGATATTATTGTGAGTGCACACAGTTGATTAGGGTTTGGTGATATTGACCTTATTTTAGGGTCAGACTGAATTTGGACATTGTTAATTGCGTTGTGACCTTGTAAACAATGTCATCAAAGTCTAATAAGCTTGATTTTGTTTGTTAATCATTACTTATTCAGCCCCTTGTTCGGTCCTGGTGACTATGCCAGTTAAACTAGCATCGATTCCACTCATTTGATCCCACAAACTGTGCAAACAAGCTTAAGTTTACTAAACTTCAATCTACTTTGACCTTTGATGACCTTGAAATGAGGTTAATGTTAACCAACTTGAAATCATGGCCCTATAATTCATCTAAGCCTGTTTCTAAGAATCAAGTCAGGAGTTCCTAAGAAACTATACTCGAAGCTTAAAAATGTTGACCTATTTTGTTCTGTGGTGACCTTGAAAACAAGGCCTTTGAAAATAAGACCAAAATAGAAGTAAAACAAAGATCAGGAATCGATGCAATTAACTTACTCAACCCATCAAAGACACCAAAGGGAAAGAAACACAAACATGAAGCGACCAGACCATAATGGAAACCTAAACAAAGGATGGCCATAAGGACAGTTACTTTCCCACAAAATGGCCAAAATGGCCATCCAAAATAAAAAGACCAAGTGATACACACAGTGAGTAGTAACAAACAACAACATAAATAAACCGCCACAGAAGAACCGCCTTGGAACGGTCAGTGAAAAGAATTCCACTGGGTGGCTTAAATCGATTTTACGTGGCCTTAATCCTCGCCCTTACTTCCGTCGCGATTTAGACAAATAATTTGTTCAGTCCGCATGAAGGCCTTCTAATTCATAAGTACAACATCTCCGAGAACACAAATGATCAAAGAACCAAAGAGGTGAGACAACGGTGAGGACTCGACAGCAAAAAACCACTGAAATGCTGGAGCAAAAGAAAACCAACAGTTAGACTCCGATGGGCCCGACCAGAGACAGAGCACCAGGCACAAACCAACATTACCTTGAATTAGATCTCTCTAATTCTCAATAAGCCTTTACGATGGAACCGTCATAGAATCTGAGGCCTAACCCACCGGCGTGCGATTAAAGAGGGAAGCAAAGTTGCCAACCGTGATTGGGTTAACTACCATGCATGCAGTCTGTCGTATAACATCCATGTTGTACCCAATCTTTTTATATCGAAGAATGATTTTACGAAATTGGGTGCTGCAGTCATTGCGGTTATATATTTTTCTGAATGTATATACTAAGTCACCATAAAATTCGGATTCCGATAGACCTTATTGCAGAAGAGATTTAAGTCCAATATTGAATTTTGAAATTAAATCAGAATGGCGTCTATAAAATTTTGAAAATGCTTTGCGTAGTTTATGGTACCGATAACCCTGATTAAGAAGTTTAGCCGTTAATAATTTACTGTTCACTGAACATCTAACCAACTCAGAGGCATGTCCAGATGCTACATCCAGCCAAGTCTGGGGTAATGCTGCATAAGTTAAGTGACAGCTCGTCTAAAGAGTAATATGAGTGCAATTGTAGATATCAAGCATGTTAGGACCTTGAAAATGAGGTCAAGGTCACCAAAATCTAAACTCAAAGGCAAGTTCCAATGATATAGATATCTGGGAAAGTCAATGAAATGTCACAGGATTTCAATTTAATTATTCCCAAATAAAGACAAACATTCTTTTTAATTTTAAAAATCTCACAGACCATGTGACCTTCAAGGTCACACAAACCTAGTCAGCCCTCTATATTCTCAAAACCTTATAATATATTCAGATTAATTTCAAAAGAATCCCTTATGTAATTCAAAAGAAAAAATATGGTTTATTGAATTCCGAATTGCAAAACTCTCAGAAATAGATGGTTTTCATAAAAGAGTTGCTGCAGATGGCATACTATACTTTAGAGGAAGAAAACTAGGTAGGATGTTACCTAAGGCAAACAAACAAACAAACGGAGGAAGTTGTTACTGTGTTTGCTATATTTTAAAAGGAAATAATGAGTGGGTGCCGATTCAGCCCAAACTTCACCTGTAGCATCCCTAGGGGGTGGGGGGGGGACGGGGTGGGGCGGGGTTGAAAGTTTGTGTTTTTAATGAACATCGGCTCATTAGTTTGAATGCTGTGGCAACTTAGTGTTTCCATAGACGCATAATGGGGAAAATAGAAAAATGACATTTACTGCAAAGCCTTTGCAGATATTTTGACACAACTTTTATATAAATATTCCTTGAGATAATTTCCTTCAGCCATATGCTTTTATGCCAACCTGTGGCCATATATCTCAGAAACCATTCAGAACTGACTGAGAATTCTACAGCGTTTAGTTAAAACGTAGAAATACAATACGAAGTCGGTACTTTCACAGAAAAAGATGCAGAAAAAAGTCAATGGCAGTGTTTGAAATGGACTTGTTTCATGGGACGCCATAACACAGAACTGTAAAACACAGAACTGAAAACCATACTAAGAGTGCAAAAGTTCATTCTGAGCCAGACTAGCCAGTTCCGGGCAATTAGTCCTCATCAGGCTTCATCAGTCATCATAATATTACGGAAACACGCCTATACAAATGCATTGTAAACTTTACCGCCTAAAATACGAAAATTTTAAGATGAACAATTGTGATATTTGTCTTATTTCTGCTCAAAATATAGATTATAGGTGGAGCACAGTGGTGCAGTGGATTGCATCGGAAGGTAGCCGGCTCGATCCTCGCAAGCGCCAAGTGTTGTTTCATTGAGCAAGAGACTTTATCCACATTGCTTAATACTGTTTTCTACCCAGAAAAAGAGGGCCACATGGAAGGTTAGTACTTGTACTAAATGTGTTACCCTCTATAAATAAGCTCGATTATTATTTTATTGTTTTTATTATTATTATTATTATTATTATTATTATTATTATTATTATTATTATTATTATTATTGTGGGTACTTGTTAGAACCGCCTCAATCTATATTTTAGAGCAAAAATAAGAAACCGGTGAGTCAGTTCTATCGAGTACTTACAATCTATATTTTAGAGCAGAACTAAGAAAATAAGGTTTAACCCTTTAAACCCCTGCTTTACTATATAAAAATGGGGTTCAATGGGGTCAAAATTATATAGGTGTGTTTTCGTTATCTATATTTTCAAATTCGGCAGTGGAATCTATTCACACTATGGTGAAGGGCAGGGAGTCTTTTTTCGACCCACACAATCCCATAACACCATCCGTGGTGAAGGTAAGCGTTCTACAAATAGGTAACCTGAATTACGTCACTAAATGTCACTGTATGGCAGCGTCGTCAATCTAAGTAATTGCATTTGCATGCTCAGAAATCAAGAAAGAGAATATTACATGGATACGAGGGGTTAATTGAAATATCCAGATTTTTCCATCCGACCCTGATATCAATGTAAGTTTCCTACAGAGAACGTTGTCTCAGAACTGCCAGTAGTAAACAGAACCATCGATTGTACTGGTCAGGTTCCAACATTAATTGGAACAGATTAGGTGAGCAACTCAATCACGCGAAACATTTAAACACAACATACCTCAAATCAAATAAATCAAACAAACAACATCTGGGAGGTGACAGTGATAAGGTTTTGTTTGTTTGAGTTGCGATTTAAGGTCCCCGTTAAAACTAGTTTGGTCATTTTGGAGACGTTGCTTCCAATCTTGTGACCCTTTTACCCCATCACGTGAACAAGTCCGTGAAAAAAAGACCGCATAAACCCCACTTTATATAGAGAAAACTGGGGTTTAGGAGGTAAACATTATTTTCCTTATTTCTGCGCCTAGACATAGGTTGTGAGTTCTCTTTAGAACTGCCTCAATGAGGCGGTTCTAACGAGCACCCAAAACCTATGTTTGGAGTGTAAATAAGAAAAATATTTCAAATTTAAATCGGAAAAAAATTACATTTTTTGAGATTTGAAAAATGTACTTTATCACACGGATGTGTTATCGTAATGCGACACTGAGATGGAATGACTTCTCAAGCCCTTCCACCCAATAAAACCAAAAGGCTTATAAGCATCGGACGATCTGACCCACATCACTTTGCCTGGGCAAACTTAGTCCTTCTAAGCGGTTTACTAATACTCACGAGTGGTCAGTTTCAGCTCTTTTCTGTCTTTGTCTTTTTGTCGCCCCCGCCCATCTGGGCTTGAAGAAATAGATGGGCTGCATAATGCTTCCACGCAGAGCTGAAACCGACCCGCACACGAGTGCTGGTATACCGCTTAGAGGATCTAAGCCTGCTCAGGCAATGCGGTGCGAGTCGGCCCGTCCATGCTTATAAACCCTATTGGTTTCATTGGACGACAGGGCTTGAGATGTCATGTCATCTCAATGGCAGGTAAAAATCCCACACAATTGGAAGCAACCTTAACAGTGTGGACGGGGACGTTAAACTTCAAATCAAAGACAACTTTTTGTGTGTGTGTGTGTGTGTGTGTGTGTGTGTGTGTGTGTGTGTGTGTGTGTGTGTGTGTGTGTGTGTGTGTGTGTGTGTGTGTTTCAATGTGCTAGAATCGTAGTAGATCAGATCTAGCAGTGAACTATTTAGTAATAAATCACAGTTTGTCATTCGTAAGAAAATAAATCATTCTCGCTACGCGTTCATGACTTAATCTACTTTACAACTGCCCTCTAAACTGTGATTTATTATTCAATAATTCATTGCTAGAGCTGATCTATTTCTTAATTAAAACCATCAGAACACAAGTTCATTGAACATACAAGACGCATTGCAATGAAACGATCGCCTTGGGAAAACTACTGGGGTCTTGTCCAGTTCAACACTTAATTAACCCACAATTGCTTAACGTTTTGAAAACCCTTTGTGTACCAAATGGAATCTTCCTCCTCATATATAGCAGGAGTCCATTTCAAAATTTAGGGGTGTCAGGTTGTGTTTTCTTCAAAATTTATTTGGAAATTGGCAGAACGTTTTACAAACAGTGTAGGCCCTGATCAGACGCCGCGTTCTGCGGCGTCTGATCTGGGCCTGCTCTGTTTGCCATTTACCCATTTTGGGGTTTCCGGTACAAAATGGGTTAACAGTCTATAACCAGACCAGAAGTCACTGCCCGCGGCTCTCATCCAGGCCGACGGTATTTGCCCAAAGTACAGAATGTATTTGTAACATTTTCAAATAAAGCAAATCTGACACCACTTAAAATGAAAATTGTTCTGAAAAAAAGCCATTAAAAGACGATTAAATGGCATGTATATCTCCTTTCATCAAAATACACAGAAGGATCGACAGTGGCGAATACTATAGTGAGATAGGTTAACCACTTACATGAGATAAGCAATAGGGAATAATTCTGTTCATCCAATTAATTTGGATAAGTGATCTCACTTCTGCTGGCTCGACGGTGTGGTGCTCGGAGCAGTATAGCCGATACGTGACTCATCAAATCTTCCAACTAATAGCTTGAGACTGGTCCACCACCAATTTCTGAAATGTCAGGGCCCAGTTGTTCAAAGCAACGCAAGCTTAACTGATTCGTTAGTGGTCAAACTGTTAACTACTCTAGCAAGTACAATACCTAACATTCTGGTAGCTTAGCTGAAAAAAATGTGAAAAGCTGCTCACATTTGTTCAGCAAAAATAATAGCATATTTGCCAAATTAGATGATCGAAGTTATAACGGTACTTTAACTAGATTTGAACAGCTGACTCAAACACCGGTGGCTTATTTAACCCATCTAGTATAGGTCATTTTGGAGACGTTGCTTCCAATTTTGTGGGACTTTTATTCGACATTGAGATGAAATGACATCTCAAGCCCTGTCGCCCACTGAAACCAATAGGGTTTATAAGCATGGTTGGTCCGACTCTCACCCTTTGCCTGGGCTGGCTTAGATCCTCTAAGCGGTTTACCAGTACTCGAGTGCGGTCGGTTTCAACTCTGCATGGAAGCATCATGCAACCCATCTAATTCTTCAAGCCCCGATGGGCGGGGGCAAAGAAACAACTAGACCCTTATGGAAACATCAAAAGCGGAAAGCCAAAAAAAAAAAAAACAGTTACTTTCCAACAAAATGGCCAATTGGCTATCCCAAACAAAAAAATTGAACGATACACACACTCAAAGACAAGCCTTAACAAAAATAAACCACGTCAGAATAACCGCATTAGAACGGTCAGGGAAACGAACTCCACTGGGGGGCTTAAATCGATTTTTCCTGGCCACAATCCTCGCCCTTACTTCCGTCAAGATTTAGACATATAATTTGTTTAGTCCGCATGAAGGCCTCCTAATTCATCAGTGCAAGAACTCCGTGAACACAAAAATCAAACAACCACAGAGATGAAACAAAGGTGAGGACTCGACAGCAAGAAACCACTGAAATGCTGGAGCAAAAGAAAACTAACAGTGAGACTTCGATTGGCCCAACCAGAGACAGAACATCAGGCACCAACCAACATTACATAAAATTAGATTTTCATTAATTCACAGTAAGCCTTTACGCTGGAACCGTCATAGAATCTGAGGCCTGACCCACCGGCGTGCAAATAAAGTGGGGAGCAAAGTTGTCAACCGTGATTGTGTTAACTACCATTCATGCAGTCTATCGCATAACGTTCATGTTGTACACAAACAGAGGTTTTAGCTTTTCCTTGTGTCTGTTATGTAAATTGAAAACCGTTTGATATATTTCATTAATCTTTACATAAAAAACCTTATCAGACTAAATTTGTGTGCAGAAGACGAGAACCATAACTGTCACTTTACTACTTTGGGAATTATGGCCCATTTAACATCTAAACTAGTGGTTTTGTTTATAACTTATATCTCATGTGTAATTTGAAAGCAAGTTTGATTATTAGATCGTTTCATGGAACTTAACAGAAATGTAAAGCACCTTAAGTAGGACGAGAAGAAGCATTCAAGAACCATAATTGATTTTTCTACTTTTGGGAGTGATGGGCCTTTGAACATTTTAAAAGTTACCTTTGTCATTTCCCTGTGGTAACTCCCCATTTGAAAGGTAGTAAAGCCAGAGTTATGGTTCTTGTCTCATACACATTGACTCAAGGTGCTTCACATTTCGGTAACGTTTCATTTAACCAACTCAAATTGTTTTCAGGATACATGGCGGACTCGGGTTAATGAATAAAAACCACTATTTGCAATACTCAAAAGTCCATAACCCCAAAACTAAGTAAACAAAGGTTATGGTTCTTGTCTTCCGCATGTTGTGATGTCGTGCTTTCCATCTTTCCATTTCTGTAAAGTTTCATGAAAATATATGTCACGGTTCTCAACCCAGCAGACACATGACGTAATTGTGACGTCTCATCAACGTCGGTACAACGTCATGACGTTTATGCATCGTCATATCTACGGCGGTGCAACGTCGTGACGTTGATTTGACGTTGCCCTAGCGACGTGTGCCTGCTGGGAAATAACGTAACAGACACAATGAATAGCTAAAACCACATTTTCACTGTCCAATGGGCCGTAATTCAAAAAGTAGTCAAGCAAGAGTTATTGTTCTTGTCTTCTGCACATTGCTTAAGTGTGCCTTGCATTTCTATAAAAATTCAAGATAACGGATATGTCTTTTTTAAAATGACCACTTATATAAAGATAACATTATATAATTTCTAAAGATCTTCTGAAACATAATGGCATGCCCACATATATCAGTATATATTTGGAAAAACAGACGACGTACAGTCGAACTTCAATGGCTCGAACACCTTTGGGACCTCAAAAATCTGTTCGAGACAGGGGTAGTTCGAGCCACTGAGACTGAGGGTTACTGTAAGGAGGCATAACGAGATACCTTTAGACATCTTTTCGGTGTTCTATAATGAAAATGTATGCTGTGTGTACTCATTAGAATCGCCTCATCGAGGCGATTCTAATGAGTAAACACAGCATACATTTGCAAGATAAAAGACTAAAATCTCCTTAATTACCCCCACTGTTTTTTATATAGAGGATTTCGGACGGGACTCAAGAATGGGTTCGACGCATCCAGTGTAAACAAGCCATCGGTGTTCGAGCAATCGAAGTTCTACTGTATAAGAGTATCCCATCATCTTCTATTTAGCTATAAAACGTATTCTTACTTTGAAATGCAATGAATACCATGTTTGACTGTAGTTTGCATGTATATTTATTTTGTTTGTTTGAGTTTAGGTTTTACGTCCTCGTCAACACTATTTAGGTCATTTTGGAGACGTTGCTTCCAATGTTGTGGAAAAACCCGAGCGGTTTACCAGTATTCAAGTTCGGTCGGTTTCATCTCTGCGTGGAAGCACCGTGCAGCCCATTTATTTTCCAACCCCCGATCGGCGGGGCGCTCATGTATACTTATAATAAATACAGAGACCACGCATTTCTAACATCAAATATACAAAAACAAGTTAATAAGTGAAAATATTTTCTTCACTTCCGGACAAATTAATTAGTTTCTCAATATACAATTTCCTGAGACGACGCGTCCCGATCTAATGAGACGCATTATTGAAAGCACAGCGTCTGTTAGTCTGGCAGTTACCTCCCCTCGCTCGATTAGGTCATGCAGTGCGCGACTAAGTTTCTGTAAAATACAACGAAACATTACCCGTGAAAAGACACTACTCCTATCACAGGACACAGATATTATAAGCTGGAGAGAAACAAAAAGTTTTAAACGCACTGATAGGTTGCAAACTATTCACGCGGGCTGAGGGAATCACGCGTAAACCACGGCATAACTGAGAGTGAGGATTATGGTAACGTAAAATCGATTTTAAACCCCTCCCCCACCCCATCTAATTCCAGTCAAACAGTAAATATTGTTACTGACCTTTCATCACGAAAACACGCCTATATAATTTTGACCTCCTTGAACCCAAGTTTATATAGTAAAACTGTGGTTTACAGGAATATATCTTTTTTTTCTTATTTCTGCTCTAAATCTAGATTGAGGCGGTTCTAGCGAGTACCAACACTCTATATTTTGAGCAGAAATTAGAGAAATAGATAAGATTGCGATAAACTTGTCCATTTACGCGTATTGTCCGCGTGACACACGCGCATTGCGTGCGTGGGAATTTATCGTGTTTCAATGCGCAGTTCATCGCGTTTATACGCGATTTCAACACGTTAAATATCAGTCAATAAAAGTGATCATTCGAAACGCGTTAGGTAAATTCAATACGCGTTTCTGTGCAAGAGAATTTCAACCAATAAGAATAAAACAGATATGTGACGATAAAACGCGTGATTGCGAGAGAACACGGGCCAATCAAAATCCTCGTTGCTTGTATGTTTACCCTTATGTTTTTTTTTTTGTTGTTTTTTTTTTGTTGTTGTTGTTTTTTAATTCGTTCGTGAATTAATGACAGTATATAAATTGGTATTTCTTATCAGTAGTGATTCCTTCGGATAAACAGACACACTTACATTTTGGATTGCATAACACCTTTAAAGATAAAAGTCACTTGGGGGTATTCTGAAGAATTTCATATAGGTAGGGGACCAGGTGAGGGTAATTATTTACCCTGGGATATGTAATTTACAAGCCACCGCTATTTACTGGTTCAAGGCGGCTCATCAGAACCGCCTTGTCATGGTGCTGATGGCTGTTTCTAACTAGTACCCACAATCTATGTTTGGAGCAGAAATAGGAAAAATATTGTAGACGCCTGAAAAACACACTTTTTAACCCATATGATAATGTAATTTTCTACCTTACACCTTTGGAGTGGTTCAATTTCAATTATAAGGGTGTTAGATGTGTTGTTTGATGTAAATTGTACCAAAGTGTATGTTCTTTGAGCAAACAGTGTAGACTCAGATCAGACGCCACGTTCGAGACGTCTTATCTGGGTCAACCCTGTTTGTTAATGTCCCAATATGGGTGAAAGTTAATATCTCGACGCACACTGGTCATGCTTATTTAATATACAATGTTATCCATAGCACCAGCCACTTCGGCCAGGCCCTTAGGTGTGTGTGTGTGTGTGTGTGTGTGGGTGTGGGGGGTGGGGTGGGGGGCAATAGTAAGGTCACACTCAAAGTTTTGCAACAAAATACCTTAATTATCACTGGCCTGTACTCGAAAATTGTTAACAAATTAATTTTTTTTTTTTTTTTTTTTTCTATGGTTTTGTTGGAAATTACCTTTCAGGATTATTTCCCTTATTTCGGGCCGATCATTATTGAGAGTAGTACCCTGAGAAAAAAAAATCCACCCGACTCGTTGTTGCAGTTCACATGTGGCCTGGGTGATTTTGTTCAGATTCTATAAAACTGCGTGTGTGAGAGTTACTTTTACGTCCTGCCAACAACTGAGGTCATATGGAGACGGGACCTCGGGGTAAATACTCATTTGAAAGTCTAGAGAAGTCGGGAATCGATTCAACGACCCTTGCTTTGAGAGGCATTATAAATCTGGGAAATTGCACCTGAATAAATAAAGAAATTAACTCGCATATGCTGGCATCACATGAAGGGCTGTCATCAGACTGTTCCATCAGAATGCATAGCGCGACTGGAAAAGTGTCATTTAGGTCATGCGCGTGGATGGGCATCACAGAAGCACGCCTATTCAGATATATTGAATGTTTATAAATTAAAAAAAAAAATGAAAATTTTCAGATCGAGAATCTTATATTTTTCATATCTATGCTCAAAACAAAGATTTGGGTACTCGTTATAACCGCCTCGACGGTCGGTTCGGTTCTAACCAGTATCAAGACTCTATGTTTTGAGCCAAAAATAAGAAAAAGTATACATACCCTTGTAAGCCCCAGTTTTGAGATATAAAAGTGGGGTTAACATCACGAAAACATGGCTATATAATTTTGTCCCCTTGAACCCTACCTTTTTATTAGAAAAACTGGGGTTTACTGGGGTATATCTTAATTTTCTTAGTTGTGCTCTAAATATAGATTGTGGGTGCTCGTTAAAACCGCCTCGATGAGGCGGTTCTAACGAGTACCAACAAACTATTTTTTTGCGTACTCGAGGCGGTTCTAACGAGTACCCACAATCTATATTTTGAGCAGAATTAATAAAACTCTCACAATTGTTCATCTAAAAATTTTCGTGTTTCAGGCGGTTAAGTTTATAATGTATTTGTATAGGCGGGTTTTCGTACATGGACGTGTTTCCGTGTTCAGTACCCCGTAAACCCAAATTTTCTCTAAATTAAGTGGGGTTTAGAGGGTGTTCATTAATAGGCTTGTTAACCAGATGAAAAATAAATTAAGAAAAAGGCAATAAAAAATAAATTAATAACAATAAATAAATAAATAAATAAATAAATAAATAAATAAGCCCTTCTGTGAGTGAGTGAGTGAGTGAGTGAATGAAAAGGGTTTACTTCTGGTCTTGACATCTTAAATAAGTGAAGATAATGAGGTGTTATTTTAACCCATTGTATGCGGAAAACCACTAAATTGGTACCTTTGCAAATAGTGCAGGCCCAGATCAGACGCCACAGAAAGCGGCGTCTGATCAGGGCCTGCACTATTTTCTTACAGAATTTTCCATCAAAAATTGAATGAAAAGGTAAAAATGGGCCTGACACCCCTTATATCAAAAATGGAATTGTCCAACATATAGCAACGGAAGAGTCCACTAGCATACAATGGGTTAAATATCTAGCTTTATAGCTCCCAGGTGCACCTGTGTATCATAAAACTGTTGATCAATAAACATCCTGCATTTTGGCAGTCAACTTCGTCAACTTCAATCACTATGCAGTACCTATATTTTACCATTTACCCCGAGGCCAATTGCACAGTTTTACTGCAACTGAATAAATGGCATGGCTTGTCCACCTTTATTTTCTCTGTTTCAATTTATTCTGTTTCTGGTTTTGGAAGTAATCAGATAATAAAAAAAAAATTAAACAACCTAAATTGGAAGAAAAGTTGTAAAAATGGCGATAAGAGCGAAATAGTTACGCGGTATTGATTGGTTGCTTTTGACACGCAGAGGAGGTTGTATCTGCGTTATCGACACGCAGGCCTGATTGGCTGATCGGAAATCGCGATTTATGCGCAGTATCGCGTTTTTCATAAAGAAAATTGATTGGCTAAAATGTAATTCGCAGTTGAAACGCGTGAACTGCGCGTGCGTATCTCACGCGTTACAAACGCGAGACAAGTGAGTTTGCGCTGACAACATAATCGCAAGCGTATCTGTAGAGGCAATGATCAGGAACCGATACAATCAACCCACATCTCCCATCAGAGACGCCAAAGGGGAAAGAAACACAGACATGCAGCAACAGACCTAATGGAAACATCAACATTGAAAAGCCAAACGGACAGTTACGTTCCCACAAAATGGCCAACCGGCTATCCAAAATAAAATAACACAAGCGACACAAACACCTAAAGGCAAACCATAACAAAAATAAATCGCGACAGAAGAACCGCCTGTTTTCGTAATGTAAGGCAGTAATACTCATGTGGTTATTACTGTTAATTGTTTGTCTTTATGTGTATGTTCTTGTATTATCTGCTATTTTGGTGACCGTTTGGTCACCTTTCGAGAACAATACTGCCATTTTTGGCTTCGATCCTCCGTGATCCAACTGATAGTTTTCTTCAGCTCTGACGTTGGATTGTTGTTCCGTCCTCAACCCTGATTCATGATGGTATCAATCTATGTGTGGCCATTTTACTATTATTTAGACTCATTATTAATTGATTATCCTATATTACACAAGGTCAATCAATATTCAAAAATTATAAATCATGTTTTTGCGTCAATTAATAAAAATGTCATTAATCAAGCCTTCGGCCTCGTGCCAATACAGCAGACCTCGGACCTGTACCTGGGCCAATATGAAATTACTTGATTAATAACAATATACTATTGAGCTAGAAAGCCTCCATGCGGATCAATTTGTTACTGGTATTATGTCTGAACCGGCACTAGAACTTAGGGTAAGGGTTTAAATTTCATAAACTCCGCAGTTGAACTCCGCCAGTAGTTTTGCTACTGTCCGTCTCAATGCGGTAATTATTTTGCAGTGTCTTATTTGTGAATTGGCTTTGTGCCTTTGCTTCATGTTTCTTCAGTTTGTGTATTTGCTACCTAGTCACTTGCTTTCTTAAGGTGAATTGAGATGGCCGCGTTCCTTGATTGTGGCCTTACCTGACTGACTTTTTCTTGCCAGTTTCTGTTTGTAAAGTTTCAATTATAGTAGCTTTACAAAATGTTTGTGTTTCTTACCATTTTGTGGCCTCCATTAGAAAAACACTCCTATACAAATACATTGTAAATTTTACCACCGTAAAATCGGGTGAGTCAGAAAAATATATAACCGCAATGACTTCAGCACCCAATTTCGTAAAATCATTCTTCGATATAAAAAGATTGGGTACAACATGGATATTATACGACAGACTGCATGCATGGTAGTTAACCCAATCACGGTTGGCAACTTTGCTTCCCTCTTTAATTGCACGCCGGTGGGTCAGGCCTCAGATTCTATGACGGCTCCAACGTAAAGGCTTATTGAAAATTATAGAGATAATGTTGGTTGGTGCCTGATGCTCTGTCTCTGGTCGAGCTCATCGGAGTCTAACTGTTGGTTTTCTTTTGCTCCAGCATTTCAGTGGTTTCTTGCTGTCGAGTCCTCACCGTTGTCTCACCTCTGTGGTTCTTTGATTTTTGTGTCCACGGTGATGTTGCACTGATGAGTTAGGAGGCCTTCATGCGGACTGAACAAATTATTTGTCTAAATCGCGACGGAAGTAAGGGCGAGGATTGTGGCCACGTAAAATCGATTTAAGCCCCCCCCCCCCCCCCCCCCCAGTGGAAATCTTCCACTGACCGTTCCAAGGCGGCTCTTCTGTGGCGATTTATTTATGTTGTTGTTTGTTACTTACTGTGTGTATCACTTGTGTCTTTTGGTTTTGGATGGCCATATGGCCATTTTGTGGGAAAGTAACTGTCCTTATGGCCTTCCTTTGTTTAGGTTTCCATTATGGTCTGGTCGCTTAGTGTTTGTATTTCTTTCCCTTTGGTGTCTTTTATGGGTGGAGTAAGTTAATTGTATCAATTCCTGATCTTTGTTTTACTTCTACTTTAAGATCAAAAATGGTGATGTTTTGCTTATTTCGGCTCAAAATATAGATTTTGGGTACTCGTAATCTATATTTTAGAGCAGAAATAAGAATAATAAGGTTTAAATCGATTTAAGCCCTCCAGTGGAATTCGTTTCACTGACCGTTCCAAGGCGGTTCTTCTGTTGTGGTTTATTTTTGTTATGGCTTGTCTTTGAGTGTGTGTATCGCCTATATTATTTTGCTTTGGATAGCCAATTGGCGATTTTGTGAGAAAGTAACTGTCCTTTTGGATTTCCTCTAGTGATGTATCCATAAGGGTCTAGTTGTTTCATGTTTGTGTTGCTTTCCCTTGGTGTCTCTGATGGGAACTGTGGGTTAACTGTATCGAATTCTGATCATTGCCATCACTTCTAATTTACCCTGTAGACCCCAGTTTTGCTATATAAAAGTGGGGTTCAAGGGGGTCAACATTATATAGGCGTGTTTTCGTGATGGGTGGAAGGTGAAATGTAACTGCATCGTTTCCTTGTCATTGCCTTTACTTGTAGTTAAGTTAGTTTTGTTTGTTTGTTTGATTTGAGGTTTAACGTCCCTGTCAACACTATTTAGGTCATTTTGGAGACGTTGCTTCCAATTTTGTGGGACTTTTACCCGACATTGAGATGAAATGACATCTCAATCCCTGACGCCCAATAAAACCAAAAGGGTTTATAGGCATGGACGGGCCGACTCGAAATAGTTTTGCTGGGCAGGCTTAGACCTTCTAAGCGAATTACCAGTACTAATGTGCGGTCGGTATCAACTCTGTGTGGAAGCATCATGCAGCCCAATCTATTTCTCCAAGCCCCGATGGGCGGGGGCGGTAGTTAAGTTAGTGCTATTATGGCAAATAAACACAAAACAATACTTGCACCAGCAAGAGGCAGCCAATTAAAATAGAAGTGGAGGCAATGAGCAGGAATCGATACAATTAACCCACAGCTCCCATCAGAGACACCAAAGGGAAAGAAACACAAACATGAAACAACAGACCACAACGGAAACACCAATAGGGGAAAACCAAAAAGACAGTTTTTTTTTCCCACAAAATGGTCAGAAGGCTATCCAAAATAAAATAATATAAGCGACACAAACACACAAAGACAAATCATAACAAAAATAAACCGCGACAGAAGAACCGCCTTGGAACGGTCAGCGGAAACGGCTTAAATCGATTTCACGTGGCCACAATCCTCGCCCTTACTTCCGTCGCGATTAAGACAAATACTTTGTTCAGTCCGCATGAAGGCCTCCTAACTAGACAAATACTTTGTTCAGTCCGCATGAAGGGCTCCTAACTCATCAGTGCATGATGTCCGTGAACACAAAAATCAAACAACCACAGAGATGAAACAACGGTGAGGACTCGACAGCAAGAAACCACTGAAATGCTGGAGCAAAAGAAAACCAACAGTTAGACTCTGATGGCCCCGACCAGGTACAGAGCATCAGATACCAACCAACATAAGCCTTTGCGTTGGAACCGTTATAGAATCTGAGGTCTGACCCACCGGCGTACAATTAAAGAGGGAAGCAAAGTTGTTAACCGTGATTGGGTAAACTACCATGCACGCAGTCTGTCGTTTAACATTTATGTTGTATCCAATCTTTTTATATCGAAGAATGCTTTTACGAAATTGGGCACTGAAGTCATTGCGGTGACTTATTTTTCAGAATTCATATACTAAGTCACCATAAAATTCGGGTCCCGATAGACCTTGTTGCAGAGAGATTTAAGTCCAATATTGAATTTTGAAATTAAATCAGAATGACGTCTATAAAATTTTGAAAGGGCTTTGCGTAATTTAAGGTACCGATAACCCTGAGTAAGAAGTTTAGCCGTTAACAATTTATTACGAGTGTCGAAGTCTGTTACATGACCACACACTCTGGTAAATCGAATTAGTTGTAAAATATAAACGCCACGGGTTGGTGAACGAGAAACATCACCAAGCAAAAAAGGAAAATTCACAATCTCAAAATCAAAATCATCGCGTTTATCATAAATTTTGCAAGAAACAAACCCATCTACAATGGATAGATGTAAATCCGAAAACGGAGCCTCGGTATCAAAAGATTTTGCTTTAATTGACTGAAGTTCTGGTGGATAAATTTGACTGATCAAACCCTCATTCCGATGAATATATTAAGTAAGCCACACCCATTACCAGCTGTCAGCCACTCAGATTACTTGATATATCATATTCATTCAATTCACAAACTGCATGACAAACAGTGTAGATTCTGATCAGATGGCTTCTTCAGAAGCCCAGAATCCATCTGATCTGGATTAACACTGTCTGCAAAGGTATAGATTGTCGAGAACAGCAAGATAAGGGTTAAGATGATGCAAAGATACAACCGCTTTGAAAGCATCAGTCATTGTAGTAAACTTACTGGGAGCTTCAAATCCTGAAAACATGACATCTACCAGACCCCTTCCAAGAGTGTTAAAATCTTAGACCTGTGGTCACTGACTATGGGTCACTGAACTTTCGCTAGTGACAGCCGGCTGTCCATCGCAAATTGTTTCTGCTCTTAAATTGTTTGAAGACACTCGTTAGAATCATATCAATGAGACGGGTCTAATGGGTATCCACGTGTTTTTAATATGAACAAAAGGAAACTATAACAAATTCTCATCAGAAATATGTATCGGGGCTATGAAAAACTGCACTATGTTTCACTCAAACAAACGTAAAAAAACTTACTCCATAGATTAGGTAACGATCTCCGTGCCTTGACTGTAAATTGCAATTAATCTACTGTTTTGGCTGGGAAACGAATAACAATATAGTCTGACTTGTCGAGTTTATGATACAAATTTGACCGAAACTGAGGTTTATGTTTTGTCATTTGTCAATATGTCCCGGAATTTGCAATCTTTGTACGGCTTTACGGTGTTTTGTCAAGTCGACTAAGATAATTGGATGTACGAAGGTTAAACAAGTAGTACCTAAATTCTGCTTCCAAGGCGTGTTTTCTGTCGCGGTTTTTGTTATTCTCGTAGTTTGTCTTTGAATGTGTATATCGCTTATATATTTTTGTTTTGGATAGCAAAATGGCCATTTGGTGTCTCTGATTGGAGATGGATATGGGTTAATAGACGCAGATCAGACGCTACAGGACGCGGCGTCTGATCAGGGTCTTAACTTTTTGCAATATGGCCAAGAACTTAAGGGTATATCGAAACAGTCAAAGTCCCCGTCCATGGCCATTTTCCAAGCCTGCACTCAGAGACAAGCGACCAATCAGTGCTGTCAGTGTTTTGATTTATTTGCCCTCAATCCCTTCTACCCTTTTTTAGTTTTATTTTAGTGTACTCTTCCATCACTGAAGTTGGGTACGTCTACATTCTACTGAACACGGCATCTAGCTGAATGGTAATTCAGCAATACACAGTCGAACTTCAATGGCTCGAACACCTTTGGGACCTCCAAAATCTGTTCGAGACAGGGTAGTTCGAGCCACAGCGTAGTACTGGGGTTACTGTCAGGAGGCATAACGAGGTACTTTTAGACATCTTTTCGGTGTTCTATAATGAAAATGTATGCTGTGTGTACTCATTAGAATCGCCTCATTGAGGCGATTCTAATGAGTACACACAGCATACATTTGCAAGATAATAGACTAAAATCTCCCTTATTATCCCCTACTATTTCTTATGTAGAGGATTTCGCTAGGGGCTCAAGAATGGGTTCGACACATCCATGGTAAACGAGCCATCGCAGTTCGAGCCATCGAAGTTTTACTGAATATCTCGATAAGTTGGCTTAGAGCCATCACATCAGTACCTACACTGTTTCTGTACCGGGCCGTAAGGCTGTAAGGATACAGATTCAAATAAGTCATATGTCTTTCTTCTTGATCCCATTTGTATGATACTACAACTAGTGTAGCTATGTTCTCAATATGTACATGCTTGTCATTGATGTTTGTGTTATACAATAAAATAAAGTTTAAACCATATATTTTTGTTGTTCCAAGAGGCTTAACATACATGAATTCGAAAGGGATAACTTGAAACCGTAGAATGTACATTCTCTCTAAGTATACTGTCATCTATTTCAATATAGATGTGAGGGCAATGGTCAGGACTCGACACAATTAACCCACAGCTCCATCAGAGACAGCAAAGGGAAAGAAACACAAATATTAGATAACTAGACCCTCATGGAAACATCAATATCGGAAAAAGGACATTTACTTTCCGAAAAAAATGGCCAATTGTCTGTTCAAAACAAAAGAATATAAGCGATAAACACACTCAAAGGCAAGCCATAACAAAATAAACTGCGACAGAAGAACCGCCTTGGAACGGTCAGTGCAACGGATTTCACTGGTGGACTTAAATCGATTTTTACGCGGCCGCAATCCTCGCCCTTACATAGTCGCTATATAGACAAATCATTTCTTCAGTCCGCATGAAGGTCTTCTTACTTATCAGTGCATCATCTCCGCGAACACAACAATCAAACAACTACAGAGATGAAACAACGGTGAGGCCTCGACTGCAAGAAACCACAGAAATGCTGGAGCAAAAGAAAACCTACAGTTATACTCCGATGGCCCCGACCAGAGACAGAGCATCAGGCACAAGACAATATTACATAAAATTAAATTCTAATTCTCAGTAAGCCTTTACGCTGGAACCTTCATAGAATCTGAGGCCTGACCCACCGGCGTGCGATTAAAGAGGGAGACAAATGTATCAACCATGATTGGGTTTACTACCATGCATGAAATCTGGCGTATAACATTTATGTTGTACCCAATCTTTTTATATGGATGACTGATTTTAAGAAACTGGGTGCTAAAGTCCTTGCAAGTGTATATTTTTCTGAATTTATAATCTAAGTCACCATAAAATTCGGGTTCCGATAAACCTTGTTGCAGAAGAGATTTAAGTCGAATATTGAATTTTGAATTTAAATCGGAATGACGTCGGTAAAATTTAGAAAATGTTTTGCGTAGTTTATGACATCGATAACCCTGATAAAGAAGTTTAGCAGTTAACAATGTATTACGAGTGTTGTAGTAAGTTACTTGACTAGACACTCTCGCAAAAATAGACGGTTTCCAGTCATTTCGTACCCAAGTCATTTCGTACGATTTTGGTCATTTCGTACCCGTTTTATTTTTCATTTTGGTCATTTCGTACCCATTGTGGTCATTTCGTACCCACTTTGGTCATTTCGTCCCCACTTTTAATTTTTTTCTGGGAATCTTGTTTGGTCATTTCGTACCCAGTTCTTCAAAAGTAGGTACGAATTGACTTTGGTGTAATGAATTGTTTTGAAGCTGATTTTACAAGTTTTGTTTGTTTGTATTGGAGTTTAACGGCCCAGTCAACACCAGTTCAGGTCACTTTTGAGCCGGTCAGTTTACCCATTCACACTTTTCCTCGGCAGGCTTATACGCAAGCGGTTAACCAGTACTGTGGACATTCTTTCCCCAGAAACTGACAACTGCCCTTTTTGAATCAGCGGAAGGGAGAGAATGACCGTAGAAAAGATTCCATCATCAATCTCAACGAAAGAATGACGCCGACCCCGGCAGGTATCGAACCCGCGTCCTCCTGAACACCAGCCAGAAGCGCATCCGACCGAAATACCGAGACCAGCCAGTTTTACAAGTAACGGGTAACTTTGGTACGAAATGGCTTGGGGCTCTAGTTAAAAAGAAGATATTTGTTTTATTTATTTTTATTTTAACAAATTATCAATTTATATAGATCTATAACATAATATTGAACGTGCCGACAACGTGTAACAATACACATTTTACAATATCATTCAACACATTTTACAATGCAGGTCTGACTGGTGCACAGAAGGACGCGGGTTCGATACCTGCCCTGGTCGGCATCATTCTTTCGTGGAGATTCATCATGAAATCTTTTCTACGGTCATTATCTCCCTTCCGCTGATTCCAGAAGGGTTTTTGTCAGTTTCTGGCGAAAGAATGTGCACTGCTTCCTATATTTACCTAAAAAAACTTTCAGAAATTTCAGCTATATTCTTACCTTCTCAGTCTTTTCTTGTTTGACGGGGTTTGGTGAAATAGATTGGGCTGCATGATGATTCCACGCAGAGCTTAAACCAACCGCACATGAGCACTTGTAAACTGCTTAGGAGGTCTTAGCCTGCCCATCTAAAGCGGTGCAAGTTGGACTATACATGCATATAAACCCTGTTGGATTCATTGGGCGGTAGCGCTTGAGTTGTCATTTCATCTCAATACCGGGTGAAAGCCCCTCAAAATTGGAAGCAACGTCTCCAAAATGACCTAAATGATGTTGACAGGGACGTAAAACCTTAAATCAAACAAACAAAAAAAACTGACTTTGTTTGAATAGTCCGGTGGAATAATTGCGCACTGCTGGTGCCGTTGCACCTAAGTGTCGAACATAAACAATTTATTTGCAGATTTTCGTACACAATGTAACGCGCCGAGATTTTTGTCGTGTCTGTGGCGCGGTGACATGTGTACAAAAGCAAATAGAACCCTTGGTTTCCTGAGGCGAAATCTTTATCAGTGTCCTCAGGATGTAAAAGAGGCAGTATAAAAGGTCTTGTTCGCTCAATCTTGGAATATGGTAGTTGTATCTGGGACCCCAGCCGAGTGGTCCTTCAAGTAAGCATTTGTTCCCCACGCTAGGCACTGTAGATCATCAATAATTGGCGTTTCAGACCCTTACTGCAAGAGCTTACATTTAAAAAGAATCGTTCTTTCCCCCGTACCATTAGAGATTGGACTGCCCCTCCCGATTTAATTTTTTCAGCAGCTGGTGGTGCTGAGGATTGTGTAGCTAAGTTTACCTCATTAGTGAGAGCTAAGGACTAACTTACCATCATAGGTCTTGGTGTATGAATCTTATTTGACGTGTCACCAGTAACAAGTCTGATTCTGATTCTGTGACGTCAGAAGCGTTGCACTCCTTGGCGTCACGTTATGCTACGTGTGCGCGCCAAGGCAATGACTGTCGTTTAACAAGCGACAATGTCTGTATTTTTTTTTTTTTTTTTTTTTTTTGTGAAATTTACAAAGTTCTTGCAAAACCGTATGATCTTTTGGATTGCGGTATAAACTAAATACATGACTAGTGTCTTTAATAATAAAATATAATCGGTTCGCCGGGACAATTTTATAGGGGCTCGCTGAAGCTCGCCCCTATAAAATTGTCTAAGGCTAATAAAATATAATCGGTTCGCCGCGACAATTTTATAGGGGCTCGCTGAAGCTCGCCCCTATAAAATTGTCTAAGGCTTATGCTACCGATTATATTTTATTATTAAAGACACCATGTAGTTTCTATGTCCGTGCACACACTAAAACAACTACTCGACACCATCCCCGTTTGAGTTCGTCGGAACGTACACCATTGAACAAGACTTAAGAAGCTGTGATGTGGTCGTCTTTCCTGCTCTGCACTGTCCGTCCTAAACAACACATATGTATGTCCAGGTGTGACAAATGACCTGGGTACGAACGGACTAGGCTAAAGTCATTTCGTACCCATTTTGGTCAATTCGTACCCGGGCTTGGGTACGAAATGGTTGTTAGTGGGTACGAAATGACCAAAAAACAGGTACGAAATTACCAAAATGGTACGAAATGACTAGGGTACGAAATGACTTGGGTACGAAATGACCGGTTACCAAATAGACATACATAGACATACCGTCATCTATTTTAAACACTGAAATTTAATTTTGAAACAATTCCACAATGAAATATTAGGATTGTCTTAACAGAAATCAAAACAATTATCTTAAATACTAGTTATTTAAGCAAACAATATAGACCCTATAACAGATCGCTTTGTGCTAGGGACGTTTCGCCTACAACCGGTCTCGAAACTAGAACGATTCGTCCTAACGCCATTACACGCCTATCCAAATATATTGATAATTTTACCACCAAAACATAAAAATTTTCAGATAAAACTTCCGATTGTTTTCATATATTTTCACAAAAAATAGATTGTGGGTACTCGTTAGAACCGCCTCGCCGAGGCGGTTCTAACGAATGCCCACAATCTGTGTTTTGTGCAGAAATTAGAAAATATTATAAACCCCTGTAAACCCTAGTTTTACCATATAAAAGAAGGGTTTGAGGGGGTCAAAATTATATAGGCGTGTTTTCTTGATGGTAGTTGTCCCCATCCTGTGCTGTTCTAAGTTGAGATCGGAAACAGAGAATCAAGTGACAACCATTTTGCTGATAAATTGTTAATTCAGGAGCTGGTAAAAGAAATCACTTTAGAATCTATATACAACAGATACAGATTGTTTTGTTTCTAAAGCTTCATATGGCTAACCTCTGTAGCCCAGTCGGATGCGCGTCTGAATGGTGATCAGGAAATCGCTGTTTCGATACCTGCTGTACGTTTTGCGTGTCTATGTTTTGGGGACGTGCTTGTTTGGGTGACTGCGGCGATGAGGTGGGGAAAGAGGTGAATGGGAAGTGTATGTTTGAACTTGGTCGTGACGTCATTGAAAACAAAGTTTCGTGGATATGGTAGTCCGATACCAGCTGAACTTTTGATACTAACTATAAGAGTCATTACCACACCTAGTCCGACGTTACCAATGATATTAATCACTCTTATTACAGTCATATATCGTAAGAAAGTCGTTACCGTTGGCGTTTATAATACACATGGATCTCAAATCTGGGAAGATCTAAGCCTGTCCAGGAACCGCGGTGCGAGGCGGACCGTCCGTGCTAATAAACCCTATTTGTTTCATTGGGCGACAGGGCTTGAGATGTCATTTCATCTCAATGCCGGGTAAAAATCCCACAAAATTGGAAGCAACGTCTCCAAAATGACCTTTTAAGTGTTGACGGGGACGTTAAACCTCAAATCAAAAAAAAAAAAAAAAAAATCAGCTCATGTTTGAGAGAGTCTTCTACTGAGTGCAATCAATAACCATTTAGTTCAAATTGCGCTATTAGTGTCAAGAATCTCTTAGAGAATACAACTGGCATAATTCTAGTCTTTTAGTCGAAGCATTTTGGGACTTTCCGTTTTCGTTTTCCTTTAATTTTGCCACACCCATTTCTGACCGTCAGCCAATCAAATTACTTTTGAAACCGCCTTACCTTTTCGCGTTTTATTTTACAGGGTAGATCCTGATCAAATGGATTCTGAAGAAGCTTTCTGATCAGGATCTTCTCTGTTTGCAAAGGTAGGTGTTGTCTTGTTCAGCGGAGTAAGGGTTACTATAACGATAACACACCCGTACGACAAAGTGCATTTTTCACATCTCCAAAATGGCTACTTTTCTGATGAAAATCCTTGATATTTTTCTTATTTATACTGAAAACATTGGTTGTCGGGGCTCGTTAGAACCGCCTCATTGAGGCGCTTCTAACGAGTAGCCACAACCTGTGTCTTGGAGTAGGAATAAGACTTATAATGTATACCTCCGTAAACCCTAGTTTTCTCTATATAAAGTGGGGTTTATTTGCTGTATTCCTTGCTTCCAAAGGATCTAACTTCAGAACTTATGTAAGGGGGTGTTCATTTCACGGACTTGTTCACGTGATGCGACAACGCCGTCTACCTAAGATATAGCGCATCTCTTCTTGGTTCTTGGCTGCTGCAAGATTTGCTTTTTTTCTTCTGTAAATGTACAGTAAAATTCCGCTAATAAGACCAGCAAACATCAGGGGCCAGTTGTTCAAAGCATCGTTAGCTTAACGAGCTCGTTAGTGGTCATATTGTTAACTCTTCTATCAAGTACAATATAGAAAATTTTGGTATTTTTGCTGAAAAAATGTGAGCAGCTTTTGCATCCGCAAAGCTGCTCACATTTTTTCAGCAAAAATTTCAGCATATTTGCCATATTTAATGATCAAAGTTTTAACGATACGTTAACTAACGACATCGTTAGTTTTGAATAACTGGCCCCTGGAAAACACGCCTATATAATTTTGAACCCCTCGAACCCAACTTTTATATAGTAAAACTGGAGTTTACAGGGGTAAACCTTATTGTCCTCATTTCTGCTCTAAAATATAGATAGTGGGAACTCGTTAGAACCGCCTCGATGAGGCGGTTCTAAAATGTACCCACAATCCATATTTTGAGCAGAAATAAGAAAATATCACACTTGTTCATCTTGATGTTTTTTTTTTTTTTTTTTTTTTTTCGCGGTAAAGTTTACAATGTATTTGTATAGGCATGTTTACCTAATGATTAGGACTAATTTTGCTTTAAAAAGCATATCTATAAGGTTTCAGCTGTCCGTTCTTAGCATTCAACACACACAGTGTGCTCTTGTAAGATTCCACCTTTTGGACAGTTTAAAAGTGGTCGGGTAAGACCACTTTTGAACAGTCCCAAAGGGGGTTGTTATAACTGTATTTTTACTGTACTATATTGTTGCAACTAATGCCTGACAAACGCAGATTCTTTTTTTTTTTTTGTACTGGTTAAGGCCTCTACAGTCGAATCACATTTTGATTGCATGAACCTTCCTGACTCTCTGCTATCCAAAGAGATTGATCGACGTCATTAGTGCATAGCAAAAATGAAACATGTTTTTTTTTTTTTTTTTTTTTTTTTTATTTCATTGGCTAGAAACGAGGAAAATACGGTTTACCCCTGTAAACCACTGTTTTACTATTATAAAAGTGGGGTCCAAGCCAAGTCTTATGGTGCCCGCTACAGTTTGCGAGTTTTTTAGTTTTACGTCTAACTAACAGCTAAGGTCACGCGGAGACGGGACCTCGGTTTAAAGACTCATCCAAAAGTCTGGAGAAGCTCCGCAGGAAACCAGCGTAACAACAACACGTCCTTCTCCCTTCAATTGTAATATGTTTGCGTGCATCGTTTTGCGTTAGTTGTTCAATGCACTAAAAACAGTAAAAAACTACTAAGCTGAGGGCACAATCAAGGTTTATGGAATGCCCTAGGACCAGCTGTTAGATCACTTAGTTGATATGACCCGAGCCAAATCTTCCCGGCGGCTCAGGCAGTCCATAACATTACGCAAACACGCCTATAAAAATACATTGCCACCTTCATCGCAGAAAAAATGAAAATTTTATGATGAAAAATTGTGATATTTGTCTTATTTCTGGTAAAAAATATAGATTGTGGGCACTCGTTAGAACCGCCTCATCGAGGCGGTTCTAACGAGTACCCACAATCTATATTTTAGAGCAGAAATAAGAAAATTAAGGTATACCCCCGGGAACCCCAGTTTTACTATATAAAAGTGGGGTTCAAGGGGGTCAAAATTATATAGGTGTGTTTTCGTGATGAACCTTGACTAAGGTTTCTATTGCTTATCTGGTCGCATGAGTATTTTCTTTCTTCTTTTTTTATATATTTTGACGAGGATATAGACACACACCTATGTGTTTCAAAGAACAGTCTTCTAACCGACATGTCGCTTCCTTCGACCACTCACATCAACAAGTAAACGGTTTTCAACCAACACGAAGCCATGAATAGTTTTCCCCCTTTTGAAAAAAAAAGTATGTACCCTCTTCAACAGTGCAATAAAGACAAAATTGGTGCGCAAAGAGAGAATACCAGGTTCGTGTCTTTTGATATCAAGTTTATCAGGCAAGGCTTCGAGAAAGCTTGTAGAATCGCGAGGCTTGCCGAGAGATTATACATGCGTTCTGGAAGCCGAGCCTGATAATTTGATATCAAATGACACAAATCTGGTAACGTTAATCTATTTATCCCCCATCAGTTATCGATTGTCCTCAGTGATACCCAACATTCCGGCGCGGAATATAATCGGTCATTATATTTACTATCAGCTGACCATTATTTTTCTGTGGATATTTTTTCCATTTTTTCTAGTAATAATAACTGTTGAGCCATTTTTACTGGTAGTCCGCTTCATTCATAAAAGTACAATGTCACGTTGACGCGATAAAGCTCACTTGTCCTGAGATAGCATATCTTTATCAGGTCAATGCGTTACAATGCAATATATACATGTATATAGGGGGTAACTGATATATTGGTAATTTCGCCCAGACAATCCAAGGAGTGGTAATCTACAAATCGTAGTATGCCCACAATCTATATTCAGAGCAGAAATAAGAAAACATCACAATTTTTCATCTGAAAATCGTCGTTTTTTCTCTGGTAAAATGTTCTAACTGTTTAGTAATGTTGTAACTATGGGGTCGTTGTCACTATGGAGTCATAGTTAAGAGGATCTGGTGGTAAACGCTTTCCATACAACGCCCATCGAACACTCGCATCTAACTAAGCATCCGGATGCGGCTTTTTTGTTTTGTGCGTCCTTGCAGGTCCTAAGATATGTTTTGTTTGGCGCGGTCCATGTAACAGGAGTATATAAATGCCATTGCGTTCATTCCATATTAACTCATACATGCCTAGTGCCCATTTTGGGGACATTTTCAAACAGTATAGACCCAGATCAGACGCCACAGAACGCGGTGTCTGATCTGAGTCTACACTGTTTGCTTAAAGTACATACATTTTTGTTGAACTTACTTCACACAGAACAAATCTGACACCCCTATAATTGGAAATGGACTACCCCAAACTTATTTGGTGCGAGATTACATTGTAATATATGGGTTGAATTTATAAAAAGAATCCTCCTGTGAGTTGCTTTTTTATATGAAATGAAATTGAGTGTTAAACGCTTTCTTTAATGTTTGGGATAGGCTTCGGGTTCTGGTTCCTGAATTATCTTAAGTATTCACTTAAGTTTTATCATATAAAGATTTTTATCATATGACGTCGCGTCTGAGAGTGTAATAACGTCATGTATTATTTTCGATAATCCACTAGTGGATTAAATATGCAAATTAGCTAGATACGTCCTGTAACGTTACATGTACGACGTCCTTAATGACGTCGCGTTTACTAACGGCGGAATGTTGACATTTTTGTAAACAATCGTGAATAAAATACGCTTTTAATGTCAAATGATAAATAGAATCTTGCATTCGTGCTCATGTAGTATTAAATTTATTAAACTCGTTGAGAAAAAGGGATAAAATGCTCGGCAAAGCCTCGCATTTTATCCCTTTTCTTCAACTCGTTTAATAAATTCAATAATACATGAGCACTCATGTAAGATCCTCTATATAAAGATTTTAATAGCATATTATTGCCGAAGAAGTTCCTTGGGCCTAAAAAATATGTTTCCGCTAACCAGACCGACCCTGATTTTTTGTGCCGACTCTGCAATTTTATGGCCATCCAGAAAAAAATAAAAAGATTATCTTAACTACCGATCGTAAGCGCCAAGTGTTGTTTCTTTGAGCAAGAGACTTTATCCACATTGCTTAGTACTGGTTCCTACCCTGGAAAAGAGCGCCATATGCCAGGAAGATTAGTACTAGTACTAAATGTGTTTCCCTCTATAAATAAGGTCGATTATTATTATTAATAATATATTTTAGCACTTTTGATAAAATATCATAAAACTGTCAAAAAAGCAAAACTAATAATTAAAATCATGTTATTTTTCTTCCTTAATGCTCTAAACCTTGACTCTTGATCATTAGGTCTCTCACCGCAGTGGTTCGAGCCTCGCTCGGGTCACATGTGACACGCCAAGTTCTGCAACGGAAAGTCAGGTGGTTTTTTCTCCGGGTACTCCGGTTATCGCCCACCTCTGATTAACGATCGGCTCGATATGAGTGAAAAAAATCTTGAAAGGGCCGTAAAACCAAAACCAAAAAAAAAAAAAAAAAAAAATGCTCTAAACCTCATTATTTGAAATAGCTGAAATTTAGCCCTTATAAAGATTTTTTCTCTCTCTTTTTCCATTACATAAAAAGTTGGCAAAAATAAAAACAATTATCGATCTGCCGACCCTATTCTTTTTCGGCAACATACCTGTTTTTTTAGCCTTGTCAACATCACGTGAATAAGTCCGTAAAATGAACACCCCTCTAAACCCCACTTTATATAGAGAAAACTGGGGATTACGGGGGTATACATTGTGTTTCTTATTTTTGCTCCAATACATAGGTTGTGGGTACTCGTTGGAACCGCCTCAGTGAGGCGGTTCTATAGAGCACCCACAACCTATGTTTGCAGTATAAATAAGAAAGATATCATGGATTTTCATCCGAAAAGTAGCCATTTTGGTGATATGAAAACCTGCACTCTGTTTTTATTTTTGCCAACTTTTTATGTAATGGAAAAAGAGAGAAAAAAAATCTTTATAAGGGCTAATCTTATGGGTGTGTTTTCCTTTTTCGGCAACACAGCTTTTTTAAGCCTTCTCAAAAACGGCTTAGCCAATCACGTGTAGTCATATCGTTTTTATGCCGACATTATCCACTAATAAAAATAGCAACGCTATATGACAAATATTTATATTTGTGCACATCACATTTGATTGATCATGTCGGAAATTGTACAGCTTCACATGATATCTATATAAGAAATGAACTTATTTTCCGAAGACATGTTTGGAATTATCAGTCTGAAACAAGCCAATTGCAGACTTTCTATAATGACTTACGTATACGTTATATAGACAATAGCTTCACGTTTCGCAACGGACAGGACTTTTATATCATGGTCGGGTCCGTGGCAGCTTCAAATACCGCAACATTTTGCTTTCGTCACCAGTTTGGCATCTGATTCGAATGGCCATCACGGCGACACACCTTTTAAATAAGACCCCCATAAACCCCATTTTTGGACGTGTTTTTCAAGGAAAAACTCCGTCCTTTAGAATAGCGATGTCCGTGCGGGCGGCCGGCCGGCGGGACGCGCGTCCGCGTCCCGATTTACCTTTTGGTTAACCCTGAAAAACCCATCCATAATGCCATTTGGCGTTTTTCTTGTTATATAGTAAAATAGGGTTTACAGGGGTATACTTTATTTTTCTTATTTCTGCTCAAAAACAGAGAGTGTGGGTACTCGATAGAACCTCCTCATCCAGGTGGTTCTGAAGAGTACCCATTATATATGTTTTGTTAAAAAAAAATATCAGCATTTTTATTTGATTTTTTTTTCCTCGTCTGATAACATCAGCCTAAAACTAAAACAAGTTTAAAAGTTTTTTCTGAGTTTTGTTTGAAGTAGTAAATCATAGTGGGGTGGTCTATATAAAGGTGATACTTCTTTCTTCCTTTTGCGCTTAGTTTCGGTTTTTCGTACTTTTATTATTATTTTCGATCCTTAATAAGAGGTGGCCAAAACTGGTGTTCCAGGAGAAGAACACTTTTAAACCACCCGACCTTCCGTTGCAGAAAATTGCATCTAACATGTGACCCGACTGAAGCTCGAATTTAGGGCAGTGAGAGACCTAAAGCATATTTAAGCGTCAGCGCTCTTACATTCCCGCTAACGCCTTTATATTAATAGCGCTTTGTAACTTTCATTACGAGAACACGCTTATACAAATACATTGTTCTCTTTACCGCCAAAAAAACGAACGTTTTAAGATGAAAAATTGAGATATTTTTCTTATTTCTGCATAAAATACAGATTGTGGGTACTCGTTGTAACCGCATCACTGAGGCGGTTCTAACGAATACCCACAATCTATATTTAAGAGCAGGAATAAGAAAAATAAGTTTTGCCTCTATGAACCCCAGTTTTACTATATAAAAGTGGGGTTCAACGGGGTCAAAATGGTATAGGCGTGTTTTTTGTGATGCCCAAAATCGCCTATTAATGGCGTGTTTTAACTTTAAAAACTGGGGAAGCCTTCCTATGAGAAGGAAACTTTATTTGGCCTCTATTTCTGAAGTACATGTATATGGAACAGTTTGATGGAACTTTACTGATACACAGGGTCCTTAGGGCCGCCCATCGTGGCCAAGGACATTGCCAATTACCATGCGAAATATTTCAGTATCCTACATGCCATCCCAATTTTCAGCCTTTTGTGCTGCGTAATTTAGATATTTACCATGGATTTAGAAGCAGAATGGAAAAGAGTACTGATCCTGGAGAAGTCAGCTGGTCTGCATCTATACTTCCATCCAAGTTCAACATGATGTGGGTTAGGTTCTCATCAGGTAAACAAGTTCGTGAAATGAAGACCTCCCTTAACCCCACTTTATATAGAGAAAACTGTGGATTACGGGGGTATACATTATTTTTCTTATT
The DNA here is from genome assembly GCA_963580285.1 of Lucinisca nassula. NCBI lineage: Eukaryota > Metazoa > Mollusca > Bivalvia > Lucinida > Lucinidae > Lucinisca > Lucinisca nassula. The sequence goes on from OY757017.1 coordinate 83,316,433, forward strand.
TATGCTCCAAGACATAGGTTGTGGGTACTCGTTAGAACCGCCTCAATTAGGCGGTTCTAACGAGCACCCATAACCTATGTTTTGAGCATTTATAAGAAAAATATCACGGATTTCCATCAGAAAAGCAGCCATTTTGGAAACGTGAAACATGCACTATGCTGCACGGGTGTATAATCGTAATGTTGAGGTTTCTGGCTTTGGTTTAGCTAAAAACGTGTTCTTGTTGGCTGTAGCTTCTGTACCAGAGATATAGAAAAAAAGTATACCCCACCCCGCATACGAAGTATTTCGGGATGGTGGCATTCTGTTTTCACGCTATCTGTCCATCCGTTTATCTGGTCGTCTGTCCGTCTGTAACTTCCGCTCAATATCTTGAAAATAAATTGATAGATTTTGATCAAATTTTGCGTATGGATTTATATTGACAACTTTTAGTTTGGGATTGTTATACCGCTTTTCGCATCTATTTTTAATACAGTTAATGCCCTTGCCTGACGCCAGAAAGTCGTTTCCGCTGAATATCTTAAGAAACATATGTTTGGTTTCACGCATTTAGTATGTTAATTTATGTTGACAAGATCTAGCTTGGAATTGTAATGCGGCACTTTGCGTCTATTTGCAGCAGAGTTATGACCCTTGAATGACGTCAAAAAAAACTCCTTTCTGCTCTTTATCTTGAGAAAGAATTGATGGATTTTGGTCAAATGTGGTAGGTGAATTTATGTTGACATGATATATCTTGGGATTGTTGCGTGGTATTTTGTGTCAGTTATCAGCAGTGTTATGGCCCTTAAATGATGTCGAAAATTAGTGTCCGCTCAATATCTTGAGCACGAAATTATGGATTTTTTTTTCAAATTTGATATGTGAATATATGTTGGCAGGACATAGCTGAGGACTGTTACGCGGCTTTTTGCATCAATTGTCAGCAGAGTTATTGCCTTTGAATAACGCCAAAAAGTCGTTTAAATCCAATATCTTGAGGAAGAAATGGTGGATCTTGATCAAATTTGGAATATGAATTTATGTTCGCTCATTATTTTGTGAAAAAAAAATGATCGATATTGATCAAATACGGTAGGCGAATTTATTTTGATAAGATACATAGCTTGGGACTGTTGCGGTCATGCATTTTGCATCAATTTTAAGCACAGTCATAGCCGATGAATAATCGCAAATATTCATTGCTGCTCAATATCTTAAGAAACAAGATTAATTCTGATAAAATTTGGTATGAAACTAACAAAAAAGATTTTGAAGTTTAAAAATTTGGATAATACAAACAATGTAGATCTAGTTCAGATGGCTTATGAATGACCCATCTGATCAGAATCTTCACTTTTTGATATGCAGTTTTTGATTTGAATGAATTCATTATATCAAGTAATTTGATTGTTTGATAATCAGCAAATGGGCGTGGCTTAATTTATCTATTCAGCAGGGTAAAGGCTTATTATCCTTCATTTTGAAGCTGTACATTAACACATATAATTCATTTGAATGCCCTTTCCATTAAAATGCAATATTCTATTTATATTCAAAAGTGAATAGTTTTCTGAACATAGCTTCCGTTAGCCGAATAAGTACCTTCCAAATTTAATGGAATGCATATATTCGTTTCCCCCTGCTCACCAAGGGGAGGTGGAAGACAGAGCAGGATATTAATTTCTAACTAAGAATTTTAAATGAAGTCACTTTTAATATATATTTTGAGCAGTCACTTTTGTGGATAGAATTAAGACACTTGTATGCCTTAATTCTCACTGGAAACCAACAACTCTGTGTAAGCAGTCTATTTGTCATTGTTTCAGTAGAGAGACAACTTCCACGCCTTTTTATATATCTTTCTCTTGTTTTATTTATTTATTTATTTATTTTTTTTTCAAGTTATCAAAAGAGCCCTCCTGGAAAGGAATCTGCTCTATCCTTCTGTCAGCGTGTTCTGTAATACCGCCTGGCAGGTATTTTAGGATTTCTTTTTGGGTAGAAATAAATACAAAATATTGTGTAAAAATCATCTTGCTCTTAGACACAACACATGCACTGCACCATAGCACTTTCACTACAAAAAGGAAAGAATTTGCTCCTCAGGAGCAATTTTGCTTTTCAGGAGCAAATTCTTTCCTGTTAGAGTTTCAAACTTCATTTATAATTCTTTGTTCACAAAGAAAGCTTCTATGAATTTGAAGGCACTATACGGTTGGCATAATGTGGGCTTTCATGGTGGAAGAAACCACCAAACTAGGACGAAGGACCCCCCACCATGCAATATGCAAACCCCCGAAAGCAAAATCAAAACAATGACAAATTTTATAGACGGATCCAATGTTTTGACACGTGACCTTGTTTACTTGTCACTGCGCGTGCGCAAAAGTACTTTTTCCTTTTGATAACGATCTTCCGATGTTGGGAAAAAGCCGCTGGTTCCATATAAACACACTGTAAATAGGTTTAATATTACGGGCATAGTTTAGTTGATTGTCACAGAAAATCGATCGAATTATACTTTAAATGAGTAGATAAATATATTCTAGACTTCATTTCTGCATCTTCCGCATTTTAGTCATTCGTTTTGCGCATTTTTATTACAATTAATTAAGACCATCCCGCCTCGTTACCTACCTAAGCTTAACAGGTAATTATCATCAAAACATCCTCAAATAATCTAGAAACCAATCATTACTAGCTAAGACATGTCTATTTTAAAAGTTTAAAGGTCAATTTTGTCGTGTCGATTCCAAACAAAATACAAGTTTACAGAAAATAACATCGCATTTACAATGGCGACAAACGGCCAAAAACGTTTTTGCCCACCACCGGTAAGTCCCGGAAAATAGTATTATTGAGTGATGACGTAGTGTTTGGATGTGTCTAAAGGTACAGGTACCCTGCCGTAATATGTCGGTGTTATGGTTTCAATGTTGATAAATACTCGTCTATTTATAAATCATAACAAACAACGGTGTTTTCCACAGGTATAGTTTATCAACGACCTTTGAGAGTTCAAAGTTAAAGCGAGACGAGTCGATTCCATTTTTTAGGGGGAGCAGGTTTCGGATAATTTTTTTCTCGTGATTTTAAAGGTATAAATCAATGTTTTGATATTATCTACCTAGACGTAGAGGTCGAGTGGTCAATGCGATGTACTGCGAGTTACACAAAAAATATCTTTTAGACGAGGGGTTCGAGTCCCTGTGGCTCACTTTTTTATATTTGATTTTTCATTTTTATTTTATTTTTTGTTTATGTTTAAAGTTATTTTCTTTATTTTTTTTATTTACATTATTTATATTTTGTTTCCTTCGTTTTATTTTCAACAATTATATTTTTATGTTGGATGCCGGTCTAGGTTGTTCAGTCGGATGCGCGTCTGACTGGTGGTCAATAGGACGCGGGCTCGATACCTGCCGGGGTCAGCAACATTATTTCCCATGGAGATTGATCATGAAATCTTTTCCATGGTGATTTCCTCCTTTCTGCTGATTCAAGAAGGGCAGTTGTTAGTTTCTGAGGAAAGAATGTGCATTGTACTGTTTAAACGATTACGTATAAGCTTGCTTAGGATAAGTGTGGATTAGTAAACGGACAGGCTCAAAAATGACCTAAATAGTGTTGCCTGGACCGTAAAAGCCCAATTCAAATTTCAGATTCATTTCAACAGCGCATTTGCCTTCAATGACGGCTATGAACGTACGTTCAATCTTAGTAACTTTATTGATAATACTTCTTGAATCCGACCTGCAACGATTCGCTTGTGCTCGTTCCATCTTTTCAATGAATTTAATATACATCTAATGTGATGGCCCCGCCCATCGGTGCTTGGAGAAATAGATCGAGCTGAACGATGCTTCCAAGCGGATCTGAAATTGACGACACATGAGCTTAGTAAGTTCAAACCTGCCCAGGCAAAGTGGTGCGGGTTGGACCGTCCATACTTATTAAACCCGTTTAATTTTATTGGGTGGCAGAGCTTGAGATGTCGTTTCATCTCAGTGTCGGGTAAACCCCCAAAAAACCGGAAGCAACTTCTCCAAACTTGACGGGGATAATAAACCTCAAATCAATCAAACAAACAAACAAACATCTCATGTGCTCCAATTTTATAGGTTCGAAAAAATGTTAAAAAAAAAAAATAAATAAAAAATAAAAATAAAAAAAAAGAAAAACATCTGCCCAAGATTCGAACCCTAGATCTCCAAGATGGGAGACGTGTTACTAAAGTGTCTCGACTGGTCGTCAATCTGGTTACACGACGCGCCAGATTAAGGTTATGACGGTAACTATCGCCCAGTGTAAAAAATATCCACTACAGGCGACTTACCTAAAACACGGACGAGTCCAAAATTAAAAGTGCAGTCACGTCTCACTGCGTTTTGAAAGACTATACGTAACGGGTTATATTCTAACACAAAAGCACCGATTAAGAGTTCAGTATATTCCCATTGGTCAGCTGACACCTGTCGAATTGACAAGTGCCAGCACATTGGAGGCCCTGGGAAGAGCAGTTCATAAACTAATCCCATTTAGCGAGATGGGGGTAGCCCCTATGTGCTTTTAGCGCCCGGTTACCTTACAAAATCTATCAAGTCAAGTCAAGTCAACACAAAAGCACTTAATTTTGCAGTGTCAATGTAATCAGTTGCGTAGCGCAACTAGTATCGAGAAACGTATGGTGGCATGTAGCTGCCATCGAGATGCGAGATCCTACTTACTAAGTCGATGTATTTTATGTTGACATACGAGTGTAAGGCGGCATATTTAGTTTGTTTATCGTTATGATAAAAAATATCTCGATTTTCATTAACTAGCCCAGAAACTGCTTTACAATGACACCCAGTTCATTGATATTTTACAACGAAGTGTTACTTACTATGTTGACATAAACTCGTTGTAAATTTTGTGATTATTGCTTTGTAATGACATCATGATAGGGTAAGTCGACTTAGGTTTTTTATGTTTACTTATTTTTAAATCCCCAATATCTATGACCGCTACACGTCTAGTTTTCTTATGGAAAACGAGCGTGTTTTAATATGTCAGATACAAACCCTGCGTTGAAGCCTCGTGTGGGGGGTGGGGGAACTAAGGGCCATTTGGTATGGGTGAGCGGACAGGATTTTGAAAACATACCCCATTCAAATACTTGTACTCTGAAAAAAGGGACCGATTCATATACTTAACCTTCGAAACTGTCACACCCATAATATGAACTTGTATTACATACAATAAAAACTTTTAGAAAAACCGTGCTGTCTCTCGGTCAGTCGTAAGTGCATAAATCGCTCGCGTGCGTCGTGTTCTTTTCACTTTTACGAGTGACTTCCTGCCAGTGATATATTAAGCAACTAGTCACTACCAGCACGAATATATTTCCTAAATAAAAGTTAACGCTCAAGACGTGAAAGTGGAGTTGTGGCTTAAGAGTCTTATTGTGGCCACGTAAAATCTATTTAAGCCCCCCAGTGGAAATCTTTCCACTGACCGTTCCAAAGCGGTTCTTCTGTGGCGGTTTATTTATGTTGTTGTTTGTTACTTACAGTGTGTATCACTGGTGTCTTTTTATTTTGGATTGCCATATGGCCATTTTGTGGGAAAGTAACTGTCCTTATGGCCTTCCTTTGTTTAGGTTTCCATTATGGTCTGGTCGCTTAATGTTTGTGTTTCTTTCCCTTTGGTGTCTTTGATGGGCGGAGTAAGTTAATTGTATCGATTCCTGATCTTTGTTTTACTTCTACGTTTATACTTTCGTTGGGTGCAACGAGGACGTAGAAAAATAAATACATAAGGTCTCCATTTCTGAACGTATTCTGTTATTCTGAAGATTTGCCTATAACCCATACTTTGGGTATATATAATCGATTCTATTCTGTTACATTCTCTAATTTAACGGCGACCTAATACCGGCTTTTATACTCCTTCAATGCTATATGGTTTATTGTCATGTCAGTTTAAAGCACTGAGACGACTTTGTAGTGAACTAAAAAGATATATAAATAAAGTGTCGTTTTTAAAATAAGTCGACTTGCCTGTTCCGCAAGGCGCCTTATAAGCTATTTTTTTTTTCAAGTTTGTGTATGTCATATTAAGCACTATCTCGCTCATTTTTAGCAAAAATTTAGATAAAATTGACAACAATATAAGACGACATATAATATGTCGACTAAATATAAGAGAACATATTTCATGTAGACTTAAAATATCTCAACGAACAAGAAAATTATGAAGACTTAATGGTACTTTTGTTGTTTTATCTGTATAATAAGTATACTTAATATCTCGCATCTCGATGGCAGCTACATGCCACCATAGAAACGCCTAAAATGACTGGTTTACTTTCCTGAGGGTCGCAGGTTTAAAAGCATGACTTATTTTTTTCTTGATGATTTTTTTATAAAATAGTTTCAGAATTTACATTTTTATTATTTCTTTTTTAATTTTTTTAATTTTCAATTCTGTTTATTATTTTTGTATTATTATTTTTTCGTGAATGGTTATCTATTTATTTTAAAGTTCAATACATGTCATGCACAATTTTAAAGAAGATCAACTTCACATTTGATTTATAATAGTGAATAAAAAAGAAACACCAGCAAGTACATGTACAAGAGAATATTGAAATACAAGATGCCATAATTTGATACAATGGAACCTGATTGGCCTAGACCCTATATGTAACATGCGAAAGTAAAGAATAGGCACACCAATAACATGACTTGAAATTAACATTGATTGGAAATTTATAATTTAATTCATGTTGATCATACGTTCCTCTTTTCTTCTTTGCAAATTTTCAAAATGTTCAATGCTTTGCTTTCGGCATTAAGAAGCTTTTTTGAAGACATGTTCGCGGCAGGGCAACCGAGTATGAACTAAGGAATGTTCAGTAAAAATTTATATCAGCACAAAAATGCATGCTTCACGAGAATATCGAGGATTTTTTGCTTTTGGCGCGAAAAAAATGTAAAAGAAAAAACATCCCGATCGGGATTCGAACCCGCATACTTCAGCTCTACAGGCCCGTGACTTTACCACTTGGCTAGAGTCGATACAGTGCAGATATGGTATATTTTAGCCTGATACCATCACATTAATAGGGAGTCACCAAAAATAAAATTAGATCATCCAAAAATAACATATGATTGCGTAGATAAATTTAAAAATAACCTTTATTTACAATAATATTGACAATACAAAACTGACAACTGATGTCGGTTTTACTGTAAGCCAGTATTTATTATGCCGGTATCTGATTATTTTATTTACACTTATCAATAACATTCTGGAGCTCCCCTGGAGCAGGTTCACAGAGAGATTAATTATTATTATTATTATTATTATTTTTTTTTTTGTCTAGTTTTAATTTTGAACTTTTCTGTGCTCATATCAAATGCCAAGTTCTTGGAAGACCACAGATTATAAACAGGCTTCAAGTTTAGCAGGCGAAACTGACGGAATACTCACTCTTTCTATGTCTCAGTGTGCGAGGCAGACCGTCCATGCTAATAAACCCTATTGGTTTCATTGGGCAACAGGGCTTGAGATGTCATTTCATCTCAATGTCGGGTAAAAGTCCCACAAAAGTGGAAGCAACGTCTCCAAAATGACCTTTACAGTGTTGACGGGGACGTTAAACCTCAAATCAACAACAACAACAACATGTCTCAGCACTTTTTCGAGTAGCTGCATATGTAAACTTTGTTTATTTGCTCGGACACGGAGTCAACTTTAACAAACACGCCCTTTGTACTCCAAAAACATCATTTTTCTGTCATTTCACCTGTACTTCCTGGCAATGTCAGCCATATTTGTTTATGTTGCCGAATCTCCTTTTGAAGAGTAGCATTACCTTCCTTTGGGTAATACTAAAACATGACATGAAGGTGTTCCCATTCCCCTTAAATTTCCTTTTAATATCAGCACGTCTGTATGCTCAAAAATACATTCTCTTTATTGCGTGTATACACCGTGGTCATTAAACACGGTTGTTATTTTTAAATGGAGACCCGGCTTCGTCGTTGATGTAAATAATGCCTTGTGGTATATTACCTTCTTCAAATTTATGTGGTTTCTTGTGCCTTAGATGTTGAAGTACTGGTTAAAATATAAAGAAAAGAAAAATGATATATATCTCCAAAGGTAGAATTTATTTCTTAAAATAAGCTAGGTGTTGCTAAACTTATTTCACATAGATCTAGTACATTTTCCAATGACAGCAATAAGCAAGGAATAGACCTACACCAAAAGACTGAAAAAAAAATGGAGTGTGCAAGTTTTTTTTTTTTTTTTTTTATTTTGTTTTGTTTTGTTTTTGTTTTTCTGTGCCACTCTAGGTAGTTCCGACCAATTAGGCCTCGTCGGTGATACTCAAACCCATAAACTAAACTTCTTCATTAGTAAAAGTTAGTACTTGTAATAGTCTATTCAAGGGAAACAAAAGACGAGGAACTACACCAAGTATTATGAAAGGCAAAAATGAATTAGACTTATAGATACATGTTGTCAAATAAAGTTTAAGACAGAAAATAAAAGATGACACTATACATATGCAGCTTTTTGCTGTGTTACCTGGAAAAAAAAACAGTACGTAGTCATGTAAGTTATTCCATAAGATATGTAAAATTTGATCCCCATTATTATGACAAAAGTAATTAAAATATATATATAACGGTTCTTCATACCCCATTGTTGTGCTCTGGCAGTGCTGTCAGTAATTACGATAACAAATTTTTGTAGTCTTCAATGAGAAGACAGTAACTGACGTCATTACAGTCTTGGTACTGAGAACGTGTAATTCAACATATGTGAACAAGTCCGTGATATAAAGACCCCTCTAAATCCTACATTATATCGAGAAATCTTGGGTTTACGGAGGTAAACATTAGTTTCCTTATTTCTGCTCCAGGACACAGGTTGTGGGTAATCGTTAGAACCGCCTCAATGAGGCGGTTCCAACGAGCACCCACAACCTATGTTTGCAATATAAACTATAATCGCGCAGTCGATGACACGCCATCGCATACCCCCACGGTTTTTTTTAAAGATACGCCACTATATAAGTTCTCAATTGCAACTCCCACCCAATCTTAAGATCAAAATTCCGAAAGTGTTATGCACTCCTCAGACCAAAGACCTATTAGTTCCCAAAGTTTCATGTTTATATCTGAAACGGCGTAGGAGGCGTTATCCGGTAATCGTTAAAAAGGGGGTTATGGGGGTGAAAATCCAAGTTTTTGACCTCTGGTGACCCCAAACCTGACCATAGGGGTCAAATTTTGATTCTTATGTATTCTACTCGTTATGCCGTTCGATTTGATATGTCACGCGACCAGGTTCTGAAAACTTTGATTTTTTACCCCCGGGGCACCCCACCCCCTGGCCTGGCACCGAGGGGTAGGATCAAAATTCTGAAAGTGTCATGCAATCCTCAAACCAAAGACCTATCAGTTCCCAAAGTTTTAAGTGTCTAGCTGTTAAAGTGTGGGAGGAGTTGTCCGGTAAGACGGACGTACGGACGACGGAGACAATTACAATATCCCCACTTTTTTTTCGAAAAGCGTGGGGATAATAAAAAAAATATCACGTTTTTTTATCATCAGAAAAGTAGCCATTTTGGAAAAGTGAAAAATGTACTATATCATACGGGTGTGTTAGTTATCGTAATGTAAGGAGCCATGGCGAAATATTCCAAACACATTACGGAAACAGGCCTATACAAATACACAGTAACATTTATTGCCGAAACAATGAAATTTTTAAGATGAAAAATTGTGCTATTTTTCTAATTTCTGCTAAAAATATAGATTGTGGGTACTCCTTAGAACCGCCTCGATGAGGCGGTTCTAACGAATACCCGCAACCTATACTTATGAGCAGAAATAAAAAAAAAATAAGATTTACCCCTGCAAACTCTAGTTTTACTATATAAAAGTGGGGATCGAGGGGGGCAAAATTATATTGGTGTGTTTTCGTGATGAGCATGATACAGAATCTTGCATGAAGGCAATGCTATTAATAACCTTGTGACCTGGTGCAAGACACCCTGATATTACACATTATTAGACACATATTGCGTGCAGTTTAGTACGAAGGAGCATTAGGGCCAGGTGCACTTTTATTTATTTATTTTTTTTTTTTGATAGCTATCTCGAAATTTCGACTTAGTATCTCGAAATTTCGACTGTATAGGTCTTACTATCTCGAAATTTCGACTTAGTAACTAGAAATTTCGACTTAGTATCTCGAAATTTCGACTTAGTAACTCGAAATTTCGACTTACTATCTCTAAATTTCGACATACTAACTCGAAACAGACTCTGTGATCTGCAATGTGCATTCAACTCTGAATAAGGATTAGCCATAACAGGAATCTTGTTATGGTCAACACAGAGTTGAAGGAAGACCTCAGATCTAAAGTTAGACAGGGAAATAAGATACACAGTTAGGGCCTACTGTAATGAGAATGGTTAACCTAATGTTAAACTGTATGTAATAATCAGTGTTACAATATACTTTTCAAAATGTCTAAAAAAGAAGTGAAGACTTGTGAAGTTCTGAACTGTGTCTTCGAAAGAATGTGTTCATGAATTGTGAAGTACAATTAATTTGGTTTCCCTCTCATTATATTAAACCGTATCCTGCTGAATAAATCAATTTGGCCGCACCCTTTTCTGACTATCAAACATTCAAATAACTTGCTATAATGGATATATAATCCTGATCAAATGGGTTTCGCCGTCTGATGTTGATCCTTACTGTTTGCACAGGTATTAGGGGTTTTCATGTTCAGCAGAATACATTACGATAAAATATCCGTGTGACATAGTGCATTTTTCATACCTCAAATAAGGTATCTTTGTGATATTTTTCTTATTTTTTCTCCAAACATAGGTTTTGGGTGCTCGTTAGAATCGCCTCAATGAGGCGGTTCTAACGAGTACCCACAACCTATGTCTTGGAGCAGAAATAAGGAAAATGATGTTTACCCCCTAAACCCCAGTTTTCTCTATATAAAGTGGGGTGTAAGGGGGTGTTCATTTCACGGGCTTGTTCACGTGATGAGGGTTAAGTTGTGATATGTTTTCACATCAGCTTAAAGTGTCCTGGAAAAAAAACCCACTCTATTATTTAGACAAAAATGAGATATAAAGAGATATGCATTATGTTTTCTTATTTTTGTTCGTAATTACAAATTGAAGGTACTTGTTAGGACCACCAAAATGAGGCAGTTCTAAAGACCATTAAAATCTTAAGAATCTGAAAAATACGAATAATTTGGTATATTGGACGCCATATATTATTGTAATGTTTCTGCTCAAAGTACATATTGTAGGTAGTCATTAAAACCCTAAATGATGGCCCGTCAACACTGTATAGGTCATTTTGACACGTTGCTTCCAATTGTGTGGGACTTTTACCTGACATTGAGATGAATTGACATCTCAAGCCCTGCCGCCCAAAGAAACCAATAGGGTTTATATGTATGGACGGCCCGACACGCTCACTTTTCCTGGGCAGACTTGGGATCTCTAAGCGGTTTACCAAATACGGACGGTTTCAGCTCTGCGTGGAAGCATCATGCAGCCTAATCTATTTCTTAAAGCCCCTTTGGGCGGGAGCCGAACGAGTACTTACTATCTATACTGAATCAAAGCAGAGTAAAAAATAGAAACCATGCATGAAATTTAAGCACGTTTCTCTTTGAACGGAGCTGTATATCTGAACAAGAGCGCATTGGTGGCCCTGAAGCGCTCACCTGATTTCAAGATGTCACTTAGCTTCTGAAAGTTGTATAGATAACTGAAAGCCATCTTATTCCGTGAAGCATTTCTGTTGCATTTCCATAGATGGTCACCTTAGCAAAAATCTTGCAAAGTTTGAAAGAAGCAAATTGTTGAAGTTTTTCTATTTTTAGCTCGATCTGGCAAACATTTTGCCCATGAGAGCGGAACTGTTTTAGACACCTTGGTAGAGGGTCACCTAAGCAACATTCTCAAACTGGCCCAGTGTATAGGAGGAGTAGTCATTTAAAGATTTTTTAGCTCTGGCGGTCATCTTGTCCATCGGAGTGGAACCATTTTAGCTTCTTTTTGTAAAGAGCCACCTATATATAGGAACAATAACTGTGAAGTTTGAATCGAATTCGCCCAATGGTATAGTAGACTTATATGAGTTGGTGGTTCCATTCGACAATACAGAGCTGAATTGTATTTCACTATTTTGGCACCTTGTGGACATTGAGGGTCAGGTCCTAGTGCACCAGACGGGGATGAACTGGCTCATTCTAACTAACAAGGCCTTTACTCTATATAAAACCAGTGGGCCCCAGGGCAGATCCATTTTTCTGGCCCCAGGGCTATAATTTGCACTATCTTAGAAGAGGGCCACTAGATGAAGCTTCATTCCAAATATCGAAGACTTGGGCCTTCTGTTCTCAGACAAGAAGATTTTTAAAAGGTGTTTCCTATATAAGCCCATGTAAAACTGGTGGTCCCCGGGTCGGAGCCATTATTTGCCCTAGGCTACAACTTGAATAATCTTGGTAGAGGTCGCCTAGATGAAGCTTCGTACCAAATATCAAAGGTCTGAGCTTTTTGGATTCAGAAAAGACATTTTAAAGGTTTCCATTATGTGTAAGTCTGTGCACAAGATGTGGGCTCCAGGGTGGGGCCATTTTTTGGTCCCAATGCTATAATTTTAACATTCTTGGTAGAGGTTTATAAGATGGAGCCTCACACCTGGGCCTTCTGGTTTCAGACAAGAAGATTTTTGAAATTTGTTTCTTATAAAAGTCTGTATAAAATCGGTAGGTCCCGGCGCGGCCCAGTTTTGGCCCCTGGGCTATAATTGGACCAATCTTGGTAGAGGTCCACTAGATGAAGCTTCATACCAAATATCAAAGACCCGGGCCTTCTAGTTTCAGACGAGAAGATTTTTAAATAGGGTTTCCCTTTGTAAGTCTATGTTAAACCTTTCTTGGTAGAGGTCTATAAGATGGAGCTTCACACCTGGGCCTTCTGGTTTCAGACAAGAAGATATTTAAAGGTTTTTCCTTATTAAAGTCTGTATAAAATCGGTAGGCCCCGGGGCGGGCCAAGTTTGGCCCCTGAGCTATAATTTGAACAATCTTGGTAGAAGTCCACTGGATGAAGCTTTACAACAAATATCAAAGACCTGGGGATTCTGGTTTCAGACAAGATGTTTAAAGGTTGTTCCTATATAAGTCTATGTAAAACTGGTGGGCCCCGGCGTGACAACATTTTTGGCCCCAGGGCTACAATTTGAACAATCTTGGTAGAGGTCCACTAGATGAAGCTTCATACCAAATATCAAAGACCTGGGCCTTGCGGTTTCACAGAAGAAGAATTTGTAAATGTTCAGTACAAAATAAAGCTAGTTCTGGCTCCTGTGACCTAGATCACACTGGTAAAGGCAAGCGCGCAGGGTAAGGAACAAACACACCGGATAAGGAAATTTTTCCGCTCAGGATAAAAAAGAAAATGGCGGAATGGGTATCACATGTGCAGGTTTGTTGTAGTTCTAGATCTCGTGTTATGGTTACTAATCAATACGGCTGCTCACATTAGCTTCACGGAAGACACATATTATTCACAAATTTATATTCGATGGTCCGAATTCGACAGTTACATCCAGTCAAACGGAGAACCGGACACAGTGGAGCTACTCCATCGCGAAATTTCGTTATTTTACATGAAACGCTCTTCTGGGAAGATGGCATGCACTTTTTTGTTGGTTGTAGACATACACATGATAACCCGGATTGTTGCAAATACGATTTAAGGAAAATTTGAAAATAGAAGGCCCACAGTGAGAAATCCTAGTTCAATTTTCAATACAACGCCCACGGGCAAGGAGATGGGTACAACGCATATGATAGGACACAAAATTTTCCGGGGATAATGGTTGTTGTATGGTCTTAGCACTAGTAAATTTCCATCTCAGATTAGGTTTTCCGATATTAATAATTAGTCTTACATAGTTTAAAGCACCAATTTTTACCTTTAGGAAACGTTCAAAATTTGTGTGCCTTGTCTTGGCATGCGCATTGCTCTGGTTCTAGCAATATAATCACCCCCTATGGGGGATAGATGGAATGGGTTCATCGCGATCATGAATTAGAGAAATGATGTATTTGTCCATGCAGTATTTCTGGTAGAAACTTGTATGCATGTTCTTTTGGCTGAAAATAAGGTAGATAAATTCGCCAAATTCGTGAGACATACCTATTACATGGTCATTAAAGGGCCTGATATGATTTGGCTTCTTTTTGACCCTCACTCAAATCCTCTTCAGTGTGCGACGTTAATGGAAACATACACAGAAACGAGTTGTTTCGTCTTCAAGTATTTTAAGAATAACTTGACGTTTGATGTGTCTGTATTGAGTTGATAAATTGTGACGAAAATAGTAAGAAAAGTGTGATAAAAGTATACCCCTTCGAAAGAAAAAGACAATAGAAAGTGCCCTAAGAAACCCGGTGAATTAATATATCAGGTAGCACTGCTCATCGTTTGTACACTAAGTGAGTCGTATCTTGTTACCCCACCCACTTGCGTTATCATGGAGATATACGAAAAATGAAAAATTTCAGAATCAAAATGAAACAAGTATCAAATTATTCCTTGGTTTCTGACTAAGAAAATGAGTAATAAAAACATATATTTAGCTTTACTATGAACGGAGTTATGTCAATTTTATGTTGACATTTCTGCTAATGATCAAAAATTAATTTATGAAAAAATAAACACATAGTTCAAAGTTCATTTTTTATATATTTTCACCACATGTTAACATATCAAAACTGTATCTGTATACAAAATATAAAATATGTACAGGCAAGGCTGGGCTATTATATTTTGAAAGCCATAAAGGTGACAAATTTTGCAATTTTGGTCAAAATCAGCTAGGGGTAGGGGTAAAGTCATGGTAAAAACATACCTTATTTGTGAATGACCAAACATTCTATTGATTTGTTTTTCTTTGAAGCTGTATCTTTTCATATAACTTCCTTTGGCTATCAATCACCATACAACATTTATGAAACAAATATTCCGGGGGAGGGGGGGGGGGGGGGAGTGCAGATATGATTGGAGATCTTAACAGGCCCTTTGTACGCAGTTCGTCGTCGGATATAAGGCAAATATTGTTTGTTTGATTTGAGGTTTAACGTCCCCGTCAACACCATAAAGGTCATTTTGGAGACGTTGCTTCCAATTTTGTGGGAATTTTACCCGACACTGAGATGAAACGACATCGCAAGCCCTGTCGCCCAATGAAACCAAAAGGGTTTATAAGCATGGGCGCCGCTTCGCCTGGGCAGGCTTAGATCCTCTAAGCAGTTTACCAGTACTCGTGTGTGGGTTGGTTTCAGCTCTACGTGGAAGCTTCAAGCATCATGCAGCCCATCTATTTCTTAAGCCCCGATGGGCAAGGCAAATATTAAAGTAAGTACATGTATTGGTAACTGAATGATTATGCCGGCCTCGGTAGCTCAGTCGGATTCGCGTCTGCTGGTGATCAGGAGGGCACGGATTCGACACCTGCCGGGGTCGGCAACATTCTTTCGTGGAGATTGATCATGAAACCTTTTCTACGACCATTATCTCCCTTCCGCTGATTCAAGAAGGGCAGTTGTCAGTTTCTGGCGAAAGAATGTACATTGTACTGGTTAACCGCTTACGTATAAGCCTGCCCAGGAAAAGTGTGGATAGGTAATCTGACCGGCTCAAAAATGACCTAAAATAGTGTTGACAGTGCCGTTAAACTCTAAAACAAACAAACAAACAAACCAAGAGGCATTACTGAAAACAAACCCAAAACATTTACATGTCAATTTGCACAGGACATTATATTAGCATATTAGCCTTGCCAAGTTGTCCTACCCAATATATTTTTACCGACCACATTCTCCTTGGCCGAATTCTCCTAGGTCAAATCGTCCGGGCCAAATCGTCCTAGATTCATAGTGTATGTGTATGTGTGTGGGTTGGGGGGGGGGGGGGGGTACATTGCTAGAACCAGAGCAATGCACATGCCGAGACAATGCACAAAAACTTTGAACTTTTCCTAAAGATCACAACGGGTGCTTTTAAATATGTAGGACTAATTATTAATAGCGGAAAACCTAATCTGAGATGGAAATTTCCTAGTGCTACGACCATACAACAACCATTTTTCCCGGAAAATTTTGTGTCTTATCATGTGCGTTGTACTCATTTCCTTGCCTGTGGGCGTTGTATTGAAAATTGAACTAGGATTTCTCACTGCGTGCCTTCTAATTTCAAATTTTCCTTAAATCGTATGAGCAACAGTCCAATTTATCATGTGTATGTCTACAACCAACAAAAAAGTGCATGCCATCTTCCCAGAAGAGCGTTTCATGTAAAATAATGGGATTACGCGGTGGAGTAGCTCCACTGTGTCCGGTTCTCCGTTTGACTGTATGTAACTGTCGAATTCGGACCATCGAATATAAATTTGTGCTTAATATGTGTCTTCCGTGAAGCTAATGTGAGCAGCCGTATTGATTAGTAACCATAACACGAGATCTAGAACAACAACAAACCTGCACATGTGATACCCATTCCGCCATTTTCTTTTTTATCCTGATCGGAAAAATTTCCTTATCTGGTGTGTTTGTTTCTTACCCTGCGCGCTTGCCTTTACCAGTGTGAGATGTGCAAGGACCGGAACCATTTGAACAGCTTTGAAAGAGGACCACCTAGGGACCATTCCTGTGAAGTTTGGTCAAAATCCGATCAGCGGTTTAGGAGCAGATGTTGTTTGAAGAAATTGTTAACGGACGGACAGACGCAAAGACGGACGCACGCACGACGGACGAAAAGTGATCCCAAAAGCTCATCTTGTCACTACGTGACAGGTGAGCTAAAAATAGACGATACAAAAAAATTACTGACCATAGCTAAACATAAGCTCACCTGTCATGTAGTGACAAGGTGAGCTTTTGTGATAAGTTTTCGTATGCCTTCCGTCGTCAGTGCGTCCGTCTGTGCGTAAACAATCTCTTCAAATGACTTGTCCTAAGTTCACAGGAATGATCCTTTGGTGGTCCCCTTTCAAAGTTGTTTAAATGGTTACAGTCTGTTGCAAACCTAGGTTACAGGAGCTAAAAGTAGACATTTTTACGAAAAACTTAACAAATTTCCTTCTCTGAAACCGCAAGGCCCATGTTTATAATATTAGGTATGAATCTTCATGTAGTGGACCTCTATCAAGATTGTTCAAATAATACCCCTGGGACCAAAAAGCGCCCCCTCCCGGGCCCACCGGTCTTACTTAGACTTTACAGGTTCTTTTAGTCTGAAACCAGAAGGCTCAAGGCGTTGATATTTGGCATGAAGCTTTATCTAGTGGACTTCTACCAAGATTATTCAAACTATAGCCCTATGGTGAAAAAAGTCCCCGCTCCAGGGCCCGTCAGTTTAACACAGACTTATATAGGTGAAATTTTAAAAATCTTCTCGTCTGCAACCAGATGGCCCGGGTCTTCGATGTTTTGTATGTAGCTTCATCTAGGGGACCTCTACCAAGATTGTACAAATAATACCCCTGGAGCCAAAAATGGCCCTGTCCCGGGGTACCACCAATTTTACATAGACTTCTCCCTGCCCTACATCATAATGAAGATTATATTTTCTTGTCCTTTGGGACCATTGATTCCATTGTGGAATTGAGAATCTATCTGAGGGTCACTGATGAGGCCTAATTGGCCGAAACTAGCTAGTCTGGCCCAGAAAACATGTACACTCCATATATTTCAGTTCTGTGGTGTATTCCTTGCTTCCAAAGGATAACCCTTTTACAGAACGTATTTATATCTATTAGGAAAAACTTTAAAAATCTCCTCCTCTGAAACCAGAAGGCCCAGGTCTTTGATATTTGGTATGAAGCTTCATCTAGTAGACATCTACCAGGATTGTTCAAATTATAGCTGTTGGACCAAAAATTAACTCCACCCGGGCCCCATCAAGTTTACATATGTCTTATATAGGGAAACTCTGAAACCCATACGACGGCGATCACGACAATTGCCGTCTGCTTTGTCGTCTGTCGGTTACTTTGAAAGATCCTTTTGCAAACAGTGTGTAGTGTGGAACCATATTAGACTGTTATCTGGGTCAACACTGTTTGTTTTCATATGTAGTTTTCCTCGGCGTCTTAAGGGTTAAAATCTTCTCGGCTGAAACCAGAAGGCCCGAGTCTTTGATATTTGGTATGAAGCTTCATCTGGTGGACCTCTCAACCTCGATTGTTCAAATTATCGCCCTGGGGCCAAAGGTATCCCTTACCAAGGGCCCTCTGGTTTTACAAAGACTTATATATGGAAAAACATTAAAAAAATCTTCTTCTTTGAAACCACAAGGCCCAGGTCTTTGATATTTGGCACGAAGTTTCATATATGGGACCGCAACCAAGATTGTTCAAATTATAGTTCTGGGGCCAAAAATGGCCCTGCCACGGCGCCCACCGGTTTTACATAGAAATATATAGGAAAAATCTTAAACAATCTTCTTGTCTAAAACCAGAAAGCCCAAGTCTTTGATATGTGGTATATCCCTGCTAGCATTCTACATAAATCTACAGCGGGCCATTAGCGGCCCGTCAGCTACCCTGACGGGCCGCTAACGGCCCGCTGTAGATTTATGTAGAATGCTTACTGGGATGAAGCTTCATCTAGTGGCCCTCTACCAAGTTTGTTCAGATTATAGTCTTGGACCAAGAATGAACCTGCCCAGGGGCCTCCTATTTTTATATAGAGTTAAGAAGGCATTGTTAGTTAGAGTGAGCCGGTTCATCTCCATCTTGTGCACTAGGATCTGACCCTCACATTACGATAACACACCCGTGCGTCATAGTGCAATTTTTTACATCTCCAAAACGTTCAATTTTCTGATAAAAATTTGTGATATTAGCCTTATTAATACTCAAAACATAGGTTGTTGGCGCTCGTTAGAACCGCCTCATCGAGGCGGTTCTAACGAGTACCAACAACCTATGTCTAGTAGCAGAAATAAAGAAAATAATGTATACCCCCTTAAACCCCTGTTTTCTCTATATAAAGTGGGGTGTAAGGGGGTGTTCATTTCACGGACTTGTTCACGTGATGAATGTCCATGACCTACATGTTACATGTTGCAAAGTCTCTCTCTCTCTCTCTCTCTCTCTCTCTCTCTCTCTCTCTCTCTCTCTCTCTCTCTCTCTGAGCGGTTAGTGCTTTTGGATCTGATGGCGCCCGAGGGCCCACCATGGCGTTGTATAAGTTTCGGTGCATGTTATGGCATCATTTGCGGAGAAGAATGCCATAACATGCACCGTCCTTCGGGTCTGGACGTTAAATCGAAGTCTCCTATCCATGTACTTTTTCCATTCAAGTACCTCTACCGCGATTATCATATGATTGTTGTCTAGGCCAGCAGTTATAGTGTGTGTGTGAATGTAAAGTCTGTCTGTGGTGAGATAATTCCATGTCAACACACATACAATAATACAACGCCGTGTCAACATTATTGCAACTTAATGGCAATGCAATTACATTGACATATCATCGTCGCTGCAATATTATAACGTTACATTGAAGATGCTGCGACATTGCTTAATTCAATGTCACTTGCCAAGCGCTGGGTCCATCAATATTGATTTGTGGGGGGCCCAGTGGGATTAGAATATAAAACTCAAACAAAATAAGACATTGTCTTGTCGATTTCTATTCAATTTCATTAACCCGTTTTGTATCGGAAACCCCAAAACGTGTAGTTGGATACAGTGCAGGCCCAAATCAGACGTCAGATCAGGGCCTAGGCTGTTTGCAAAAAGTTAAGCCATTTTCCAAATAATATTTGAAGAAAACACAACCTGAAACCCCTAAAATTTGAAATGGACTCCTGCTCTCTTTAGAATGAGGAAGATTCCATTCGGTACAAAAAGGGTAAACTAGCACATGTAGACAGGTTGTTCTTGGACAGACAAACAGACAGACAGACAGACGGACAGATAAACAGACAGACAGATAGACAGACAGATCAGTACCTGTTAGGACCGCATAGATGTATCTATGTTTTGAGCATAATAATGAAAACAATATCCTTGTTTTTCATTTGTTACAGATATAAAAATCGCTTTCGTCACAGGCATGTTTTTGTAATAAAAGCTGTTGATTAGACTGCCTTGTGGCAAAGACCGCTTTTCACCTTTATTCTTGTGTAATAATGGAAAACCACCCTTATTTTATCAACATTTTTCAAGCATTTTTTACATTTTTCCCAGTAACAATAACACTTTTGTCATTTTGCCAGTAGTCCGGTTCATTCATAAAAGTGCAATGTCACGTTGACGTGATAAAGCTCACTTGTCCTGAGATAGCATATCTTTATCAGGTCAATGCGTTACAATGCAATATATATATATATAGGGGGTAACTGATAAAATGGAATCACCAGTTCTGAATTTAAACTTCAGACTGCTGTGTGTCTAGATTATACACCAGCCCTTGAAATATGCTACCTTTTGGTGATAACACAGATCGTCTGCTGAGTGCAATAACGGTGTAACTGACAGTTTGGCCAAAATAGTTGTTGTTTTTTTTTTCAAAAATGGGTGCCTTAAGACTTGACACACTTGGTAAATAAGTACAACTGCTGGATTCTGCCTAAATCATGATTTAGTTCAGCATTTTGGATTTTTTTTGTCAGTTACAACGTTTGTGCTCTGACTTTTAGAAGAAAAAAAAGGTTGGCGCAAAAACAGTGTAAGTGCACTTACCCCGTTTTTGCGCAAAGTTTTTAATACCTCAAAAATATTGAATCCTGTTGCTTGATATTTCAGAATAAGCATGTGAGTGCCATGCAGAATGTATAAAATGTGACCTATTACCTACTAAGTGCCTTTAATTTACTGCTTTACCATGTACGAGGACTGTTTAAATATGAATGCAAGTAGAACGTTTTCTCATGCACTAATGCGAAAATCACCAGCGTAGAAAACATTTTACCTATACATTGATACCAAACCTGTTAAAATCCGTTGACATTGCCATCTATATCGTTCGATAAACACTGTCTACTCTTGTATACTAATACAAAACATGGTTGGAAGAAGGTAAGAGTACGCCGTTGAAATACGGTCCTATATTAAGAATCGTTGTATTCTTGGTATACGGTGCAAAGACATTTTTGATGAAATATGTTCGGTTAATGGGCATAATGAAATGTCTTTTCCGACAGTTTTTCGTTGGTGTAAGAAATTCAGCTGTGGGCTAGGCTCAACAGAACTTGCACCACATGATCGTCGGCCGAAACGAGCAACATCTGCCAAGATGGTTGCTAGAGTGAAAGAAATAGTTGCTACTGATGCACGATACACCACTAGGCAAATAGCTAGTATGGTTGGCATCTCATTAGGGGCAGCTCATACAATTCTGAAACGGGATTTGAAAATGAGAAAGATCTGTGCTAGATGGATTCCCCATCTGTTGACAGATGAGCAGAAAAAGACACGCGTTCAGTGCGCCAAGAAGCTGCTTAAAAAGTTTCCAAATTACAATGTACGGTCTTTCGCTAATGTCGTCACTTTTTGAGCCAAAACGAAAGACTCAGAACAAAATATGGGCAACAAAGTATTGCAAAAGACCATGCATTGCAAAGCGGACCATGAGCGTCAAGAAGGTAATGTATGCCATATTCTTTTTAAATCAGGACCATGCTATTCAGGTTGCTGTGCCTAAAGGCAAATCTGTAAATGCGAAGTTTTACAAGAATAAAGTTCTTCGAAAACTGAAGAAATATTTCAAAGAACGAAGACCCGCAACTGGTTTCACAATTGGCCAATGTCAGATTGCTACATGACAATGCGTCATCGCACAAGGCATTGAACAAGACTATCTGAAGCAGGAAAAGGTTGTTGAACTCCCTCACCCCTCCTATTCGCCTGACCTTGCCCCGTGTGACTTTTTTATTGTTCCCGCGGCTGAAAAAATACCTTTCTGGTCGAAAATTTGTACAGCGCAAACACCTCGGTTCTGCAATATTCAAGTGTCTTCATAGTATACCTCGAAAAGACTACCAAAATGCATTCAATGATTGGATCAAAAGACTGAAAGTTTGTATATCTGTTAAAGGGGAATACTTTGAGGAATCATTTTTATGTGCGTAGTTGCATTCATATTTGAACAGTCCTCGTAAAAGGCAAAGAAATAAGTTTTGTACAGTTACACCCTTTTAGCGCTGAATGCACTTACACCGTTTTTGCACCAAAACACTCAGCGCAGAAACGGTTATCAACCATTAAATGCTAAATATTTATTTTCAAATGCCATTTATCCAACAATAGACATCACACACAAATGAAAGAAATCGCAATGAAGTTAAGGAACCAGCATATAGTGTGGTTTACTATGCCATTCTTAAATAAAACAGTTTTTTGTCTCTCCTGAAAAGTTGCCATTTAGCACTTCCAATGTTATTGCACTAAGCAGACGAGATGTTGTTCAACAGTAAAGTCAATTAACCTGATAGGGGCTGCAATTAGAACATCATCATCACTAATCATCACACCATGGGGCCAAACTTGATTTCAGAGGCTAGGAAGACACTTGGTCCATAGACTGACTTTGGTAAAGTCGATTTTTTTATGTTTTTGCCGCGTTTGTCGGCGATAACTTTGTTTAAGAATTAAGAAATAGATCAGCTGTAAGTGTGATTTGTTGAGTAATAAATCACAGTTTGGAGGTCAGTTGTAAAGTATACAAATCACGAGCGCGTAGCGCGCGTGATTTGTCTACTTACAACTGACCGACAAACTGTGATCTATTACCTAACAAATCACTAGCTAGAGCTGATCTATTTCGATTCTAACACGCTGAAACTCGGCAATAATGCTGTTGTTTCCTTCAAATTCTCACAACTTTTCGCCATTTTTGAAAGAAATCCCGCTAAAATTATCGACTGAAACACATGCATTTATATCCTTTTCGATTCGAGCAAATGACGTTACCCCGTCCAACGTCAAGGAAATCGACTAATGACGTCATAAATTTACAGTTTTTAATGACGTCACTCGTCACGCTCTTCCTTGCAGTGATTTGTTGTAGAATAAAACAGTTACTTTCCATTGCCTATATAGGCGCGCTGTGTTAGAATTTATGATCAATACACTCAGCGAGGAAGTTGTCGAGGAGAAGCTTCACTAACTTCTCGTTAAGGATTCTACGGAACCTGGGAAGGGACATGTTTTTTTTTTCTATAAGTTGTGCCGACAAGATATTATCTTGTGCTGACAAGATACATTGTATCTTGTTCGCACAACATATTATCTTGTGCGCGCACAAGATATTATCTTGTGATGACAACATAATCGTGTGCGCACAAGGAATTATCCTGTGCGCACAACTTCCCAAAATCTGTGTTGTGCAAATAGGATAATATGTTGTGCGAAGAAGATAATATCTTGTGCGCATCCCCCACCCAGGTATTAGACTTCCTGCCTTGCCGTGACCCTGGGGGATCATTTCCCACTGGGCATATTGCAGCTGTGGTCTTTGTGCCAACTAGGAAGAGCTAAAGGAAGTACCACCCGTTTGCCGTGGATGGCGTCCCGTAACCCGGATGAAGGGGTCCTGGAGGTTGAAGGTTAACTTGATTCCGGTGCTTCAGGTGCCCAACACACCTCTTTGGCCTGGATATCGTTTAGACGGGCGGTCGTGCGGTCCGGCACGGTCAATCGGCTGGTCGTGCCAAGCCCTAGAAATGACCTTTTTCTTTCTCTTCCTAGGCTTTTTAACAACCTAAATACACACCGTTTGCTCATAAAGTCTTTTCACAACCTTTCCATTTCTAGAAGGCGGCGGCTAAACGAACCAATCGTGTAGCTTTGGTGGCCATTTTGTTCACCAGAGCGGGATCGTTTTAGCTAGTTTGGTAGAAGGTCATCTATATTCCTACGACGTTTGAATGAAATTGGCCAAAGGGTACAGGAGAAGTTGTCGTTTGAAGATTTGTTTCCATTTTTAGTTCTGGTGGCCATCTTGTTTGTCAGAGCGAAACTATTTTATCTATTTTGGTAGGGAGTCTCCATGTCACCCAAGTAACAACCAAGGCAACATTCCTGTGAAGTTTGTATCCAATTAGCCCAAGGGATTAGGAGGAGTTTGTGTTTGAAGCAAATTTACGATATTTTTTCTATTTTTAGCTCTGGCAGCCATTTTGTTCATTTGAGCAAGATCGTTTTAGCTATTTCGACAGAAAGGCTTCCAAGCATTATTCCTATGAAGTTTGTATGAAACTGGTCCAAGGGTACAGGAGCAGTTGTCGTTTCAAGTGTTGTTTTCTATTTTAAGCTCTGGCGCCCAACTTGTTTATCAGAGCGGAACGATTTTAGCTGTTTTGGTATGGAGTTAACTACGAAACATTCCTGTGAAGTTTGTATCAAATTGGCCCAAGAGCTCAGGAGGAGTTGAAGCAAATTAAAGATGTTTTTAGCTAACCTGAGCCAAAGGCTCGGGGTGAGCTATTGTGATCGGTCACCGTCCGTTGTCGTCGTCATCGACGTTGTCGTACGTCCGTCCGTCCGTCCGTCCGTTCACAATTTCTTTAAACAACATCTCCTAAACCACTGAACAGATTTGGACAGAACTTGGCAGAAATTATCCTTAGGTGGTCTTCTCTCCAAGTTATTCAAAAAATTTAATTCCATGCAGAACTCTGGTTGCCATGGCAACAAAAAGGGAAACTAGGAGAAAAACCTTTAAAAATCTTCTTGTATGAAACCAGAAGGCCCAGGTCATTGATATTCGGTATGAAGCTTCTTCTAGCGGACCTCTACCAAGATTGTACAAATTATAGCCCTGTGGCCAAAAATGGCCCCGGGGCGGCTCCCACTGGTTTTACATAGGGTTATATAGGTAAAAAAATTAAAAATCTTCTTGTCTGAAACCAAAAGGCCCGGGTCTTTGATATTTGGTGTGAAGCTTCTTCTAGTGGACCTCTACCAAGATTGTTCAAATTATAGCCCTGGAGCCAAAAATGGCCCCGGGGCGCGGCGCACTGGTTTTACATAGGGTTATATAGGCAAAAAATTTAAAAATCTTCTTGTCTGAAACCAAAAGGCCCAGGTCTTTGATATTTGGTATGAAGCTTCATCTTGTGGACATCTACCAAGATTGTTCAAATTATGGCACTGGGGCCAAAAATGGCCCGGGGCGGGGCCCACTGGTTTTACATAAAGTTATTTGAGGAAAACATTTCAAAATCTTCTTGTCCGCAACCAAAAGGCCCAGGTCTTTGATATTTGGTGTGAAGCTTCATCTAGTGGACCTCTACCAAGATTGTTCAAATTATAGCCGCAGAGCCAAAAATGGCCCAGGGACGGGGCCCACTGGGTTAACATATAGGTATATAAGGAAAACCTTTGAAAATCTTCTTTTCTGAAACCAGATGGCCCAGGTCTTTGATATTTGGTATGAAGCTTCGTCTAGTGAACCTCTACCAAGATTGTTCAAGTTTTAGCCCTGGAGCCAAAAATGGCCCCGGGGCGGGGCCCACTGGGCTTACATAGAGGTATAAAGGGAAAACCTTTAAAAATCTTCTTGTCTGAAACCCAATGGCCCAGGTCTTTGATATTTGGTATGAAGCTTCATACAGTGGACATCTACCAAGATTGTTCAAATTATAGCCCTAGAGCCAAAACTGGTTCAGGGGCGGGGCCCACTAGGTTAATACTGGGGTTTTTAGGGAAAAGCTTTGAAAATCTTCTTTTCTGAAACCAGAAGGCCACGGTCTTTGATATTTGGTGTGAAGCTTCGTCTGTCGACCTCTACCAAGATTGTTCAAATTATAGCCCTGGAAGCAAAAATGGCCCAGGGGCAGGGCCCACTGTGTTAACATAGACGTATATAGGGAAAACCTTTGAAAATCTTCTTGTCTGAAACCGGAAGGCCCAAGTCTTTGGTATGAAGCTTCATCTTGTGGACCTCTACCAAGTTTGTTCAAATTATAGCCCTGGGGCCAAAACTGACCCGGGGCGGGGCCCACTGGTTTTTACATAGGGTTATATAGGGAAACCATTAAAAATCTTCTTGTCTGAAACCAGCAGGCCCAGGTCTGGAGCCAAAAATGGCACAGGGGCGGCGGGGCCCACTGGGTTAACAGAGGTTTATAGGGAAAATCTACTTGTCTGAAACCAGAAGGCCCAGGTCTTTGATATTTGGTATGAGGCTTTATCTGTTGAACCTCTACCAAGATTGTTCAAATTATAGGTCTGGGACAAAATCTGGCCTCTGGGCGGTGCCCATTGGATATATATATATATATATGGAAAATCTTTAAAGATCTTCTTGCCTTAAACCAGAAGGCTCAGGTGTTTGATATTTGGTATGAAGCTTCTTCTAGTGGACCCGTACCAAGATTATTCAAATTATACCCCCGTGGCCAAAAATAGCCCCACCCTCGGGCCCACTGATTTTACATAGCCATATATAAGGAAAACCTTTAAAAATCTTCTTGTCTGAAACCAGAAGGCCCAGGTCTTTGATATTTGGTATGAAGCTTCATCTAGTGGAGTCAGTGGACCTCTACCATGATTACTCAAATTATAGACCGAGGATCAAAAAGCACCCAGCCACGGGGCCCACTGATTTTACGTTGACTTATATAGGGAAAATGTTTATAAATCTTCTTGTCTGAAACCAGACGGCCCAGGCCTTTGATATTTGATATTAAGCTTCATTTAGTAGACCTCTACAAAAATTGTTCAAATCATAGACCTGGGGCCCACATATGAATCTCTTAGCTCAGGTGAGCACATAGGACCATCATGGTCCTCTTGTTTTTTTTGTTTTTTTTTTTTTGTTGTTTTGTTTTTGTTTTTCTATTTTTAGCTATGACGGCAGAACTGTTTTAGCTGTTTTGGTAGAAGGTCACCTAAGCAACATTGCCATGAAGTTTGAATGAAACTTGCCCATGTGTACAGAAAAGTTGTCTTTTCAAGTTTTTTTTCTATATATAGCTCTGGCGGCCATCTTATTCATCAGAGCAGAACGATTTTAGCTAATTTGGTAGGGAGTCACCTAGGCAACATTCCTGTGAAGTTTAAATCAAACTAGCCCAATGGGTGGAGGAGGAGTTCGCATTGGAAGCAAAATTACGATGTTTTTTTTCTCTCTCTCTCTCTCTTCTTTTTCTTTGTATCTATGGTGACCATTTTGTTCATCGGAGCAGAACCATTTTAGCTATTTCGGTAGCGGGTCACCTACGCAACATTCCTATGAAGTTTGAACGAAATTGGCCCAAGGGTACAGGAGGAGTTGTCGTTTAAATATTTCTTAAGTTCACCTGGGCCGAAGGCTCCAGGGGAGCTTCCTCCGTCGTTCGTCGTCCGTCTGTCGGCCGTCGTCCGTCCACACAATTGAACAGCTATATCTCTGCAGCCTGCAGGCTGATCTCAATCATTTCTCATATGTAGCAAGCCTCTGGTGGGGCATTGATGACATAACCTTTTTTTTTCGAAATCGCACGAAAACTTTGGTTGCTATGGCAACCACAAGGTCCCTTAAATTTACAATGGGAAAATGCTTGCCATCACCGTAGCGCCTTCAGTTTTGATCGGATCTTTCTGAAACTTATATGTAAGGTGGCCGGGGATAAAAACTCGGATGAGTTTGAAAACCGGCCAAGTCGGCTGATTTATCATAGAGTTACGTCCCTTTGATTGCTGAAAATGATGAGTTTTTACCTTGTCATCATCGTAGCCCCTTCAGTTTGATCGGATCTTTCTGAAACTTATATATAAGGTGGCTGGGGATAAACACTCGGATGAGTTTGAAAACCGGTCAAGTCGGCCCATTTATCATTGAGTTACGTCCCTTTGATTGCTGAAAATGCCGATTTTTGACCTTGTCATCACGATAGCCCCTTTAGTTTTGATCGGATCTTTCTAAAACTTATATGTAAGGTGACTGCGAATAAAACCTCGGATGAGTTTGAATACCGGCCAAGTCGGTCCATTTATCATAGACTTACTCTCCTTTGATTGATGAAAATGCCGATTTTTTTACCTTGTCATCACCGTAGCCCCTTCAGTTTTGATCGGATTTTTCTAGAACTTATATGTAAGGTGGCTGGAGATAACAACTCGAAGGAGTTTAAGAACTGACCAAGTCGGCCCATTCATCATAGAGTTACGCCCCTTTGATTGCTGAAAATGCTTATTTTTGACCTTGTTATCACCGTAGCCCTTCAGGTTTGATCGGATCTTTTGAAGCTTATATGTAATGTCGCTGAGGATAAAAACTCTGATGAGTTCGAAAACCGGCCAGGTTGCCCATTTATCATAGAGTTACATCCCTTTGATTGCTGAAAATGCCGATTTTGACCATGGCATCACCGTAGCCCCTTCATTTTTGACTGGATCTTCCCGAATCTATACATACAAGTAAGTCAAGGTAAAAAGCTTAGACTAATTTGAAAACTATCGATGTGGGTCGATTACTGGCGGAGTTATGTCCCCTCCTTTGCTGTAAATGCTTATTTTTGACCTTGTCATCACCGTAGCCCCTTCAGTTTTGATTGGATCTTCTTGAAACAAACAAAAAAAGTAAGTCAGGGATAAAAGCTCTGGTGAGTTAAACAATTTACGAGTTTGGCTCATCTATTGTAGAGTTACATTCCCTTTACTGCTGAAAATACCTATTTTTGATCTTTTCATTACCGTAGCCCCCAATCAATTTTCATCGGATCTTTTTTTTTTTTTTTTTTGTAACTTTTATGCTAGTAAGTAAGGGATAAAACCTTGGCTGGGATCAAATATTGGTGAGATCGGCCTATAATTTGGAGAGTTATATCCCTGTAGATTATAGAAAATGCCTATTTTGACCTTGTCATCACCGTAGCCCCTTCAATTTTGATCAGATCTTTCTGAAACTTCAATACAAATAAGTTGGGTTTAAGAGCTTGGATATGTTTGAAAATTAGCGATGTAGGATTGATTACTCATGGAGTTATGTCCCCTACTTTGCTGAAATGCTTAGTTTTGACCTTGTTATCACTGTGGCCCCTTCAGTTTTGATTGGATCTTCTTGTTATAGAATTTCTTTAAACTTACACATAAGTAAGTCAGATAAAGCTCAGATGAGTTTGAAAACTGGCAAGGTCGGCCCATTAATTGTAGTGTTGCATCCCCTTGATTGCTGAAAACATTACGATAACACACCCGTGCGATTTTGTGCAATTTTCACAACTCCAAAATGGCTACTTTTCTGACGAAAATCTGTGATATTTTTCTTATTTATACTGCAAACATAGGTTGTGGGTACTCGTTAGAACCGCCTCATTGAGGCGGTTCTAACGAGTACCAACAACCTATGTCTTAGAGCAGAAATAAGAAAATAAGAAAAAATATTGTTTACCCCCGTAAACCCAAGTTTTCTCTATATAAAGTGGGGTGTAAGGGGGTGTTCATTTCACGGACTTGTTCACATGATGATGCCTTTTTTTACCTTGTCATCACAGTCGCCCCTTCAGTTTTTATCAGATCTTCTTGATAAGTCAGGGATAAAAGCTCAGTTGAGTTCGAAAACTGGTGAGGCCAGCTTATCTTTCATAGAGCTATGTCCCTTTGATTGCAGAAAATGCCTATTTGTAACATTGTCATCACCATAGCCCCTTAGTTTTCATCAGATCTTCTTGAAACTTTTGTATAACTAAGTCAGGTATAAAAGCTCAAATGAGTTCGAAAACTGACGAGGTCAGCCTATCTGTCATAGAGTTACTTCCCTTCGATTGCAGATAAAATCCTGTTTTGACTGTTTTTGACCTTGTCATCAGCATAACTCCTTGAGTAACAACTGGAACTTCCTGAAACTTTGAATCTGTTAGCTTAGATGAGCGATACAGGACGATCCATGGCCCTCTTGTTTCTATTTTTTGCACTGGTGGCCATCTTGTTCGTCAGAGCGGAACGGTTTAGCTATTTGGGTAGGAATCACCTAGGCAACATTCCTGTCAAGTTTGAATCAAATTGGCCAAAGGAATTAGGAGAAGTTCGCGTGTGAAGCAAATGTACGATGTTTTTCTATTTTTAGCTCTGGTGGCCATTTTGCTCACTGGAGTCGAACTGTTTGAGCTATTTTGGTAAAAGGTCACCTAAGCAACGTTTCTGTGAAGTTTGAACGGAATTGGCCCAAGGGTACAGTATGAGTTGGTGGTGAAAAATTCTTTCTATTTTTAGCTCTGACGGTCATCTTGTTCATCAGAGCAATTTTGGTAGGGAGCCACCCTGACAATATTCCTGTGAAGTTTGTCAAAGTGGCCCAAGGGTTTCGGAGGAGTTTGCGTTTGAAGCAAATTTATGAAGGTATTCTATTTTTAGCTCTGGCGGCCATTTTGTTCACTGAAGCGGAATCGTTTTAGCTTTTTTTTTGTAAAAGGTAACCTAAGCAACGTTTCTGTGATTTTTGAATGAAATTGGCCCAAGGGAACAGTAGGAGTTGATGTTTAAAAGATTTTTCTATTTTTAGCTTTGGCGGCAATCTTGTTTATCAGAGCGGAACGATTTTAATTATTCTGGTAGGGAGCCACCCAGGCAACATTCCTGTGAATTGTGAATACATTGGCCCTAGGGTTTAGGAGGAGTTCGTGTGTGAAGGAAAGTTTCGATGTTTTCCTATTTTTAGCTCTGGTGGCCATTTTGCCCACTGGAGCAGACGTTTTAGCTATTTTGGTAAAGGGTCACCTAAGCAGCTTTAATGGAAATTGGCCCAAGGGTACAGTAGGAGTTGGCGTTTAAAGATTTTTCGATTTTTAGCTCTGGTGGCCGTCTTGTTCATTGGAGCGGGACGGGCTTAGCTTTTTTGGTAGGGAGCCACTCAGGCAACATTTCTGTGAAGTTTAAATCAAATTGGTCCAAGGGCTTAGGAGGAGTTCGCATTTAAAATCAAATTGTTGACGACGCACGACGCTCGACGGACATTGACCGATCACAATAGATCACCATGAGCACTTTGTGCTAAGGTGAGCTAAAAGCATTGTAAATTTGCTTCAAACGCAAACTCTTCCTGAACCCTTGGGTCATTTTGATTCAAACTTCACAGGAATGTTGCCTAGGTGACACTATACCAAAATAGCTAAGATATGTCCGCTCTGACGAACAAGATGGCCACCAGAGCTAAAAATAGCTAGATACTAGATACAGTGACATTCAGGTGAGCGAATTAGGGCCCTCTGGGCCCTCTTGTCTATAGTATTAAGATATAAAAAAAATACTACACCAGTAATTGCGACTTTTTTGTTACAATCTCGAATATGCACATCGTAAACCTGCAGGATATTTGAATGACCCTCATAACTTTCCATCAGCCAAGCAGTGAACAGATGACAAATTAAGGCGGGGCTTGTGTAAACAGAAAATTTAGCACAAAGTTGAGATCGCTGAAATCTGCATCTGTCTGCAGCTTTTCACAGATAACTTGAACATGAACCCTTTTCGGGAAGTTGGAGGAGCTTGTCCTCAACAACTTTCTCGATGAACGTATTGATTATAAATCAAAAATAAAAAAGTTATCCCCGAAAAAACGCGGCAAAAAAGATAAACTAAATCGACTTTAGTATGCACCCAATGTATCCGTCATTCAACCGAATTTCCGACTTCGGAGATCAGAGGCAACGTGACACGTAGCGTGCGATTACGGCGACAGAGAAAATGAAAATTTTTGACTAGAAAAAGAACCCTGAGCTGAGAGTTTTGGAAGAAACCTAGTAAAGCCTACGAGGGTAGGCTGAAAAGTTATAAGCCTGACCAAGATCCAATGGTTTGTCCATGCTGAAAGTGCCTTATTTTTCTACATGGTCTCCCTTCCTGTCCACATACTTCCTCCAGCGATGCTGGAGTCCTTTGATCCCAGTGGTATAGAAGGTCTCATCTTGGTCCCTGAAAAAATCCTCCACAGCAGCTATCACCTCCTCGTCTGACCGATAATGCTGCCCAGCCAAGTGCTTTTTCATGTTTGGAAACCGGAAATAATCTGATGGCGCTAGATCAGGTGAATACGGAGGGTGATCGACAAGTGTGAAGCCACAGTCATGCACAGCAGCCATTGCGACGACTGATTTATGAGCAAGCGCATTGTCCTGATGGAACAAGACCCCTTTTGTCAATTTTCCGGGTCGTTTAACCTTAATTGCTTTTCGCAATTGTTCTAGTAGATCTGCATAATACTCCCCATTAATTGTTCTGCCCTGTTGAAGGTAATCTATGAATTTTATACCCTTGGCATCCCAGAACACTGATGCCATCACCTTTCCTGCAGAGGAGACGACCTTTGCCTTCTTTGGAGGGGGTGAGCCAGGGTGTTTCCATTGCATGGATTGTCTTTTGGTCTCTGGCTCAAAGTGATGAACCCAACACTCATCCTGAGTGACAAAACGGTTAAGAAAACCATCTTGGTCTCCTTCAAAAATAGCCAAGTTGGCTTGGGACAGATTCAGTCTGGTCAACTTTTGGTCAGGCGTCAAAAGCCGTGGCACTATCTGGCGGAAACCTTCGACATTCGTAATTCACTGTGTAGAATGTTCTGTACTCGTTCACGGGAGATACCAACAGTGTTAGTTAACTGATTCACAGTTAAACACCTGTCATCCATCACGGCCCTGTGCACTTGGCTAATGGTTTCCTCAGTTGTTGCTGTTGTGGGTCGTCCACACCGGTCATCATCTTCAAGGCTGTCCTTGTCCATCTTAAAATTTGCTGCCCACCTTTCCACGGTTGCATACGAAGGAGCATCATCCCCTAAAGTAGCAACCATTTCGGCATGAATGTCCTTAGTAGCCTCTTTTTATGGAGGTACATGATGACACCACGATGCCAGATTTTGTCCATTTTCTCAAAAAGGTGCTAGTATCAATTTTCAAAGTCTAGAATTTCTACGTTTTTTGCGGGTAAACTTGAACTTATTTGAGTCAAATCAAGTAATAAAGGTTTGGATTTAATGAATACAAAATTTCATGGCTGTTCGATGCCTGCTTCTTGGTCAGGCTCAAAACTTTTCAGCCTACCCTCGTACTTCAACGCAATTTTCGCAGTCCTCACTGTTTTAAATAGCATCTCGAAATGCCAGTAAAAGAATCATGCACCCTGAAAACATTGCCAATGTATTATCGTAGTCATGTTGTCTCAAACCATGCTGTGGGTGTTTCTGTACTTACGTATAACACTCCTTGTCACATAACAGCAAAATAGAGTCTCCAAATCAAACAGGCTTCCACAGAATCTTGTACCAAACACTCGTGGGATCGCATCATGTGGATGCAACCGATTCGGTGGGTAATTTCGGAGGATGCACCCCACTTCGGCGATCTTTCATCGGAAATGATACAACCGACTTCGTAGGATTCGAATGAAATGGATGCAAGCAACTTTTACAACCCGGCAGCAGACATTGCAAAATGTTGAATGACAATTCAACCAACCTTATTACACCAAACTCAAACTTTTTGCAACGTTGTGCATCCGCCGGGTTCTAACGTAATGAATGGTGACTAATAGTAAGTTAACGAAGGAATCCTCCAATTTGTTTGATTTGTGGTTTAACGTCCACGTCAACACTGTAAAGGTCATTTTGGAGACGTTGCTTCCAATTTTGTGGGACTTTTACCCGACATTGAGATGAAATGACATCTCAAGCCCTGTCGCCCAATGAAACAAATAGGGTTTATAAGCATGGACGGTCCGACACTCACACCGCTTTGCCTGGGCGGGCTTAGATCCTTTTCTGACTAAATATTAGGCATTTCACGGCCATTTCTATTTCAGGTCGTTAATTAACTCGAAAGACCTTTTCTACTGTGATGGCTATACGTTTAGTTCTGAGTCCTATAAAAACAGCGGCTGCATGTTTTCGTCTAATTTGGCAGTTTTTAATACAAATGAGCCGGAGCGCAGCGTTTCCTACAATTTCTTGTGTTCTGCAAGTGAAAATTTTTCCGGTCTCATTACGAAAACACGCCTATACTAATACAGTGGCTTAAAACGACAATTTTCAGATAAAAGATTGTGATATTTTTCTTATTTCTGCTCAAAATATAGAGTGTGGGTACTAGTTAGAACCGCCTCATCGAGGCGGTTCTCAAGAGTAGCCACATTCCATATTTTAGGGTAGAAATAAGAAAAATAAGGTTTACCATTGTATACCCCAGTTTAACTATATAAAATTACGGTTCAAGGGGATCGAAATTATGTAGGCGTGGTTTAGTTATGTGCGCACGACAAAATCTCTCAATTTTTAACGCACCTGCTTTAGCAGGAAGATATAGGCGTGCAAGTTACCATCCGTTCATCCGTCCGTCTGTCTGTCTGTCCATCTGTCTTTCCGTCTATATTTTACCTGGATGTTTTGTGAGCGCAACTCCTCTTACATTTTTTTACCGACCATTTTGAAACTTTGCAGGCGTTTTTATCATGGTCTGGAGATGTCCATGTGGTTTTGGGGTTATCCTCCGTTTACTTTTTAACCAACTTTTCCAGTTTTTTAACTTAGGAAGTGTCTCCTGACAACCGGTTGTCAGGAGCATTTTTGCTATGTAAAATGTTCCTGACAACCGGATGTCAGGAGCATTTTTACTGTCAAAAATGCTCCTGACAACCAGCAATATTTTTCCAATAAAAACCTATGATATTAGTAGTATTTTAGTTACCGTTTTAGTATTTCATGATTCTTGATACATCTTTAATGCTTTTTTGTCATTTCTTAGTATTCAAACAAACTTAAGTCATGTAATTTTTATTCAGATTTTTTAATTTTTGGAATAAATTCCAAGAATGGAATCCATCAAATTATAGCCTATTATTTTTGTAATTGCAATTAAAGTGTGCAACTATTATTCTCACTTGCGTGTAGATAATTACCAAATCAGGGTAAAGAAATTATCCTGTCATCCCTAAATTTGGAAATATCGACTCCTGCTGCATATACATGTGAGAAGGAAGATTCCATTTGCTACAAAATGGGTTAAGAATAGAATCTTGCTGACAAGGGAATCGAACAAATAAAACTATTGTTTGAGACAGTTTCTCCTTAAGATGAATCCATTTCCCTTTTAGTAGAATGAATGCGCCTCAAAGGAAGGTTACTGTTGCAAAAATTCATTGGGCTTATCTTGCTGAAAAGAATCCGGAGAGAGAGGTACAAATTCTTTATCCTATAGGAGTAACTCCCATTTGAAGAATATTTAGATCAACAGAAGGCAGGCCACTTCTGGTTTCAGAAAGTTGTCCCCATTTACCAGTTGTTCAAACTAAATATCATGTTAGTATAACTAACAACCTTGTTAGTTAGTTAACCAGAAAGCATCTTAAAAATTAAGCAAAAAGGTTTATGTCCAAAGAAGGGGTTTTGTCCTAGTTGGAAAATTTACAGAAGTGATTTTGTCCATCTTGTAAAAAGAGTGGGAGGGATTATGTCCAAGTTACAAAAAGCATGGGAGGGATTTTGTCCACCTATACAAAAATGAGCAGAAGGGATTATGTCCGGGGGAGGGGGGAGGGGGGATTGTGTCCTACACTCATTGAAAAAAAATGGTAATTGTTGACAATCATGATCTGTACTTCTCCGTTGTAGCTAATGATGTGGGTATTCATTGAATTGCTGTTATCTAATAAATATTGCAACATACATGTATCCTGTTGGGGAAAAAACGTAGAAAATGTTAATTTTTACAGTATATGTACAATAATTATTATGAAATACAATGACTGATATTTTGGCTGCTATATAGAAAGATACATATTCGGGTGATAATCTGATAGTTTTCTAATTTCTTCTCTAAAAGGGAACTAATGACATGTTTTTTTCCATAACACTCAAGTAAAATTGCCCCTATATTTATTTGGTACATGTATTTATTTTCAGTAATAAATGAAACATCAAATTCTGAAAATACCATATGTTTTTTTTTTGGCTTACCAGAGCCGAATGCTCCGGGGGAGCTTATAGGATAGGCAGTTGTCTGTCGTCGTCCATCGTCTGACGTCCGTCTCGTGTCGTCAACACATTCAAGCAACATCTCCTCTGAAGCCGCTGGGCCGATTGGGCCCAAATTTCATCTGCTGCATCCTTGGGTTGGGGGGTTGAAAGTTTATATTTTTTTATGAAATTCGGCTCATTAGTTTGGTTGCTATGGCAACTTAGAGTTTCCATAGACTTATGATGGGGAAAATTGGAAACTGGCATTTACTGCCAAGCCTTTGCAAATATTTTGACAAAACTTTTATTGAAATGTTTCTTGAGTAAACTTCTCTCAGCCATATGCTTTTTGCCAACCTGAAGGCCCCGGGGTTGTGCTGGGGCTCGGCTCCACCCCTTTCACTTCATAAAAGACCATGTATCTCAGAAAACCTTCAGATCCCCACCCCTAAACCATATATATTCTTTTTTCTTACGATAAGAGGCATTAAGTGACACCAACCTTGGGGCCACTGGGATGCGTCAGGGCCTTGCCCCACTCCCTCCACTTCATAAAAGGCCAAATATCTTGGAAACCTTACAGATCCCCACCCTTAAACGATATATATTCTTGTTCCTTATGAAAAGATGCATTCAGTGACATCAACCGGGGGTCCCCTGGGATGCGCTGGGGCCATGCCACACCCCCGTATTTCATATAAGGCCTAATATCTCGGAAACCTTACAGATCCCCACCCCTAAACCATATGTATCCTTGTTTCTTATGATAAGACACTTTCATTGACAGCAACCTGGGGGTCTTCAAGGGTGTGCCGGGCCTTGTCCCACCCCTCCACTTCATAAAACTCCATATGTCTCAGAAACCATTCAGACCCCCACCCCTGTACCATATATATTCTTGTTCATTATGGTAAGACGTGTTCATTGACACCAACATTGGGGTCCTTAGGGATGTGCCAGGGCCATGCCCCACCCCTTCCATTTCATTAAACGCCCAATATATCGGAAGCTTTACAGATCCCCACCCTAAACCATATATATTCTTGTCCCTTATGATAAGACACATTCACTGATACCAACCTGGGGGTTGTGCCGAGGCCTTGCCCCACCCCTCCACTTCACAAAAGGCCTAAATATATCTCAGAAACTGTTCAAAGCCCCACCTGTAAACAATATATATTCACCTTTCTTATGATAAGACAAATTCTGTGACACCAGCTTGGGAGCCCCCCCCCCCCCCCCCCCACCTCCCCCCACCCCCGGATGCCCGGAAAATGCCCCACCGCTTTACTTCATTAAAAGCCATATATCTCAGAAATCGTTCAGATCACAACCCCAAACCATATATATTCTTGTTCCTTATGATAAAACTCATTCAGTCGCACCAACCTGGGGGTCTCTTTGTGCTGGGGCAATGTGTCCCGCCCTTCCACTTCATAAAAGGCCATATATTTCTGAAACCATTCAAATCCCCTTCCCACACTCATATATGTTCTTGTTCCTTATTATTAGCACACCAACTGGGGGTCTGCAGGGGCCTTCTCTCCTTTCCACTTCATAAAAGGGCCTCATATCTCAGAAACCGTTCAGATTCCCACCCCTAACTAAACCTTATATATTCTTGTTCCTTATGATAAGACACATTCATTGATACCAACCTGGGGGTTGTGGTGGGGCCTTGCCCCACCCCTCCACTTCACAAAAGGCCAAAATATATATCAGAAACTGTTCAAAGCCCCACCCGTAAACCATATATGTTCATCTTTCTTATGATAAGACAAATTCAGTGACACCAGCTTGGGAGCCCCCACCCCCCTTCCCGATGCCCGAGCCATGCCCCACCGCTTTACTTCATTAAAAGCCATCTATCTCAGAAATCGTTCAGATCCCACCCCAAAACCATATATATTCTTGTTCCTTATGATAAAACTCATTCAGTCACACCAACCTGGGGGTCTTTTTGTGCGGGGGCAATATGCCCCCCCCCCCCCCAGGCCTTCCACTTCACAAAAGGCCATGTATTTCTGAAACCATTCAAATCCTCACCCCACAATCATATATGTTCTTGTTCCTTATTATTAGCACACCAACTGGGGGTCTGCAGGGGCCATGCCTCTCCTTTCCACTTCATAAAAGGGTCTCATATCTCAGAAACCTTTCAGATTCCCACCCCTAAACCATAATATATTCTTGGTCCTAATGATAAGACACATTTAGGGACAACAATCTTGGGCTTTCCTGTGATTGACAAGGCATGCCCAAACCCCTCCACTGCTTAAGAGGCCTTAGATCTCCAGCCATACAGATCCCCACTCCTAAACCATATGCATTGTACATTCTTGTTTCTTATGATGAGACGTATTTAGTGATAGCAACCAGGGCTCCATTGGGTCCATGCCCCACCCCCTCTACTTCATAAAAGGCCTAATGTTTCAGATACTGAGTCCACAGGGGTGCTCATTTGGATATGGGGGTTCATTTGGTAGATTAAAATGATATCATGTTAAAATACATGGCTTCCATTGGGCAGTGCCCACCTGAGCTCTGGTGAGCATAGTGGCCCATGGGCCTTTTGTTCTCTTTTATTTTCAATCCAGTAGTTACGTTAAAATACCAAAGAAGACAAAAAAATATTAAACATGTATCAAGAACTTTAAAATACTGGGTTAAGTAACCAAAATAATGCTAATATAGCAGGCTTTTATTGGAAAAATATTGCTGGTTGTCAGGAACATTTTTGACACCAAAAATGCTCCTGACAACCGGTTGTCAGGAGCATTTTACATACTAAAAATGCTCCTGACAACCGGTTGTCAGGAGACGCAGCCTTTAACTTATTTTCTTTTTGTTCATATCCAAATACCATTAGAACAGATACCATGTGAGCGCAACTCCTCTTACAGTTTATTACCGATCATTTTTGGGTCAATCGGTTTACTAAATGGCCAAACGGAATTAATGCAGTTGTCCACGTGACCAACACTGATTTGGGAAAACCAATATTATGTTTTATTAATAGAACTTGAAACGTTGCGCTATTTTTATCGATGCAACAGGAGCTATCTATAGAGAACATCACTGATTTGGGAAAACCGATATTAGGTTTTATAAATAGAACTTGAAACGTTGCGCTATTTATATCGATGCGACAAGAGCTATCAGGAATCGTGTGCTGGATAATTTCCAGATCAGACGCCGCGGAATGTGGCGTCTGATCAGCAGGTTGCACAGGAACTTCACTTTTTGCTTAAATAGTGGCATTTGAGGGTTAAACGAAATAGTATAAGAACGCCAGGTTGCTCACGTAATGATCTTAAACCGGGCCACGATGTCACGTGACGTCTTTCGGAACATTCTATTTATAAAACTGTTACACAAATGTATGCCAAGTCGAGTTAAAATGGACTTTTCAACTTAATTTTAGATTCCTGAAATGTTTAAGTGCAAAAATGAGTAGCCCAGACTTTATAGGTGGCACCTTTATTAGACATACAGCGTAGACCAAGATCGGATATAGAGTACATTGCTTCTGATCAGGTCGGCACTGTTCGCCATATGTATACAACAACAGTTTTGAACATGATTCAAGGCCATACCCAAACTCTGAAAAGGTGCGGGTTGAGGATGCGAATTTCAGGTATTTTGCAGAGGGTGAAAAACTATATGAATCTGAAATAATTTCCAAAAGATGGGAGGGGGCTGCGTTTGCACTCTCCCCACTCTGTTGAACAAAATCCAAGTACTACCCTAAGACGTCAGAGCGCAGCGTAAGAAGAAAATTCTGGACTGTGCTCGTTTGTTTGATTTAAGGTTTAACGTCCCCGTCAACACTGTATAAGTCATTTGGAGACGTAACATCCAACGTAACGGGACTTTCAGCTCTGCGTGGAAGCATCATGCAGCCCATCTATTTATTTAAGCCCCGATGTGCGGGGGGGGGGGGGGGGGGGTGGACTGTGCTCGTACACTTGGGCATTGGCAAATAGAATCTACATAATCGGACGCCACATAAGGCGAATCTGATCAGCTCTATAATGCTTGCTAAAAGTTAAACGAACAGTTCGATTCTCAGCTCAGGACTATTTTTCAAAACTCAGAGACGATCGACACACTAATACTCTCAGTGCTTTGATTAAACTTTAAGGGGCTCTTACACTGTCACGATTTTGGCCACAACTCACCACGATTTTTTAAATCGTGGTAAATCGTGAACAACGTCGTAGAGAAGTCGGCAGAGATCTTGAGGAATCGTGGTTGATCGTGATAGTTCGGGAGTGGCTACGGCTGTTTTGGACATGTTCAAAACATTCGTGTCGAGTCGGCATCATTTTTCAAATCGTAGAGCGGTCGTAGAGAAATCGTAGCTCAGTCGTGAGCCGTCGTCGTGGTAATCGTGGCCAATCGTGAATAATCGTGACTGAATTCTACCACGATTGTGCTACGACGAGACAAGATCATATACGACGCCTCTACGATTCCGTTGCGACTGTCGTACGATCTACTACGATATCATGACGACTGCTCACGACAATGCAAGATTCACCAGGAATGCACTACGATTGAAGACGACGCTAGCACGATTTATCCCGACGCTACGTCGAACGCACTACTTTCTCCACGTAAGTTTGTACATATAATTACCCAAGTAACTATGGTCAACTGTCACTAACTCCCTCCTGTTCCTCTGCACCTCCAGTTGTTCAGCCATTGCAATGTCATTTTCGATCATGTCTTGTTCGAGCTGAACTAAATTTTGAAGATACAGAAGCCTTTGACCTGGCTGCAAAAACATTTTCGTCAGATGCTCTCTACAGAAATGGTTGAAACTGAATGACACTGCGCATTTGATGAACACTTTTATATACCCAGATCGTTATAAATCCTGACGAATCGGGAGAAGTCTTGGTTAATCGTGAGTAAATCGTATCGAATCCTCCATGATCGTACTGAGTCTTTGATCATCGTGCCTTGGTCGTAGAGCAGTCTTGCAGGGATCGTGAGAAATCGTGTATGATCGTCTGATATCTTGAAGCAATCGTGGTGCAGTCGTAGAAGAATCCTAGAGGATCATAAGACATCGTGGTCGATCGTAGAGGATCGTTGTAAATCGACTCCATTATCGTACAGCAGTCGTGATTGTTCGTAGAAGTGTCGTAGCAATGTCGTGAGTATTCGTAGGGTAGTGAAATCGGAACCGTGTATGCCCCGATTTGCCACGATTTTCATGGTCCCAATTGGTCGTGGACAGTCGTGGACAATCGTGGTGTTTTTGTCCTGGTCTGGAGATGTGCATGTGGTTTTAGGGGTATTCTCTGTATATTTTATACCAACTTTTTCTGGGGCTTGAAAAAATATATGGGCTGCATGATGCTTCCACGCAGAGCTAAATCCGGCCCGCACACTAGTACTGGTAAACCGCTTAGAGGATCTAAGCCTGTCCAGGAACCGCGGTGCGAGGCGGACCGTCCATGCTAATAAACCCTATTGGTTTCATTGGGCGACAGGGCTTGAGAAGTCATTTCATCTCAATGTCGGGTAAAAGTCCTACAAAATTGGAAGCAACGTCTCCAAAATGACCTTAACAGTGTTGACGGGGACGTTAAACATCAAATCAACTAACCAACCATTTTTTTCTATTTGTTTTAACTTAGATTTTTTTTTCTTTCATGTCAAAATTCCATTAGAAT
The DNA here is from genome assembly GCA_963580285.1 of Lucinisca nassula. Classification (NCBI taxonomy): domain Eukaryota; kingdom Metazoa; phylum Mollusca; class Bivalvia; order Lucinida; family Lucinidae; genus Lucinisca; species Lucinisca nassula. The sequence goes on from OY757017.1 coordinate 83,358,100, forward strand.
ATATACCTTGTGTGTGCAACTCTTCTTACAGTTTTTTACCGATCATTTTGCCACTATGCAGGTGTTTTCGTCATGATCTGAAGATGTGCATGTTTTTGGGGTTTTTTTTTTTTTGTTTGTTTTTTTTTTTTTTGTTTTTTTTTTTTTTTGTTTTGTTTTTTGTGTGTGTTTTTCATGTTCATTTCCAGCTCTTATGCCCGCCGCAGTGGGCCAGGAATAAATACAAAATTGTTGTTGAAACTTTTTTTTTACGGCGACTTCCCAAAAAGACACTTTTTCAATACAGATACGTATCCCCATTCTAATGTGGTAGTTTTGTTTAAAGCCTTACTATTTCGATCAAAGCGCTGCGTGAAACCAAATGCTACCCAATACATGATAGCATCGGGTTTCTTCAGGCCCCAGATTCTAAGCCGGTTCCAGCGTAAAGGATTACTTAGAATTACAATTTAGTTTTACGTTGGTACCTGATGCTCAGTTTGTGTTCGGGCCCAACGGAGTCAAACTGTTGGTTCTCTTTTGCTCCAGCATTTCAGTTATTTCTTGCTGTCGAGTCCAAACCGTTGATTCATCTCGATGGTTGTTTGATTTATGCATTCTCGGAGATGTTCCACTGATGAGAGTTAGGTGACCTTCATGCGGACAACTGAACAAATTATTTGTCTAAATCTCGACGGGAATAAGGGCGGGGATTGCAGCCGCGTAACCACCCCCCCCCCCCCCGCCGCACACACACACACACACACACACACACACACACACACACACACACACACACACACACACACACCATTTAATACTTTTGACTGTCCGTTCTTTCTGTCGCGATTTATTTTTTTATAGTTCGTCTTTAGATGTGTTTATCGCTTATATCTTTTCTTGTTTTGGATAGCCAATCGGCCATTTTGTGGGAAAGTAACTGTCCTTTGGTTTTCCGCTATTGATGTTTTCATCATTTCATTACAGTCTAATTATTTCGTTTGTGTTTCTTTCCCTTTGGTGTCACTGATGGGAGGTGTAGATTAATTGTATCGATTCCTGATCATTTCTGACCGTATAGTGCAGGATATACTACGGGAAATGTTTGACGTTATCCAATAAGACGTCGCGTTTCATACGCAAGTGCATAAGAATCTGCGATGTTCTGTCGAAACCCCGACGTCAACATGTAACGTCACTATTAGCGGTTTTACGTAGCCTACTGCGCTTGCCGTTTTGGGCAAGAATGGGGAAAACTGTATTGAAAAATATCGTTTAAATTTTGGGGCGGTAAAGCATTGGTTTTTACGGTCGCAAATTCCGTTTTACGAATCCGCGAGCCGTAAAACCGCCGATGACAATTTTGAATAGGTAGGCTAGCCCCTGTTTGTATCTGTTAACCCACTCAAACATGTATGTCTACACGTAAGCCGGTGCAGATATATGCAGTCAGTGTAGATCTATATGAGGCGAGCCTTCTGGTCATGGTGTGCAATTTTTCAAAGACTTTGACTAAAATTTAACAAGAATAGGCATGCAAAAACTTCAAGATTGGAAAAGTTTAGATCCGAAGACGTTTAAATACGAGTTTTAGTAATCGAGATATATATATTTGTAGATTAATATATCATATAAAATACATGTGTACACACTCGTTCTATTGAGAAATAAATTTTATTTTTCTGCTGTTCATGAACGTATGAACGCAGTGGGTCGCCTGCAAAGTGAATGAACCCCGAATGGGGTCAAATAATCTTTGCTAGCGAGGCGGTGTCGTTCGTACTTTCATGAACAGCAGAAAAATTAAGTTAATTTCTTACATTGATATTCTTTGCCCCTAATCACTAGCTTAAAAACATTTACACGCTATTTATCTACAAAGAGCGGACCAGCGTAGACGTCACCAACTCCCAATCAGATCGTAGAAAACCATGGTTTAGACTGACGTCACTTAACATCGCTGAAAATCATGTGACTCTTTGCGTTCATGAAAGTGTGAACAACATTTTTTTCTATAGGTTCACATTAGGCTTTACACTGGAAAAGTAAATATAATTACATACTTGATTGTATGTATGAACATGGCATACCTACGCATGCACTCGAGAATAACTAAAACAAAACATCCAAAGAAGAAGTAGTTGAAGAAGAAGAAGAAGAAGAAGAAGAAGAAGAAGAAGAAGAATATACTCAGGCAGAACAAGAAGAAGAAGAAGAAGAAGAAGAAGGAGAAGAGTATACTCAGGCTAATAAAGGTGTATATAATATTATATAACACTATATAAAATGAGTTTAGCATTTTTTTTTCAAAGTTAAGTCTTTACAAGTGCTAGATTCTACAGGGCAAACGTTTGGTATTAAGACCGCGTAAACAAATTTCAAATTGGCCAAGCATCATGTCTAATAGAGCGTTGCACCAATCATAAAACTTGCTAGTGTTATCGACCAAAATAAAAAATCAAATCCATGCTGAATCATTACTCCGAGAAGCAGAATGAAAAAAAAAGCCGCTAAAAATTCGCTCAAGCATGAGTCATTTTCCGCTACCTTACGTCATATATTTGACGTTTTTTTTTCTCAATTTCACGTTGGTGGCTTAAAATGACGTTTGATTAACCCATTTGGCACCGGAAACCACAAAAGGGGTAGGTGGCCAACAGTGCAGGCCCAGAACGCGGCGTCTGATCACGGCCTTCAGTGTTTGTGAAAAATTAAGCCATTTTCCAAATAAATTTTGAAGAAAAACAACCGGACACCCCTCAATTTTGGAAAAGACTCCTGGTATATATGAGGAGGAAGACTTCATTTGGTACAAAAAGAGTTAAGAGACGAAAACATTTAGCTGAGACAGCTCTAAACATTGTTTTGAACAGTGTTATTTTTAAATGGAGACCCTCCGTCTTTGATGTAAATACTGCCTTGTGTGTTGTGGTTTATTACCTTCTTCAAATTTATGCGGTTTCTTGTGCCTTAGATGTTGAAGTACTGTTTAAAATGAAAAAAAATATGTATCTATCTATAGTTAGAATTTATTTCTTAAAATATGCTAGATGTTGCTAAACTTATTTTACATAATACATTTTCTAATGAAAGCAATTAGCGGGGAATAGGCCTACACCACAAGACTGAAACAATGGAGTGTGCAAGTTTTTTTTTTTTTTTTTTTCTGTGACAGACTAGTAGTCAGGGATTTTGAAATTCGTAGCACCAGTATTTAAGGAGTTTAATGCACCTTATTTTCTCACACTTAATTATGATATTAATTTATTGAGAGGTTTTTTCAGCATCTTGAAAATGGAGTTAGAAAATCAAAATAGTGGGGAAAAAGACATAAAAAGGGGAGATAAATGTTCCTACCCTCTTTTCTCATTGAAGTATACAAAACAATTCAAAACGACATCTCCCCTGCAACTACAAGGCCAATCGAACCAAATTATATATGAAGCTGCCATGGGATGGAATACAAAAACATATATTCTGAATGTCTGGGTCACATGACCAAAATTTCCACCATGCCCATATATGGTAAAAACTTTTGAAAATCGCCTTCTCAAGAAACTTTTGACCGATGACCTTGAAACTCGGTATGCAATATTGGGGACCCGGGCCCTATCAAACCTGTCCAAATGATGGCATTCGGTTGACCATGACCTTTCTTACGTCAAGGTCACATTCGGTCACTTTTTGTGTGGAAAAGACAGGATTTTCTGGTTCTGTTGCAGCGTATGACATCAGATTTGATATTTGCAACCAGCAAAATGATCCTGGGGCCATTAGATTACATATTTCTTATTTTTCAAAAGCTAACAGATACCAAATTACATACACTGCATCAGTGTGGTCGAGAAATAAAAGTTTGTTTGAGGGATCTGTGTGATTGTCACACCAATATATGGCCAAAAGTGATTTTGAATTCTGCATCTCAGGAAATACAAGACCTTTTTGGACTCTAGCCCTGCTAAAATTGGGTAAAGCTGACCATAATTTATGCGACGACAACAAAAGAAAAACAATGGTTGATTTCAAAATGATTTTGTAGCAATGGTCCTTGGATAGGCCTCTACTAAACCATTAGGGTATGTTAAAATAAATGGCCACCAATGGGGTGGGGCGATTTATGCCCACTTGAGCTCTGGTGAGTGTAGTTTCCCATGGGCTGCTTGTTTATAATTTTGTGTTCAGGGCAGTTAAAAAGTCGCGTATGCCTGATGGCAAGCGTAAACCATATTTAATTGGCGTTGTCACGATACAGCAGCCACAGTTTTCTAATTTACTGATTGCGCTTGTTTGGTTATTTTCTATTGCTTCGCTGCGTTTTCCAGCCTTCATAAACCATTAATTGATGACTAGTGGTAGTTTGGTATGAAGTTACAACGACAGCAATACCTCTGAAAGACGACAATGGTCAGTGAAGATAACAACGCCGTTTTTCAAATGGTTGGCAGATTTTGTCCAGTATTTCATAATTAAAGGAAAGACGTATTTTAATGAGTTTACGCCTCTGAACAATCCAACCTCCTTTTACTGAAGGTCTGCGAAATTTCATTGCAAACAAAAAAGAAACATTATATAGTATTTGGTGAAACGGCTTTACTTAAATGTTTTGGTTCTTACCATTCATTTGCTGCAAACAAAGATACTTTACTACATTCAAATATCAGCATCTAATTCTCCAACTGCGGCTTTGATATACTCCAGCTTATTTGCTGATTGAATGCCATTGGTTTTGGTTGATCTTTTGGCGAACATGCGCAAATTGAGGTCACCAAGTTACATAAAGATGCAAAAAAGGTCAGTCGAGAGTCTGTGTTGAACCCGATGTTCCCACCCTTCTTGGAAAAGGTGTAGAGCAGAAGCTTGATTTGCGTAGGAATCCTAACATTTATTAGGTCAAACATCGTCCCTGTTCAAAATATCTGACATATTACGTTTCAACCTCAAGTAAATTAACCCGGCCGCCTAGTCCCTTTCATATGTACGAACGTATTTCCGCAAGAACGCCTGGAGGTAGGTGTCTTATGAACTGTCTCTGGTAGGGCTAACCGGAGCCTAACTGTTGGGTTTCTTTTGCTGCAGCATTCAAGCTACTCCATGCTGTCGAGTCCTCGTCGTTTTTTCATCTCCTTATTCGTTTGATTTTATGTTCTCGGAGATGTTGCACTGATGAGCTAGAAATCCATCATGTAGACTGAGCAACTTCTTGGTTTTAACCAAGGCAACCAAGGACGAGGAATATGGCCACCTAAAACCTATTAATGTGTCCACCCCAACCCCCACCCCCGTAAAACTTCTTACTGGCCCTGTGCCAAGGCGGTCCTTCTGCTGTGGTTTATTTTTCGCATCGTTAGTCTTTAAGATGTATGTATTGCTAATGCCTTTCTATTTTGGATAGCCGTTTGGCCATGTGGGGAGATATATCTCCTTCTGGCTTTCCATTGGTGACGTTTTCATTTTGGTGTTTTGAATGGGATGTGCGAGATATTTTGTATAGATTCCTGATCATTGCCTACACTCTGTTTTTCAAATCATGATAACGCCTGATGGCTTGACATAGAAGACCTTTTTGGTTAAGTTGTATGGGACAATTGGGGTGGTTGGGCGAGGCAAAGGTGACGTGTACCTTGCGTCAACAGGGCGTCCAACTGATATTGGCTTACAGCTGGACAAGGCCTGCTGTTCTCGCAGCAGGTAAAGATAGAGGGGAAATACTGTTATGTTTCTTCTGTTTTTGCACTTCCATTTATTCTCCTCTTTCTCCTCTGCGCCTCACTTTCATCTGCTCTTGAATCTCTTCTATCGCTTTTCTCCTTTGTCTGGGAGAGGACACAAAATAACCAACAAGGGTTGACGTGCCTTTTAATATCCAGATATATCCAAATATCAGTAAAAGGAAGTAGTAGAAAAGAAGATGAAGAACAGATAAATCAATGTGATACAAGAAACATAGGATAATTAAGATCTACATGTAATGGTCAATAGAGGGACAAGGTTATCAGAGGCAAGTTACCAAACGAACAAGTAGAAAGTTAGTGCAGGTGACATCTTTAGCTGCACATTCACAGGTTATAGAAGTACACTTGGAAAAAGGAAGAAGGAAGAATGTTTAAGGGGTGGCTTTACATTACATTAAATCTCGGGTACTATTTATTTTTAGTCGTGCGACTTACCAGAAAATAAGGTAAGATTTCAAGAGACCTTGTAGTGGCCAGAAACATTTACGTGTTTAAAATATAAAAATGTCGATGTTAGTCTGGGAGCATTCAGCACAAACCGGAAATATATACTGTATTCATTAAATGTTGATAGGTTCAAGTCACCAGTTTAGAGAATCACTTGATATCAACCGCTGACAAATATGCTTGGTGATTTATATTCACCTCACTAAATAAATAAAAATCAAAAATGAGTTCCTTTAAGAACAATGAAAACATTCATAAGAAAGAAGATGGGTCATACTACGTAGTTTCGGCTAATAAAGCCTCATCAGTGACCCTGTAATGATCCGGCAAAGAAATCCAGAGGAAACATACTGCAATTTTGCGAATTTCGAATAGGCAGTCGATTCAAATAAAAATCAAAAATGAGTTCCTTTAAGAGCAATGAAAACATTCATAAGAAAGAAGATGGGTCATACTACGTAGTTTCGGCTAATAAAACCTCATCAGTGACCCTGTAATGATCCGGCAACGAAAGCCAGAGGAAACATACTGCAATTTTGCGAATTTCGAATAGACTGATATAAATCAAAATGGGGTCCAATTAATTAAAAACCTGTCTAGAATATGAGTCTAAACCAATAATTTATTTCTGATTTCTCAGTATATTCACGCTGATCTCAAAGGACCAAAAGTAAAATATAAACTGCACTATGGTTGATGCACGGGGAGATGTTTTACGGCCGCCACACGGCACAACACCAGCTGCAGTGAAGGAAATAATAATCAAAAATGAGTTCCTTTAAGAGCAATGAAAACATTCATAAGAAAGAAGATGGGTCATACTACGTAGTTTCGGCTAATAAAGCCTCATCAGTGACCCTGTAATGATCCGGCAAAGAAAGCCAGAGGAAACATACTGCAATTTTGCGAATTTCGAATAGGCAGTCGATTCAAAGACTGATATAAATCAAAATGGGGTCCAAATAATTAAAAACCTGTCTAGAATATGAGTCTAAACCAATAATTTATTTCTGATTTCTCAGAATATTCACGCTGATCTCAAAGGACCAAAAGTAAAATATAAACTGCACTATGGTTGATGTACGGGGAGACGTTTTACGGCCGCCACACGGCACAACACCAGCTGCAGTGAAGGAAATAAAAATCAAAAATGAGTTCCTTTAAGGGCAATGAAAACATTCATAAGAAAGAAGATGGGCCATACTACGTAGTTTCGGCTAATAAAGCCTTATCAGTGACCCTGTAATGATCCGGCAAAGAAAGCCAGAGGAAACATACTGCAATTTTGCGAATTTCGAATAGGCAGTCGATTCAAAGACTGATATAAATCAAAATGGGGTCCAATTAATTAAAAACATGTCTAGAATATGAGTCTTAACCAATAATTTATTTCTGATTTCTCAGAATATTCACGCTGATCTCAAAGGACCAAAAGTAAAATATAAACTGCACTATGGTTGATGTACGGAGAGATGTTTTACGGCCGCCACACGGCACAACACCAGCTGCAGTGAAGGAAGTAAAAATCAAAAATGAGTTCCTTAAGAGCAATGGAAACATTCATAAGAAAGAAGATGGGTCATACTACGTAGTTTCGGCTAATAAAGCCTCATCAGTGACCCTGTAATGATCCGGCAAAGAAAGCCAGAGGAAACATACTGCAATTTTGCGAATTTCGAATAGGCAGTCGATTCAAAGACTGATATAAATCAAAATGGGGTCCAATTAATTAAAAACCTGTCTAGAATATGAGTCTAAACCAATAATTTATTTCTGATTTCTCAGAATATTCACGCTGATCTCAAAGGACCAAAAGTAAAATATAAACTGCACTATGGTTGATGTACGGGGAGATGTTTTACGGCCGCCACACGGCACAACACCAGCAGCAGTGAAGGAAATAAAAATCAAAAATGAATTCCTTTAAGAGCAATGAAAACATTCATAAGAAAGAAGATGGGTCATACTACGTAGTTTCGGCTAATAAAGCCTCATCAGTGACCCTGTAATGATCCGGCAAAGAAAGCCAGAGGAAACATACTGCAATTTTGCGAATTTCGAACAGGCAGTCGATTCAAAGACTGATATAAATCAAAATGGGGTCCAAATAATTAAAAACCTGTCTAGAATATGAGACTGGAAGGAAATAGTCGTCAGTAACTTTTCAAAAATATATCTTTTGGTCCCTGTTATAATACATATATGACCAGCCAGTAAAATAATTTATTTTATGTATGTTTTAATACGAGCATGGACAGGCAACTTTGGCGTGCACGCCTATAGTTAACGTGCCCGTGCATTTCACCAACCCATCTCGCTCAGCTGATCCGTCCCAAAATTACGAGATCTCGCGAATTGAAAATTGGCGAGAAACGCTTACATTTTTGGTCGAATTGTTTTCTCTTTCCGTAAATGTTCAAGACCTTTCTAAATTTCAAGAACTATAACGTATCCTTTTTAACAAATAAATGCGTTTTAAAAAAATAAAATTCATTTTCCCTGCGTATGTTCGAAAAATGCGTGACCGGTTCTAAATCATTGATCAATGTTATTCAGGCGCTTATCAGAATTATTTAGAAGTAAACGTTAAAGATTCCACAGAAATGGGAATCAGTCTTTTGTTTACCTTCCGTCTGCGCGTTTGGCCAGTCAACAACAATTGTTTTGACAGTTCCGTTGGGGCTTTTGCCGCTTTTGACGCGTATACTCTGATACTTTGATAGGAAGACATTGAAAGGCTGGTTTGTACAAACGGGGAAGTATTTGTAAAAAGCTCCTGTCAAAAATTCTACATTTCAACGACTATGCTGCATTCCTCACAGATTTGGGTGCGTACTGGTTATTACCAAAACGAAACCAAAATACCGGAACGAAGCCGAAATACCGGAACAGACTATTAAAAATATAGGGAATGAGTCCAATTTTTATTTTTGGCCATAATTTTCAGCTTTGTTTAGGTATTTTAGTAAATGAAACGCACATGTTAGGCATACTAAAGACACAACTGGTCCAATTTTGATGAAGTGGTTGAAGCTGAAAATCACGTTAACAAGTGAAATCGCAATCAGCATGGGGTTATCACGTTATTATGTAAAAATTTCATACAGGGAACCACGGCCCCCGCCCATCGGGACTTGAAGAAATATATGGGCTGCATGATGCTTCCTAGACTTATAAAAGTCCTAGATGTTAATAGGTGTGCTCATGCATTCCATATTTTATATTATGCCACCATGCAAGGCCAGATTTTATTTTATCGTGACTCAAACATATAGGACTGATGTGATGAGAGCTCAAGAGAGAGATTTGAGGAAGGGGTATATATTTTCATCTAAGGATTACTTTTTAAAAGAAAGTCACATCTATTAAGACTTTATAAGTCTAGATGCTTCCACGCAGAGCTGAAACCGACCTGCACACGAGTACTGGTAAACCGCTTAGAGGATCTAAGCATGCCCAGGCAAAGCGGTGCGAGTCGGCCCGTCCATGCTTATAAGCCCTATTGGTTTCATTGGGCGGCAGGGCTTGAGATGTCATTTCATCTCGATGTCGGGTAAAAGTCCCCCAAAATTGGAAGCAACGTCTCCAAAATGACCTTAACAGTGTTGACGGGGACGTTTAACTCAAACAAACAAACATACAGGGAATAGAAACTTAAAAGAACTTTTTGAATAAGATAATAATCTTTTTACTCGATGTCTGCAAGCCTTGAATCTAATGCAGTCCCTTCAAGTTTTGATCAAACAGCTTATCTAAGCCAGAAAGTGGTATTAATGACTCTATCTTACCTGTCATCATATCAATAATCGGTTAATTGGATTAAAATTAAGTAGCAATCAAGGACCTGTTTGTGCTTAAACTGCTTTTAACCTTTTTATGAGACATATATTTATCTATTTATTTGAGTCTGCTCATGACAAACTTACTATAAGATTAGCGCAACCAGCGAAGACTCAGATCAACCTGTGCATGCAGTCAGTCTGACTAGTCTTCGCTTGTTGCTTTCTGTGTAAACCGGGGGCCTAAGAAGGCTCATGCGAACAGAAAAGACTCTGATAAGACTGTGCGATTAAACACATTAAATTGAAAATGAAATAAATATTCGTTTACAGTATCTTTTATTTCATTTACGTAGACAAGTTAACATTGCATAAACTTTATGCATGCGTCCTATTAAAATCGTGAATTAAGGGTTTTAAAGGACACGATTATTTGTTATTAACTTATCATATTCCTTCTCGGTGCCAAGTTTATAGTGCATATATGTTTATATAATATATTTATGCAAGCACATTTAAATCATTAAATTCAATGCATTTCAATTCCCCTATATTTTTGATAGTCCGTTACGGTATTTCGGCTTCGTTCCGGTATTTTGGTTTCGTTTTGGTAATTACCAGTACCGGATTTGGGTCCATTTGATTTTGTAAAACACACTGACACTGGTATTTCCAAAACTGACCATACATCATGACACATTGCCTGGCAAGTTAATATGGTGTTAGATATCTATCTATCGATCGATCGATCGATCGATCGATCGATCTATCTATCTATCCAAATGACAGTGCACTTTTTGCCATTCATCCAGCAGGTGGATCGTGATAGCTCAGTGGTTAGTGCACTTGCCTCTGATGCTAGAGGTCCCAGGTTCGATCTCCGGCAGCGGCGATAAAATTTCGGTGTCCGAACACGCTCAATTGGCATCATTTGCAGGGATGAATGTCGACGTCATAAAGTGCACCGTCCTTCGGATCGGGATGTTAACTGGCGGCCCCCTGTGCAGGGAGAGCCGTCCCCTGTGCAGGTTAAAGATTCCTACCGTAATTACATGATTACTGTGTAGGCTTTCATCCTGCAAAACCTGGAGTGTATGTAATATACACCTACGGTAATGGTCAAATGTGACCGACGCAGTATCAGTAGACAGACAGATGATGCAAATGGAGCGTGTTTGCATCCAGAAATAATCACTGACACCACAAATAAAACCGAGGGGTCTAGTGCCAGAGGCAAGTGCACTAACCACTGATTCTATCTATCTATCTATCTATCTATCTATCTATCTATCTATCTATCTATCTATCTATCTATCTATCTATCTATCTATCTATCCATCCATCCATCCATCATTCTATCTATCTATCTATCTATCTATCTATCTATCTATCTATCTATCTATCTATCTATCTATCTATCTATCTTATCTATCTATCTATCTATCTATCTATCTATCTATCTATCTCTCTCTCTCTCTCTCTCTCTCTCTCTATCTATCTATCTTTCTATTTTGTGATCGGTCACATTTGACCATTACTCGCAGGTGTACATTTAGTACACACAAGGTTTGTAGGATTAAAGCCTACACAGTTATCCAAACGACGGTGCTCTTTCATTCACCCAGCAGATGATGCCAATGGAGCGTTTTCGTATCCAGAAATAATCACTACCACCAGGAATCAAACCGGGGCCTCTAGCGTCGGAGGCAAGTGCACTAACCACTGATCTATCCGTCCATCCATCTTGTGATCGGTCACATTTGGTCATTACTTGCAGGTGTACATTTAGTACACACAAAGTTTGTAGGATAAAAGCCTACACAGTTATCTGACTGACGGTGCACTATTTGCCATTCACCCAGCAGATGATACCAATGGAGCGTGTTCGTATCCAGAAATAATCACTGCCACCAGGAATCAAACCGGGGGCATCTAGCGTCAGAGGCAAGTACACTAAACACTGATCTATCTATCTATCTATCTATCTATCTATCTATCTATCTATCTATCTATCTATCTATCTATCTATCTATCTATCTATCTATCTATCTATCTATCTATCTATCTATCTATCTATCTATCTATCTATCTATCTATCTATCTATCTATCTATCTATCTATCTATCTATCTATCTATCTATCTATCTATCTATCTATCTACCATTTGCACTGAGGAGTTCTGTACCTCACAACATGACATTATTTAAAGATCCCGACCATAGACTTACATCCAGTAGATAGATAGATCCTAACACCATATGAACTTGTCATCGAAATTCGATCAACAGTGAAGGCTCTGATCAGATCTGCATTCTGCGACATCTGAATTGGGACTGCGTGCACTGTTTGCCAATTTGATATTCATTTTGGGGACATTCTGTACAGAAAGGGGCTTACATGACAGGTCGACTTAAACACTATTAAACTGATGATGTTAGGCAAACTGCCTGAGTGGTTAGATACACATTGTATATTCTAAATAGTGTTCAATTGGTCGTTGGACTATAAACAAATTAACATAATCAGCCAGATTCATTCAAATTTCATGTCACAGCTAGGATACAGGATGTAAGTATGGAGCACACTAGTATTATGACAGTCTTGCAGTATAAGCCAGCTTTCATGGGGACATGGTAGGGGCTCTGCTCATCACTCAGACAAACAGAGTTCGATTCCGTTTTAAAACAGATGCGAAGGCAATGATCAGGTATTGATACAATTAGCCACACCCCCAATCAAAGACACCAAAGGGAAAGAACAACTAGACACCAAAATCCCCAATGGAAACATCAATAGCAGAAAGCCAAAAGGACAGTTACTTTCCTACAAATGGCCAATTGGCTATCCAAAACAAAAAAGATATAAACGATACACACTCTCAAAGCCAACCCATATAAAAATAAACCGCGGCAGAAGAACCACCACTCGAACAGTCAGTGAAAAATTTTACCTGGGGGGGGGGGGGGGGGTGGGGGGGTTGGTGGGGCTTAAATCCATTTTATGTGATCGCAATCATCGCCCTTCTGTCGTGATTTCAAAATAATTTGTTCAGTCCGCATGAAGGTCTCTGAACTCATCAGTGCAACATCTCCGAGAACACAAAAATAAAACAAACACAGATATGAAACAATGGTGAGGATTCGACATCAAGAAATAACTGAAATGCTGGAGCCAAAGAAGACCAACAGTTACACTCGGATGAGCCCAAACTTCCGATTATCATTTCTCCAGAATGTCTTGTAAACAAATTTATGGTTTGATAACAAATTTTGCATGTGATTTGATATTGACAACCTCTAGTTTGGGATTGTTGTACAGCTTTTTGCAGTGCGTCAGTTTTGCCATATATCTTGGGAAGGAAACAATTGATTTCCATCAAATTTGGATTATCTCTATATACTGCAATACGCCTGCAAGAACATTCTAGCCAGGGTCGCGCGTCAAGCAAGGATCAGACAAAAAGTTAATGTAAAATGAGAAAAGGAAAGCTAATATAGTGAAGTGGATAAAAGATGATAGGTTAAAATAGATCATAAGTGAAGTTAAAATCAGGTAACAAACAACTTCCTCTGGATCTAGGGCCTTGAATGCTGTAGTCTACCAACTGCATCCTTGAACAAGTCAAGAGTTGGCAGACAAACAGTATTCTGGGGCAAGGCACTCCACAGACATACTTTTGAGGTTTGCTCATCTGGTAGGTCATTGATGTATATAAGAACAGAATCGGGCCCACGACAGAGCCTGTGGGACACCTGAAGTCACTGGTACAGATTCGGATTCCTCGTCATCAAGGACCACAGTCTGCGAGCAGTTACTAAGGAAGGCACGAATCCAGCGGAGGGCGTTTCCTCTGACCCGTACGGATCATGGAGTTTCCAAAGAAGCTTTGAGTGGTTCACCTTGAGTATGAATTTATGTTGGCAAGGTATAGCTTAATTGGGACTGTTTCATTGTTGTCACAATCAGCTGATTTGTCTATTAATAGATGATGATCTAATCATGAACGAAATCTGTGGCAAATGAGTATAATGGATGGCAAATTCGATTGATAGCCTTTCGTACAGCAGACGCACGCATGGACGACGGATGAAAAGTGATCACAAAAGCTCACCTTGTCACTACGCGACAGGTGAGCTAAAAAGAAACGTTGTTGGTACTTGGTGGAACAGTCACAATATAGCATTCCACGGGTATCCATAACATTATTAATGATCTTTTTCAAATTACCCAAAAATTGATAGCCTTTCGTACAGCAGACTCAATATCTGGATGAAGAAGAGAGCAGTTAGAGCCTGACTTGGGACCAGGACACATCCATAGAAGACACTAGTTGCATGTCATTTGTAAACATTGTCAGTTAAAGAAGTGTTTCTTTGACATGCTTCTGGTGTACCCTTAAGGCAGCTAATTTGATTTGGATCTGTTCATGGACAACCAGATTGAGACAGATGCCGAGCCCAGCACATGACTGGTAGATGTAGATGACTTGGCTAACAGACAAATTTACTGTCCATGGGATCTGAACTCATGATGCCAGAAAGTATTTGCAATTCAGATACAGAGAAAGGATGGGAACATGGGGATGCATGTTTTATAAATATATCTGCAAGCTCAAAGAAATGTTTGCTGATTTTATATGGTCACCCCCTCCTTTAAAAATCTTGGTTTTATTTACTCCGTTCTAGCAGGTAAACAAACATAGTTGACTGTAACTTGAAAATGAGCCGATCAACATGTAGATTTTTTTCATATTAACTTGTTGGGCTAGGATGGCTCTATAAACAAGTAAGGTTTGAAAAGTTTTGTACGTGTAGTTTTTTTGTGGGAGCAGGTAAAAGGTTACTATTGTCGCCTATGGAAAACATTTAGTGGAAAGTTCCCTTTCAGGCGTACTTTTGAGGTAAGCTCATCTGGTAGGTCATTGATGTATATAAGAACAGAATCAGGCCCACGACAGAGCCCAGTCGGACACCTGAAGTCACTGGTTCCTCACCATCAAGGACCACAGTCTGCGAGCAGTTACCAAGGAAGGCACGAATCCAGCGGAGGGCGTTTCCTCTGACCCGTACTGATCATGGAGTTTCCAAAGAGGCTTTGAGTGGTTCACCTTGAGTATGAAATTTTGTTGGCAAGATATAGCTTAATTGGGACTGTTTCATTGTTGTCAGATCACCTGATTTGTCTATTAATAAATGATGGTTTAATCATGAACGAAAACTGTGGCAAATGAGTATAATGGATGGCAAATTCGATGCATGTTTTATAAATATATCTGCAAGTTCAAAGAAACACTTCTTTATGGCAAATAAAACATGCATCGAATTTGCATCGAAAGTGACGAGGTGAGCATTTGGGATCACTTTTTGTCCACCGTGCGTGCGTAAACAATTATTTCAAACAACATCTCCTCCTAAACCACTGCTCGGATTTTGACCAAACTTCACAGGAATAATCCTTAGGTGGTCCCATTTCAAACTTGTTCAAATGGTTCCGGTCTGTTGCACATCAAGGTCACAGTCCTGAGCAAAAAATAGACTTTTTTCACCAAAAACTTAAAAAAATCCTCTTCTCTGAAACCACAAGGCCCAGGTCTTTGATATTTGGTATGAAGCTTCATCTCCTGGACCCCCACGAAGATTGTTAAAATTATAGGGCTGGGGCCAAAAAATGCCCCCGCCCCGGGGCCCTTTGGTTTCACATGGGCTTATATAGGGAAATCTGTTAAAATCTTCTTCTCTGAAACCGCAAGGCCAGGTCTTTGCTATTTGGTGTGAAGCTGCATCTAGTGGACCCCTACCAAGATTGTTCAAATTATAGTGCTGGGGCCCAAACTGCCCCCCTCCCGGGCCCTTTGGTTTTACATGGGCTTCTTCTGTTGCGATTTATTTATGTTGTTGTTTGTTACTTACTGTGTGTATCACTTATGTCTTTTTATTTTGGATGGTCATATGACCATTTTGTGGGAAAGTAACTGTCCTTATGGCCTTCATTTGTTTAGGTTTCCGTTATGGTCTGGTCGCTTAATGTCTGTGTTTCTTTCCCTTTGGTGTCTTTGATGGTTGGAGTAAATTAATTGTATCGATTCCTGATCTTTGTTTTACTTCTACTTTATATAGGAAAAATCTCCTTCTCTGAAACCGCAAGGCCAAAGTCTTGGCTATTTGGTACGAAGCTTCATCTACTGGACCCCTACCAAGATTGTTCAAGTTATAGTGCTGGGGCTCAAAGTGCCCCTCCCCCGGGGCCCTTTGGTTTTACATGGGCTTATATAGGGAAAATCTTTAAAAATCTTCTTCTCTGGAACCGCAGCGCCAAAGTCTTTGCTATTTGGTATGAAGCTTCTTCTAGTGGACCCCTACCATAATTGTTCAAGTTATAGCGGTAGGCTCAAAATGCCCCCGCCCCGGGGCCCTTTGGTTTTACAAGGGCTTATATAGGAAAAATCATTAAAACTCTTCTTCTCTAAAACCGCAAGTCCCAGGTCTTTGCTGTTTGGTATGAATCTTCTATTGGTGGACCCCTACCAAGATCGTTCAAATTAAAGTGCTGGAGCCAAAATTGCCCCCGCCCCAGAGCCCTTTGGTTTTACATGGGCTTATATAGGGAAACTCTTTAAAACAATTTCTTTTCTGAAACCGCAAGGCGCAGGCCTTTGCTATTTTGTATGAAGCTTCAGCTAGTGGACCCCTACCAAGATTGTTCAAATTATAGTGCTGGGGCCAAAAATGCCCCTGCCCCGGGGCCCTTTGGTTTGACATAGGCTTCTATGGGGAAAATCTTTAAATGCCCCCGCTCTGGGGCCCTTGGGTTTTACACAGACATATATAGGGAAAATCTGGAAAAATCTTCTTCTCTGAAACCATCAGGCCTAGGTCTTTGATATTTGGTATGAAGCTTCATCTAGTGGACCTCTACCAAAATTGTTCAATTTATAGACCTGAGACCAAAATGCCCCCGCCTCGGGGCCCTTTGGTTTTACATAGACTTATATTGGAAAAATCTTTAAAAATCTTCTTCTGTGAAACCACAAGGTCTACGTCTTTGCTATTTGGTGTGAAATTGCATCTACTGGACCTCTACCAAGATTTACATCACTTCATTTTCAGCAGAGTTATAGCCCTCAGTGCTCAGTGATATTTTCAATTGTACTGTGTTGGCGGGGGGGGTGTTGGGTGGGCGGGGGGGGTGCTTGGGGTGGCATTTTAATAACTTTAAGCCGAGCATTAAATAAGAGTTATAACTATAATATAGAGATTAAGATTCCCGTCAGTTATCAACCAGTCTGTTTAATTGCTTCAGGGTGTTGTACAATCACTATCCAATTTATTCATTTTTGTTCAAATGATTTTGTAGAGAGATTTTTTTTGTAAATTTTAAGTTTAAAATCCCTGACCATAGTGTTGATTGATTGTTGAAATGGACATAGTAATAACCATGCCCGTGACTAGGCAGTGCCTAATTTCATATTATGGATTTTCATCATAATCTGTGACACAACAGGAAAAAGCGGTAAAGGGGTCTATAGGTATCCGAGTCCCTTGTTCATGCCCAGATTGAAACAGAGTCGTTTCACATGCATGTGCAAAAATAACTGTCCTGCGTACTGAGGAAAAGTAAATTGTTTCAGAAAATACTAAAAATCATTTAGCGCGAAAATAGTGTAAAATTTACCTTTGTGGGGGTAAAATTCCCCCAGCAGACATTTGACGTCTAATAGACGTCAGACTCCAACGTCAGAATGACGCTGGATTGACGTTGATTTTGAAAGTTTTTCAGACGTCAGAAAACAGACGTCAATCTGACGTCAGAAAACAGACGTCAATCTGACGTCTTAAAACCAATGTTCATTTAACGTCGGGTTTCTGACGTCAGAATGACGTTGGATTTACGTTGATTTTGAAAGTTTTTCAGACGTCAGAAAACAGACGTCAAAAATCTGACATCCTAAAACCAATGTTGATTTAACTTAGGGTTTCAGACGTCGAATAACTCTTTCCAGCTGACAACATTTGGACATCTTTATGTCGTCTTTTGACGTTTCAATGATGTCTGTTTTAGGGCCCCACACATAAGGCAAGTGTGTATGTATCTCTCAATTAAAAGTTTAAATAAAACAGAGTCTGGTATAATTTTCCTTGTTTTCAAAGGATTGTTCTGCTTTTTCATAATTTATCATGCTACATGATCATGATATGAAATCTGTACCACTCCACCACGAATGTTGGGCGTTAAGATTGTTCAGAGAACTCACTCCGCCACAACAAGTTGGCCAGAAGATGACAGCATCATATCATTTTGTTTAATACCAATCTGAAGGGTTTTTGGAATCTGTACCACTCCACCATGAATGTTGGGCTTTAAGATTGTTCAGAGAACTCACTCCACCACAACAAGCTGGCCAGAAGATGACAGAATCATGATATCAGTTTGTTTAATAATGAAATCTGTACCACTCCACCACGAATGTTAGGCTTTAAGATTGTTCAGAGAACTCACTCCGCCACAACAAGCTGGCCAGAAGATGACAGAATACACATTTATTAAAAGTTTAAATTTCTGTGCTATATATTTTAGATTTAACAATAACGTTCCTGAATTTTTGGATACACTTGGGTAAACAGTGAAGACTCAATTAGCCTGCTTCTGAACTGGATCTTCACCGTTTGCCATTTTGTCTGAATCCTTCACCTTTATTATTCCATGTTGAAATTTTAGGGTTCTAACAGGCAATATTAGGTGCTGATTTTTACATGTATAATTTTTCTGTAAAAAGAGATCCTTGGGAAATACAAAGTTTTAAAACAGCAGACTCTGTTTTTTTTAGTCTATTCATGAGAGATAATGAATGGTAGATGCGACAGACATGAACTTCGTCCAAAGCCTGACGACGTTTTAAGATGCAATTTTTCTTGGCAGCTAAAGGGTTAAATTGGTTATCATAGTTGTATAACATGATTAATCTATGATTATAAGCAAGTTCTGCATGACTGTTAATAGTAATATCATGCAACCCTAAAATGTTTCTGTTCTCCACGCATTTCATCCCATCCCTTCCATTCGCAGAATATGGCAGCCCAACTCAAACACCACCTCGTGTAACACTTTTTGTTGTTGTTTTTATTTTATATATGTCTTCTGGGCAGTTGGATGATATTGAAGTCCAGCTCAACTGGAAAAGACACAGCATACACTGTCTGATGTACAACTTGCCTTCAAATCAACTTATGTAATGAAATACGACGAATCAAACAGTCGATTTCAAAAACATAAATTAAAAATAATGACTTTTGTTTTCAGGTAACAAACTGTATTAATATCAAATATCCCAGTTAGCATGGTTAGAATTATCAGATGAATCTGAATTATCTTGGAACAAGCTGTCAGTTGAATATTTCAGCATCTGGAGTTTTTGCAGAAGATCTGCAGATGAATTTTACTACAGAGCCAGTGCATCACACCATATGCACAGCTATGACATGCTGAAAAAGATTAAATTAAGAAAATTATATATAAATACAGTATGTACGTACAGGTCAGTCCTGTTATTACTATCCGGTTCCATGTGGATACGCCTAAAATGCAGAGTTTTATTAATGCCTCCAAGGCCCAAACTTTCTCTTCTGACTGTGAAAAAAGCTATCTTTTTCAATATTTCAAATTCTATGTCTCCTAGTTTTTTGTTTATTATCTGTTTAATTCTGAAATGGTTTGCTTTTTCACAGGGTCTTTGTACCAATGATGTGTGGGTGAATCTTGAGAGTACAAATTAATCTATTCAGCTGGACAATGGTTCAATGTGAGAAACAAGCCGCAAAATTATCCTTAAATAGGTCCATATATATAATGCACCTCTAATATAACCTTACTTTCAGTTTCATCAGGCCATGCAATGTACACATACCAGGTCAAATGAATATTTAAGACTGTTTCTGACACGAGAATAGTAAAAGATCAGGCAACCAGTCGGCTAAAGGTTGTGGTATTGCTAAACTTATCCAGCATTTATTTCATTTACGTGTAGAATAAAGTCGGACAAAAATATCAAAAGGTCTTCTTCAGAGTGACAGTTACATGTTCAAGGGTGGAAGAAAAAAAACATGGCTCGACTGGGACTTGAACCCAGGGCCTCTTGCATACCATGAGAACACTCCACAGACTGAGCTACCAAGCCACATGGCCGACCTGGCTAATGAGATTCTTCCCTAATCTCTGTCCTATCCAATCCGGCTGCGCTACTTATTCTTCATACTATTTCATGCTCTCAGACGCGGTGCTGGACCCACACTAGGCCACCAAATGTCACAGGGGTTGGCAAAAGAACATGACTCGACCGGAAATTGAACCCAGGGCCGTGCAAAGAATCTACGGAGCGAGCTACGAGCCGCTACACGAGTATGTCTTGATTCTTAGTGTTGGACATTGGTATGTTATCTGTCTATCTTATGCTGTGGTCGGTCATATTTGATCATAAATAGCTTCTGTACACACCAGGTTTGCAGGATGGGGCTCCAGTTAATGTTCTGAACCAAATGACAGTGTACATTTTTACATTCATCCCTGCAAATGATGCTAATGGAGCGTATTCGGACACCGAAACAATCACCGCTGTCAGGGATCAAACAGGGGGGCCTCTAGCATCAGAGGCAATAGCACTAACCACTGAGCTCATGCTCCAATAGGCAATATTTTTACCCATCTGTCTATTTATTTCTTTTTATGTTAAGTTCTGATGAAAGAAAATTTTTGACAATATAGACTTTCAGGGGCAGGGACACTAATTTTCGAAACTCTATTCTGCATTGTTGATTTGAATATATTCTTTCCTTTTAGAAAAAGCCCTCTTTTCGGAAGGGAAAACAATCAAAAACAAGTATATGTAAAATATATGTGATATATAATATGCAAATAACTAGTTAACATATCATAGTGTTGCTCCGACGTTAATTTTAGTGTCTGACAGAATTTTGAATAATCAGATAGTCGCGAAAACATATGTCAATTGAGTAAATCTGCAATAGTTCCATTCATTTAAGACAAACTATTAAACAGATTACCTGCTGGTTGATTTTGAGATTACTTTGTCTGTTTTTCTGATGCGTCATAATTACTAAAACACTCACAATGTGACATTATACGCCCGTTTTCAAGTTGCAGATTTCTTCAATGTTGACCTCCCGCACGAAATCATGGCGCCCGATTTCAAATTTATGTATAAATACACATCAATTAGCTTTTTAAAAAAGCTTGAGCCTACGCTTAGCACATAGGATTTTTAATCTATCTGTAATTAGAACTCGCGTGTTAGGACACTAAAACACAATTGATTTATTTTCAGTTGCAAAATGTCTATTTTTTTTTTCTTTACTTTACCAACAATGTAGTCGGCCCCCGCCCATCGGGGCTTGAGGATATATATGGGCAGCATGATGCTTCCACACAGAGCTGAAACCGACCCGTACACAAATGCTAGTAAACCAGTTAGAGGATCTAAGCCTTCCCAGGCAAAGCGGTGCGAGTCGGCCCGTCCATGCTTATAAATCCTGTTGGTTTCATTGGGCGGCAGGGCTTGAGCTGTCATTTCATCTCAATGTCGGGTAAAAGTCCCACAAAATTGGAAGCAATTAAGTCTCCAAAATGACATTTACAGTGTTGACGGGAACGTTAATCCTCAAATCAAACAAACAAAACCAACAAACCAACCATGTAGAGATGATAGGAATAAAATAGGTGTACTGCGCCTTGCGGCAGGGGCTGGTTATTATAGCGACGCGGTAGAGTGCCTGTCAAACCGGTCGGTACATATCATGCATGCAAACTCGCATAGGTTGCAAAAAAGAAAACAAAAAGAAACGTTAAACGACGTTTAGGTTTAGACGTTGAATTGACGTTTGTTCTGACGTCTGTTCAACGTCTAATCAGTACGTCTGACTGACGTCAGGATATGACGTCGAATCGACGTTATTTTTTGGTTATATGACGTCGCGACCAAAATCCAACCAAAATCTGACGTCAAACGGACGTCATGTGCCTGCTGGGCCAATGGTCAAAATTTATGGTAACACCGGGTGTAGTTACGTCATATCACGAATTTTGGTGTCTTCGAGTATAGGCAAATATTTTGGCTGATGCAATAAATCAACATTCAGTTGTAAGCGCAAGCTACCCATAACTAAACTTATTCCAACTATACCATTCGCATGGGGTAGGGTGTAAACCCATAGAATTTTCAACCCCTTTTCCCCACCACATTTGCTAAATAATCACATGCCAGATAGGTTAGGCTTCTATCTCAAAGAAATAGCGCAAACAAAGCGTGAGACTTTTGGGTGCATTAAATCTTTCGAAATTTGGTCTCAAATCCCGGACTTAAGGTAGTTTCGACCAAGTAGGCCTCGTCAGTTTGGAATCACTTTCATTAGTAAAAGAAAGTACTTGTAAAAGTCTATTCAAGGGAAACAATAGATGAGGAAATACACCAAGTATCATGAAAGGCAAACTGAATCAGACTAATAGTTGCATTTTGTCAAATAAAGTTATGAAAAAAAAAAGATGACATTATACATATGCACCTTTTTGCTTTGTTACCTGAATAAAAACAGTACGTAGACATGTAATTATTCCATAAGATATTTAAAATTAAATCCCCATTCTTATGACAAAAGTAATTAAAATATATATAAGGGTTCCAGCACTACTTTGCGCTGGCAGTGCTGTCAGTATTTAAGACACTTCAGTCTTGGAACAGTTTTCATTATAGTGAATTGTTTGAAGTCTTCAAATGTGAAGATTGACACCATTTCCCAGATAATCAACTGAATCGAAATTACTATAAACCTTAGATACTTACACTTATAGTGGTTCTTGTGTACGACGGATGGCAACAATGTAGTTCGTCTTGGTCAGATGAACGTGGATCAAACTCCAGCTTGTAGAGCAGCAATCCAGTTCAATCTTCGGCCATGGAATCTCCCAGAATCCCAGACAGGTATAGCAGAATAGGGTGGTACGTCTAAAAACAGCAATCTGACCACAAATCTGACCACATTCCCCCTCGTTGTAACGTTTTGGACCCGAGGCTACTGTCCTAGTTATATATTACGGGGCAAGACCCCAAGCGTAAATGATGAAATTTACGGGGCTAGACCCCTAAAAATTGCAGGACAGGGCTTACTGATACAGTCGCTGGCCATTGGTCGCAGTGACCGCCAACAACCCTTCAAACGACATGCCCCTTCCATGAGCCACAATGTCTGCAACATCCCCTAGGTAGGTTGGTGTATTGACGCGGTTGTCTGTTTTGGCAGGCATGTAGGGAGAGTCAGTTTCCAACACGATTCTATCCTCTGGAACAGCTCGCAATCCCTCAAGCTGGGCTTTGTTGAATGAGGACACCCTAGCTGTGAAACCAAAATAACAGTTCGGAAATTCATCTAACCAATACTCAACGTCTGATCGGTGGCCCGTGAAACAGTGGAGGTGGATTTTCTGTTCTGGGTTGCATGTCTTACGCACAATCTGGAGCGCTGTCATCAGAACGTCTGAACAGTGAATCGGGGAAGATCCCCTGAGGTGTAAAACTAGCACCTTGTTTGGATTACAGAAGGTCAGCAGTCTCTTGAACATCACATCCTGTTCTTCCCAGAGGTAATCGGGTACAGAGCGGTCCAGTCCAATCTCACCCAAGGCCACAACAAGAGGGTTTGAGCACAACAAGTTCTCTAACCTTGCCAGGTAGGAGTCAGAACAGTTGAAAACTTTCTTTGGATGATGCCCAACCGCAACCTTCCACTTTCCATCCATCAAGGGTAGAGCTAACCTGGTATCGGGATCACAAAACACCATTACACCTCCAACAAGATTCACAGGATGTGCTGGAGCATGTGGCAAAGGATAGTTCAGGATGTCCTCAATGGTCACCTTTGAAAGATCGGCTGTCCCCAACAGTTGTTGAGCCGTTCTATCCAGATGGAAATGGCTATCGAAAGCTGCAAGGGGAGATGCTCCTGAGGTAGTGATCTGTGTGTTTTCCCCCTCCATTTCCCTGATTGTAACGGTCAGCGGTCGGTGTAGACCCACGGTGTTCACACCTCTGTCTTAAGGAAGGGTTTCTTCAACCACACGGAGGAATTCTCCAGTTCGACTTCCGTCGCTGTTCTCCAGTCCGAGTCTTTAAGGAAGATGTCTCCAAACTCGCCTGATCATCACGGGGTAACTCCCAAGAGACACTTCTATGGTAAGTGATGTAAAACTCTGCTTTCTCCTCAACACTCAGCTGACCCATCAGGTATACCAGTACCCGCCAGTAAACAAGAGCGGCTGGAGAGTTGATCCTCGGAAATACCTCAAACTGATCTGGGGCTGGCCAACCCGCGAACTGACACAGAGCGTACATATCATGCTGCAATGGACCCCAGATATTTGTTGGCACGTGGATAATATCTTGGTGGCGCCCATTCACATATTCCATCAGATCTTGGGGAGAAGATCCTGGCCCAAGAAGACTTGAGGCCAACTGTGTCAGACCATGAAGACGCTGTCGGTGTGTATTTCTCAAGGCTCTGTCGACTTGATCCAGTTGGTGAAAAAGACTGGGTAGATGCTCAGACTGAATATGATCTTTCAGGAACTTGGTGTACACCAAGCAGCCACGTACCGGGCAACCCTGATACTTGGTACTCTGCCTAGTCTTCTTGGCTGTCTCCTCCGAACTGGATTCCTGGATGGCATGCCTTTTCCTAGAACCTTCAAGCCTTGCTGATTCCCGCGGTGGAGGCAGAACCGGTGACCTGTACCCCTTCTGAACGGTCTCTGAGGACCTCTGTTCCTGTATGATGGGTCTCCTTCTGGCGCTTGAAGGTCTTGATTCCTCCTGGGGTGGCGGTCGCACAGATGACCTATGGGAGGGTCTTGACTGCCGTCTATGCCTACGGGAACTGGGTCGCTTGGAAACTCCCGGAGACCTGCTCCTGTGTCGACGGGATTCATCCCTGGACCTCTCATTTCTAGATAAAGCAGACGAAGTAGCTCTGGAACCTGGAGACTTGCTCCTGTGTCGGCGGGATTCATCCCTGGACGAGTCAGTCCTAGACAAAATGGCTCTATGTCGGGGAATTCCCCCAGAACATTCATCATCTCTTTTAGACTCTCCGGTGTTCATCTCTACCCCTTGATCTGAACATGTCTTTTAGGGGGCTTGAAGGAGGGGATGCTACATGTAAATTAACCCTCACACACGGGAGGTCTTGTCCCTAGACTGTGATGCGTCTGTCTCAATGCAGAGTTGTAGTAGCTCCTACTGTGGCTGAGGGCTTGTAACGCCGAGACACGTAAGCCTTTCCTTTCGTCCAACGACAGGTGACTGTCAATCCAGTCCGTGGGAAAGAATAAGGTAACCAACTGACATGCTTTTCGCAGCTAGGACTCGTCCCCTCGTCTCTTGGCCGGGTCAGACTGACCCATCGCTAACTCTGCCATGGTAACAGCATCTATTGACGGGGTTGTGACCCCAAGGGCATTAAGGAAGAGCTTAGCATCCACCTGGGTCCCACGGTTGGTGAACAAGGTCGTCGAGGTGAACCGGCGATACTGTTGGTTCGCCCTGACTACTTTGTTTGTCCTCATCCGGTAGACTTATTTCTGCAACACTGAAATGAAAAACATGGGGGTCTACTTTATGAGGGTGGGCTATATTGGGAACGGTATAGTTGCTACCTGACTTATTGTGTTGTTGCAACTCTGTCAATGTGGACAGTTTAGTAGGTACTGGGGTCCCATCTTTGGAATGCATAGACTGACTGTCTGTAGCATCTAAAATAAAACTATCAAGTTCAATAAACCTTACCGATTTTTCGGAGATCAGATCACGTCCAACTGGTTGGAGTTTGAGTGGGTCACTTTCAATCCCGTGTGATTCTTTGTTACTGACAGTCACTTTGGCCTCGGGCGCCCGGTTTGAGGGATTGGGCACCCAGCATCCTTCCTCAAGGCTGTGAAGTCAGATAACTTTGGTGCAATGCACCCCACTTTAATACTGCTAGAAGTCTTCTTTCCCGTAATTGTCGGTACCATGTACCACTCTTTTACTTTACTGGAAGCCTCATTCGCGGTATTCTTTGGTACCAAGTACCCCTCTTTAACGTGACAAGAATCCATGTTCATAGTATCCTCTGGTGCCAGATACCCCTCTTTAACGTTACTAGAATCCGTGTTCATAGTATCCTCTGGTGCCAGATACCCCTCTTTAACGTTACTAGAATCCGTGTTCATAGTATCCTTCGGTACCAAGTACCCCTCTTTAACATTACTAGAATATTCATTCCTGGTAACCCTGTCACTTAAAATGTAACATCTGGAGTCTGCTTTGTCGGTCTCCTTGTCTTTCGTTGATAATGACTCGTCTAACTTAGAACTGTTGAGTGACAAGCTGCTGAAGGTTTCTTCATACTTCAAGTCCAGCCAATCTTCATATTCCTTAGAGGTACTTAGAGCTTTCTCTTTCGGGGTAGATGTACCAAATTCCTGACAGTAAACCCCATCAATCCAATCTCCATAATCATTCAGTGTCATAGAATTTGTATCGGACTGCGTATCCTCCTGTTGCTCACTTCGCAAACTCTCCTCTTGATCATGCGGACCCCACCTTTTGTCACTCGTGTCGGGTTCAGTAAAACGGCCTTTGTTATCTTGTAGGGCCGGGCCTAGGCCTGCGGGTCCGACCCATTGCTGTTTAAATCCTCCTCACCAACATTGAATGACACCTTCTTCTTGTTCAAACTAGGGCAGTCTCTTTTGAAATGACCCTGTGCGTTGCAATTAAAACAGTGACCTGGTGACGGTGATCTCCCATCTTGAGCACCCCTGTTTGATGGCGAAGGACTCCGGTTACTCAATGGTCTCTCTTCTGAAGGCTTTTGAATGTTCATACCCTTCACCAACAGTTGCAGTGTCTCCTCAATGCGGGAAAGCCTCTCATTAACGTCTACTGACTTGGCTGTAGTTTCAGTTTTCTCTCTAGAACTATCGGGTGCCAATTGGTAGTGCTTAGACCCCATATATGCATACCGTTCTCGCTGTTGAGGACGGGATTCCCTTGACTGAAAACGGGAATCCTGTAACATAGTAGCACGAACATTGAAATTTGAAAATTCCTCTGGCAGATATTCGCTCACCTGAGATATGTTTTTGTGATGTCTTGACTTATCTTGGAAAATTTGGCTGTTGTACTGGAACCACTTTATACAGTCTATAGCCTCTTCCATGTGACTAAACATTTTATTGGCTACATGCATACCAGCATTTCGGTCAAAACAACCATGACAAAAGCGTAATACAGCCTGTTTTTGTATGTGCTCGTCAGGTAAATTTTTATAAGCTTTGGTGGCCAAAGTAAGAACTCGGTCAGCCCATTCTTCAATTCTTTCATCCCTTGCTTGAAAGCTATTTATAAAGGCTAAGTGAGAAGTCTCAGCCAGTTCGTGAAAAGTGAAACGAGCCTTCATTTTATGAATGATGTCATAATATTCTAATTTCGGAGACCGCTCGTGCAAAGTTGCAAAAAATTCAGACGCTTTTCCTTCCAAAACATACATTAAGTTAGACTTGCACTGGTCTGCTGTCCAGTGCTTTTCTTCCGCATAATTGCTGAATTTTAGGTAAAAAGCCTCCCATGTAGTTTTGGCGGGGTCAAAACTTAAAGACTTTGGTAACCAATCTGATTTTGCGGGCTTGGAGAAACCCCAACTTCTGTCATTGTCTGGTTGACTAGGGTTGCCGGGTGCCCCAAACAATTGACCATGTGTCTGTAATGTAGCGGGTTGATACCCAGGTTCTGTTTTCACAGTTGACGGGCTAGCAAAATTTGTGCCCTGAAAAGTTTGGAAATTAGGAATATTGGTCAAGGATGGCCTTAGCTGGTTGTGCCCTAAACGTGTGTCTAGATAGGGCATTTGATAGGATGGTGGTCCCCCCCATATTATGCTCCTGATTTGATTGTCCCCACTGTTGTGGTAAATTCCCGGGGTACATTGTCTCACCCCTCCCGGAGTAAACTGTCTCACTCCTACTGGGGTAAACTGTCTCACCCCTCCCAGGGTAAACTGTCTCGCCCCTATAGCCTTGGGCCGGGCTACCTTGCCCAATTGAATGGTTGATGCCTGCGTCACTTGACATAGATGCCGGGTTTTGATAGTGTGTTGGAGGGCCTCGTAAATTTGATCTGGCAATGACTTGATCTACTGCACTGGCCATTGGGTCCCTGTTCATACTGTCAGTCACTGAACTTCGAGCTGGTGTAAATGGCTCAAAGTCAATTTTTTCAAGTAAAGACTCTGAGATATGCAAATATCGCACTTGCCCCAAATCTTCTAGCTTTAAATTACCCTTACTCTCTCTCAGGTCTAAGATGGCATCAGACAGGGTTCTCCCAATACCGGGCAAACCCATAAGTTCTCTTGGAGAACAGAAATTAATTTTCACCTTGTCAAAAGACATATTTTATCGAATCAAGATCTAACAAACAACACACAATTTAATGATTGTAATTTATTCTTTATTTGCCAAATATCATTCAACATATTGCAGACAGCTGTATAATCGTGTATGTCTCCACCTGAGGTAAACTAGTGTAAACAGGGTGACTAGCATATTGTTCTTTTTAACACGCATCAGAAATGCACACAAAAAGGTGCTTGTTTGATACACCTGTTCACAGCCGGCCATTGGGCAGAGGTGGGCGCTACAGTGCCCCGAGTGAAACCACCCAATTATGAAATCTTAAAGGAATAGCAATTGGAGGTTTAACAGCCCATCGGTGCGAACAGTAGGCAGCTTTCCACAAAATACAGCAACAGAATACGCCGGTCTGTACAGGAAAGTCGTAGCGGGTCCTGGAAATAACTTTTAATAAGCTGGGCTTGTATGAACAGAAAAAGAAACAGGCAATGGACAAATTCTTACGAGACAAAATGCATCCACAACAAATTTTGGACCTTGCAGATTCAATTCAACCTTCAGGATCACAATTGCAAAGACAGGTTTCCTTCTGCGCACTTGCAAGTGGTCTTTCCCTCCTTGAATGTCTACTCGGCAAAGGCGGATTTGTCGGGTCTGGAAATGCCAAAAATATCAAAAATCCGTTGTTTTTCCTCGTCGCCACTATAAACTTTAGATACTTACACTTATAGTGGTTCTTGTGTACGACGGATGGCAACAATGTAGTTCGTCTTGGTCAGATGAACGTGGATCAAACTCCAGCTTGTAGAGCAGCAATCCAGTTCAATCTTCGGCCATGGAATCTCCCAGAATCCCAGACAGGTATAGCAGAATAGGGTGGTACGTCTAAAAACAGCAATCTGACCACAAATCTGACCACATTCCCCCTCGTTGTAACGTTTTGGACCCGAGGATACTGTCCTAGTTATATATTACGGGGCAAGACCCCAAGCGTAAATGATGAAATTTACGGGGCTAGACCCCTAAAAATTGCAGGACAGGGCTTACTGATACAGTCGCTGGCCATTGGTCGCAGTGACCGCCAACAACCCTTCAAACGACATGCCCCTTCCATGAGCCACAATGTCTGCAACATCCCCTAGGTAGGTTGGTGTATTGACGCGGTTGTCTGTTTTGGCAGGCATGTAGGGAGAGTCAGTTTCCAACACGATTCTATCCTCTGGAACAGCTCGCAATCCCTCAAGCTGGGCTTTGTTGAATGAGGACACCCTAGCTGTGAAACCAAAATAACAGTTCGGAAATTCATCTAACCAATACTCAACGTCTGATCGGTGGCCCGTGAAACAGTGGAGGTGGATTTTCTGTTCTGGGTTGCATGTCTTACGCACAATCTGGAGCGCTGTCATCAGAACGTCTGAACAGTGAATCGGGGAAGATCCCCTGAGGTGTAAAACTAGCACCTTGTTTGGATTACAGAAGGTCAGCAGTCTCTTGAACATCACATCCTGTTCTTCCCAGAGGTAATCGGGTACAGAGCGGTCCAGTCCAATCTCACCCAAGGCCACAACAAGAGGGTTTGAGCACAACAAGTTCTCTAACCTTGCCAGGTAGGAGTCAGAACAGTTGAAAACTTTCTTTGGATGATGCCCAACCGCAACCTTCCACTTTCCATCCATCAAGGGTAGAGCTAACCTGGTATCGGGATCACAAAACACCATTACACCTCCAACAAGATTCACAGGATGTGCTGGAGCATGTGGCAAAGGATAGTTCAGGATGTCCTCAATGGTCACCTTTGAAAGATCGGCTGTCCCCAACAGTTGTTGAGCCGTTCTATCCAGATGGAAATGGCTATCGAAAGCTGCAAGGGGAGATGCTCCTGAGGTAGTGATCTGTGTGTTTTCCCCCTCCATTTCCCTGATTGTAACGGTCAGCGGTCGGTGTAGACCCACGGTGTTCACACCTCTGTCTTAAGGAAGGGTTTCTTCAACCACACGGAGGAATTCTCCAGTTCGACTTCCGTCGCTGTTCTCCAGTCCGAGTCTTTAAGGAAGATGTCTCCAAACTCGCCTGATCATCACGGGGTAACTCCCAAGAGACACTTCTATGGTAAGTGAGGTAAAACTCTGCTTTCTCCTCAACACTCAGCTGACCCATCAGGTATACCAGTACCCGCCAGTAAACAAGAGCGGCTGGAGAGTTGATCCTCGGAAATACCTCAAACTGATCTGGGGCTGGCCAACCCGCGAACTGACACAGAGCGTACATATCATGCTGCAATGGACCCCAGATATTTGTTGGCACGTGGATAATATCTTGGTGGCGCCCATTCACATATTCCATCAGATCTTGGGGAGAAGATCCTGGCCCCAGAAGACTTGAGGCCAACTGTGTCAGACCATGAAGACGCTGTCGGTGTGTATTTCTCAAGGCTCTGTCGACTTGATCCAGTTGGTGAAAAAGACTGGGTAGATGCTCAGACTGAATATGATCTTTCAGGAACTTGGTGTACACCAAGCAGCCACGTACCGGGCAACCCTGATACTTGGTACTCTGCCTAGTCTTCTTGGCTGTCTCCTCCGAACTGGATTCCTGGATGGCATGCCTTTTCCTAGAACCTTCAAGCCTTGCTGATTCCCGCGGTGGAGGCAGAACCGGTGACCTGTACCCCTTCTGAACGGTCTCTGAGGACCTCTGTTCCTGTATGATGGGTCTCCTTCTGGCGCTTGAAGGTCTTGATTCCTCCTGGGGTGGCGGTCGCACAGATGACCTATGGGAGGGTCTTGACTGCCGTCTATGCCTACGGGAACTGGGTCGCTTGGAAACTCCCGGAGACCTGCTCCTGTGTCGACGGGATTCATCCCTGGACCTCTCATTTCTAGATAAAGCAGACGAAGTAGCTCTGGAACCTGGAGACTTGCTCCTGTGTCGGCGGGATTCATCCCTGGACGAGTCAGTCCTAGACAAAATGGCTCTATGTCGGGGAATTCCCCCAGAACATTCATCATCTCTTTTAGACTCTCCGGTGTTCATCTCTACCCCTTGATCTGAACATGTCTTTTAGGGGGCTTGAAGGAGGGGATGCTACATGTAAATTAACCCTCACACACGGGAGGTCTTGTCCCTAGACTGTGATGCGTCTGTCTCAATGCAGAGTTGTAGTAGCTCCTACTGTGGCTGAGGGCTTGTAACGCCGAGACACGTAAGCCTTTCCTTTCGTCCAACGACAGGTGACTGTCAATCCAGTCCGTGGGAAAGAATAAGGTAACCAACTGACATGCTTTTCGCAGCTAGGACTCGTCCCCTCGTCTCTTGGCCGGGTCAGACTGACCCATCGCTAACTCTGCCATGGTAACAGCATCTATTGACGGGGTTGTGACCCCAAGGGCATTAAGGAAGAGCTTAGCATCCACCTGGGTCCCACGGTTGGTGAACAAGGTCGTCGAGGTGAACCGGCGATACTGTTGGTTCGCCCTGACTACTTTGTTTGTCCTCATCCGGTAGACTTATTTCTGCAACACTGAAATGAAAAACATGGGGGTCTACTTTATGAGGGTGGGCTATATTGGGAACGGTATAGTTGCTACCTGACTTATTGTGTTGTTGCAACTCTGTCAATGTGGACAGTTTAGTAGGTACTGGGGTCCCATCTTTGGAATGCATAGACTGACTGTCTGTAGCATCTAAAATAAAACTATCAAGTTCAATAAACCTTACCGATTTTTCGGAGATCAGATCCCGTCCAACTGGTTGGAGTTTGAGTGGGTCACTTTCAATCCCGTGTGATTCTTTGTTACTGACAGTCACTTTGGCCTCGGGCGCCCGGTTTGAGGGATTGGGCACCCAGCATCCTTCCTCAAGGCTGTGAAGGTCAGATAACTTTGGTGCAATCCCATCCTCGTCGCCACTATAAACTTTAGATACTTACACTTATAGTGGTTCTTGTGTACGACGGATGGCAACAATGTAGTTCGTCTTGGTCAGATGAACGTGGATCAAACTCCAGCTTGTAGAGCAGCAATCCAGTTCAATCTTCGGCCATAGAATCTCCCAGAATCCCAGACAGGTATAGCAGAATAGGGTGGTACGTCTAAAAACAGCAATCTGACCACAAATCTGACCACATTACTTCAGTCTATGGACCAAATACCTGTAATTAAACTGACAAGAAGTCAATGTAAATTAATACGGGCATGGGCAATGTTGCAGAAGGCAACGTTGTCAAGGCAGCAGGTAGCTTTGGTCTGCCCGCCTATTATTAACATCCGCGTGCATTCTCTCAGCTGATCCGTCCCAAAGTTACGAGATCTCGCGAATTGAAAACTGGCGAGAAACGCTTACTTTATTTGTCGGATAATTTTCTCTTTCCGTAAATGTTCAAGATCTTTCCAAAGTTCAAGAACTATAACGTATCCTTTTTAATAAATAAATGCGTTTTAAAAAAAATAAAATGCATTTTCCCGGCGTTTGTTCGAAAAATGTCTGGCGGTTCTAAACCATTGATCAATGTTATTCAGGCGCTTATCAGAATGATATAGGCGTAAACGTTACAGATTCAACAAAAATGAGAATCAGTCTTTTGTTTATCTTCCGTTTTTGACCTACAGTCAAAAACGATTGTTTTGACAGTTCATTTGGGGCTTTTGCCTCTGTGTACGCTTATACTCTGATACTTTGATAGGAACACATTGAAAGGCTAGTTTGTACACATCACGAAAACACACCTATATAATTTTGACGCCCTTGAACCCCACTTTTATATGGTAAATCTGGGGTTTGCAGTGGTAAACCTTACTTTTGCTCTATAATATAGATTGTGGATACTCGTTAGAACCGCCTCGATGAGGCGGTTCTAACGAGTGCACACAATCTATATTTATAGCAGAAATAAGAAAATATATCACAATTTTTGATCCTAAAATTTTCGTGTTTTTTTTTTTTTTTTTTTTCGGTGGTAAAGTTTACAATGTATTTATATAGGCGTGTTTTCGTAATGAAACGGTAAAGGATTTGTAAAAAGCTGTATCTGTCTCCATGACCTGCACGATAGTCCTCTTGACGGGGTTGCTGCAGTATATGTAGACAGATAGAGAGAATACCAGGTTAGTGTCTTTTGATATCAAGTTTGCCGAGCGATTCTACATGCGTTCTCGAAGCTGAGCCTGATAAACTTGATATCAAAAGACACGAAACTGGTATTCTATTAATCAGGTTATCCCCTTGTACACTCTTAAATTAGCAAATTACGGTCAGTTATTGATGGACCTCAGTGCGTTCTAGCATTCTGTTGCTCCATATATTTTGTATCAGCTGACTATGTTTTCAAGTAATTGCACGACCCGCAAAAAAAGCAACCGACTGAAGTCGGTTGATTTCTGAGAGTGCCCTAAAATCACCGTGTCATTCTGTCATTCGGTCATTCTGTCAGTCTGTCAGTCAGTCCGTCCGTAACCCGTTTGTGAAAATTGGTGATAGTGACTTAACCGCTTGGAATATTTAAACAATTTTTGGCATACTGATAGATATCAATGAGATCTAACCAATGAACTTGCGAAATATTACATTCCATTTAGTATAGCCTCGCGGAGGCGAAAAATGTGAAAATTTTCGAACTGCTTCTCCTCGGAAACCGTTGGGCCGATTGAAGTCAAATTTCATATGGAGCCTCTATGGGATGGGGGAAACCAAAATTTGCTCATGGGGTCCAGTTCACATGACCAAAATGGCCGCCAAGCCATATATGGTCTGTCTGTCTGTCCGTCCGTAACCCGTTTGTGAAAATTGGTGATAGTGACTTAACCGCTTGGAATATTTAAACACTTTGGCATACTGATAGATATCAATGAGATCTAACCAATGGACTTGCGAAATATTACATTCTATTTAATATAGCCTCGCCAAGGCGAAAAATGTGAAAATTTTCGAACTGCTTCTCCTCGGAAAACGTTGGGCCGATTGAAGTCAAATTTCATATGGAGCCTCTATGAGATCGGGGAAACCACAATTTGTTCATGCGGTCCAGGTCACATGACCAAAATGGCCGCCAAGCCATATATGGTAAAAACCCTTCAAAAATAGTCTTCTCCAGAACCACTGGGCAGATTTCCACGAAACTTGATAAATAGCATCTGGGACGTAGGCCCATCATAAATTGCTAAAATGGTGACCCTGGGTTGACCTTGACCTTCTTTGGGTCCGTCCGTAACCCGTTTGTGAAAATTGGTGATAGTGACTTAACCGCTTGGAATATTTAAACAATTTTTGGCATACTGATAGATATCAATGAGATCTTACCAAAGAACTTGCGAAATATTACATTCCATTTAATATAGCCTCGCGGAGGCGAAAAATGTGAAAATTTTCGATCTGCTTCTCCTCGGAAACTGTTGGGCCGATTGAAGTCAAATTTCATATGGAGCCTCTATGGGATGTGGGAAACCAAAATTTGCTCATGGGGTCCTGGTCGCTGACCAAAATGGCCACCAAGCCATATATGGTAAAAACCCTTCAAAAATAGTCTTCTCCAGAACCTTTGGGCAGATTTCCACGAAACTTGATAAATAGCATCTGGGTCGTAGGCCCATCATAAATTGCTAAAATGGTGACCCTGGGTTGACCTTGACCTTCTTTGTGCCTAGGTAAAACTTTGACACATATGCTTTTGTATTGGAAAAGTGAGAATGCATTTTATCCTGCAAACGATTCAGAATACAGTACTAAAGTATAAGATATATTTTTGCTCCTTTCGATAAGGCGTATTTATTGGGGGAACCGTTTTAGGTCCAGATCACATGACCAAAATGGCCGCCATACCCATATATGGTAACACTCATAAAGCTCAAAACATCCGGCGGGTCGTGCACTTCAGCTGAAGCAATGGTTTTGTTATTTTTCCAAGTTTCAATAACCTTTTTTCGTCATTTTCCAGTAGTCCGGTTCAGTTATAAAAATGCAATGTCACTTTGACGTGATAAAGCTCACTTGTCCTGAGATGGCATATCTTTATCAGGTCAATGCGTTACACTGCAATATATATACAGTAGAACTTCGATGGCCCGAACATCGATGGCTCGTTTACCATGGCTGAGTCGAACCCGTTCTTGAGTCTCTAGGGAAATTCTCAACGTAAGAAATAGGAACAGTAAAAATTAGGATATTTTCGTCGTTTATCTTGCAAATGTATGCTGTGTATGAGGCGATTCTAATGATTAGGATATTTTCGTCTTATATCTTGCAAATGTATGCTATGTATGAGGCGATTCTAATGAGTTCACACAACATACATTTTTCTTTATAGAACACAGAAAAAGATGTCCTAAAGTATGTCGTTATGCCTCCTGGCATTAGCCCTCAGTGGCTCGAACTACCCCTGTCTCGAACAGATTTTCATGGTCCAAAAGGTGTTCGGCCATTGAAGTTTGACTGTAGGAGGTAACTGATAAAAATAGATAGATGTCAAGATGACCATGCTGCATTCTTCACAGATTTTGGTGTCTTTGTAACACACACACTGGTATTTCCTAAACTGATTCAGGCTATTCATCATAACAAATTGACTGGCAAGTTCATATGGTGTTAGGGGTATCGGGACAACCCGGCACATATCAAACTCATACTCTGCACTCTTTTCTAAACGCGTAATCTTAATCAATAGGCTATGAATATGACTCATTGCCACCCATGATTGCCCAGGCAGGCTGATGATGATGATGATGATTTTGTGTTTAACGACGCGTCAACCCTCTTGGTGGGCCAGGCAGGCTGAACTCGCATTATTGCATAGGTATCTCAACGCAATGAGACGCTGCAGTAGGCACGCCACAACGGACCAACTCGTACATATACTGGTTGATACAACAAACAAGTATCGTATTCTCCAGTAAAAGGAATCAAAGCGCCAAAGGCACTGAAATGACAGATTCTATGAGAAAATCAAAACACTGTGAAAACTTACAGACAACCTTTCTAAAAAGATCTTAAATTTTAGAAAAGTAGTTTTGCAAATTCCATTGTATGATATGTTTGCAGATGTCTATACACCGGTGGTATTATGAAATGCCATTCGATGTTTCAAATTTTGGAAAGAAACTATTTACGTTTTCAAAACCAACATTAAAATTAAAGTTTTAACAATGCTACTGTCAATAAGTAACATTTTTGTCTGGTCGGTTGTGGATACCTCCCCCTAAAAGATACTCTATGGGAAAGAGATCTGAGGAGAAAGGCTGGCTAGTCCAGTACATGAATTCCATTGGCTTGAAGACATTTTTGAGTAAGAACAGCACTATAAACCCGCGCGTAATCCTGCTGGATTAGATATCCCAGATTCTGAGCGTAAAAAAAATAAATGGAACCACGTGAGGCCGACGCACTTGATTGATGTAACGTCTCGCTGTTCAGTTTACACCTATATGTCGAAACATCCGGAAACGACAATCGGCGTGATTCGCGCTGAAATGCGATGTGTCACTGAAACGCATATCACGCGAGTCGCTTAGACGCCAATATACATGTACATGTACGCATTTCATGCACCAGCGTAAGTGTTCCGTACTGTGTCAACGTCTTAATTTTGGTCACGACAGAGACGTCTTGCTCTCAAAAGTGCATCGCATAAGGGCGACGAACAGTGTCAGTGCTTATTTGTCGGTAGTTGAAACCCTTTGTTTATCTACAGGTACAGTGTAGCAGATGCCAGCGGAAATCTGCTTCGCATATGCGTCTGTCGGATGAATCGATCTTGACGTACTGACGTCGGTCTTCTTCTACGTCGACGTCCACTAGTGTCTTCTGTTGATAGTAAGATGTCGCTCCAACAGACAAATAGATCACACACATGTGGCACCAAAAATCAGAGCCAACACCATCCGCTTTCCGACCAGCTTCTAACTGTCCATTAGAAGCCTCCGCGGTGTAGTGATTATGCTACTCGCCTTGTAAACCAGGTATCACAGGATCGATCCCGGACTTCTCCAGACTTTCGGATGAGTCTTTAAACTGATGTATCGTCTCCGTATGACCTTAGCTGTTAGTGGGACGTAAAACTCAAACACTCACTCACTCTAACTGTCCAGGGTTTAATGAAAAATGTTGCAATACGTTCTCACTTGATGCTTTTTGAGAACAAAATACAATTTCTTCTTTTCTAGGCACGACCTTAATCACGCATAAAATGTTTGATCCTGAACATGTGGTTTCTATCAGTGCTGTTGTGAAGGTGGTACACAGGATCGTTGGCCCCCGCCCGTCGGGGCTTAATGAAATAGATGGGCTGCATGATGCTTCCACGCAGAGCTGAAACCGACCCGCAAACGAGTACTGGTAATCTGCTTAGAGGATCTAAGCCTGCCCAGGCAAAGCGGTGCGAGTCGGACCGTCCATGCATATAAACCCTATTGTTTTCATTGGGCGGCAGGGCTTGAGATGTCATTTCATCTCAGTGTCGGGTAAAAGTCCCACAAAATTGGAAGCGACGTCTCCAAAATGACCTATACAGTGTTGACGGGACGTTAAACATAAAATCAAACAAAACAAAACACAGGATCGTGGCCGGACTGGTAACCATACGTCATGGTTGATTGATTTAACCGTTTTAGCTTAAGGGCATGGTGCCTAAGCGTCTTGTAATCATGCAATCGTTTGGTTTCAGAATCAAAGCACCGAAAGTGTTGGTGGGATGTAGGTTGGGGTAAAAGTCCTGGGTTGAGATTTAAATTGTTTAGTTTAAGTCTGAAATTTCAAACAAATAGTGAAGATTTTGATAAGAAGCGCGTCCTGCAGCATCCGAACTTGGTCTACACTGTTTGTCAAGCTCACCCTATGATTCCAGGATGACCCTCTTCAGTCTTATGGAATACCCTGGTCTCACTGCGGCTATTTTCTGCAAGAAAAAGGTTATTCTGAGAAGGCAGTGATAGTCACGTAGACGTTAGCTCTGAATCGCTTTTCTTATTAGTAACTTCCGGTCGAATGCCAAACAATCAACCCAAACATAGCCGGGTCGTTTGTCAGTCTTGGGTACATGTAAGTGTTATCTGTAAAATCTGCACTTGAATCAAACGTTCGATCTGGCAAACAATGTTGACTAAGATCAAACGCCACAGAACACGGTGCCGATCTTGTTCTACATTTTTTGCACCAGTTACTAACGTCTTAAGTTTAAACGGATCAGTCCAAGTCTTCGTTCATGACCAGCCTGCATTTAGAGAAAATCTGCATGTGTTGTCAGTGCATTGATTTATTCACTGTCTTGAGTTTCTGGACACTGAAGTTGGGCTCGTCCATTCTGCTAAATATGGCACCTAGAATTATATCACAGGACCTACACTGTTTGCATAGGTATCTGCACCATATTCCAGGGTTGAAAGGTACAGCCTTTCTCGCAAAGTCTGATATACACCTAGTTGTAACTGACCTAGACTTGACCTCGCATGTCGGAAAACCCATTAATATTCTGGTCTGCAACTGACCTTTAAATATTGACAGCACTGTTAGAGAACAGTGTAAAACCTGAGCAGACGTCTGAGCAGACGCCGCATTGATCTGGGTATACAGTTTCGCATGATGCAGCTGATTCATACGAAATGCTGAATCTATTCTCTGAAAGGTAAGATAAAATCATCAAGTCGTCTGCTTCAAAAGTTTGTTTTGCGATTATAGGATGTACAATTTTGATAAGTGCGCCAAACCGGACTTCATATTTTGCGGACTCGTATTTCTTTGGCGGTCAAAGCCGGAAGACAGTCATAAGAAAGCCGGAACTACTTTACAACACGCAGGATAGCTAGAAATGACAGATTGAATCTGTCATTAAAAATCTGATATATTAATTAGACATTTTTGAAGATTTATTCGCTAGTAAGTTTAAGAAATAACTTAAACAGATGAAATCTTCATATTTTTTAGAAATTCTCCATTAAATATTGATATAAGATTAAATGTCTTATAAGCCTACAGTAGAACTTCGATGGCTCGAACACTGATGGCTCGTTTACCATGGATGTGTCGAACCCATTCTTGAGCCCCTTGCGAAATCCTCTACATAAGAAATAGTGGGGGACATGAGCATATAATTTCACTCACAGTGAAATTATATGCTCCTGTGGGGGATAATTAAGAAGATTTTAGTACTTTATCTTGCAAATGTATGCTGTGTGTACTCATTAGAATCGCCGAAAAGATGTCTTAAAGTATCTCGTTATGCCTCCTGACAGTAACTCTCAGTGGCTCGAACTACCCCTGTTTGGAACAGATTTTCGAGGTCCTCAAGGTGTTCGGGCCATTGAAGTTCGACTGTATTTAGCACAGATAACTTTAATTTTATTGTTTGTCTGGTTATGTTATTATCATACCCAAGTGAACAATAGATATATAATTGACCCAATCAGCTATTTATGTGCCGAGTTTTTATAGGCCGAGTTGGTCATGTGCCGAGTATGTCAAGTGCCGAGTTTGCTATGTGCCGAGTTGTCCCAGAACCGGTGTTAGGTTTCTATCTATCTGTATCCTGTGATCGGTCACATTAGGCCACTACTCGCAGGTGTACCGTGTACATTATGTACACACAAGGTTTGTAGGATGAAGCCTATACAGAAATCCGAACGAAGGGGCACTTTTTGCCAAGCAGATGATGCCAATGGAGCGTGAATGCATTCGGAAATAATCACTGCCACCAGGAATCAAACCGGGGGCCTCTAGCATCAGAGGCATCAGAGTGCACTAACCACTGATCTATCTATCTATCTATCTATCTATCTATCTATCTATCTATCTATCTATCTATCTATCTATCTATCTATCTATCTATCTATCTATCTATCTATCTATCTATCTCTCTCTCTCTCTCTCTCTCTCTCTCTCTCTCTCTCTCTCTCTCTCTCTCTCTATCCACCTACTGTAACGAGAATGGTTAACCATAATGTTAAACTGTAAGTAATAATCAGTGTTACAATAGACTTTTCAAAATATCAAAAAAATGAAGTGAAGACTTGAGAAGTTCTGAACTGTGTCTCCGATAGAATGTGTTCATCAGGTCTGAGAGTTTAGCTATTTCTAAAGACTGTCCATATAAATAAAGACAGTCTTTAAATTTATGGACTCACGTGTCTGTAGAAAGCAATGCAAATCGTAAGAATTTTCAAAAAATCGAAAATCGCAGAATGTGTGTTATATAAACTTCTTCGTTACATGATGAATTACATACACAGAACATTTTTCTCGAATTTGTTGTCTAATTTTCGAGTATTTATATAAAACGGCTACGGAAGATATTCTTGTTTAGGTTTGCTCCCTTCATATACTTTACAACAGGTGTAACAGTAACTGAAACTGAGACTGCGACTGATAATTAACAGAGTAATGTGCGCTACCAGGTATTACAGTTGTGTCTGCACTTTTAGTGCATACAAATAACTAGGTAGGTAAATATGGCAGTGTTTTTATTTTCATATATATGACGTCACGGAGACTAAAGTAAACGTCACTATTGAATCATTCTTTTGTTTGTGTTGACAAAGTATGGCCATGGAATACGTTCAGTGGCAGACTCTTCGAGGCTTTATTTTGAACGCCAATGGAAAAATAAAGTAAAAACATCTTTCGTTAAAGAAAGTTCAGATTTGCCGTGGAAAGTTGATAGGCTGCAATCGGAGGAAACAAATCAGTAGCTGGAAAAATACAGGGTAAGTCTGTTTATCCCACTATTTTCCTGTGCTTACAGCCATGCGAACTAGACTGGAAAGTAGTCTATGAAGTCGCAAAATATTTTACAACAAAAGACACATTGTAATGATTACAAAAACCTCAGAAAACACTTTAAAAACAAAATACAAAATAAAATTATTTTGAGGTAAAATTCGAACTTGATTAAGGCAGAGTCAATTATGCGCGACCCTCCTTAAGAATAAATTTTATTTTTCTGCTTTTTCTGCTGTACGCAGTGGGTCGCCTGCAAAGTGAATGGACCCGAATGGGTTCAAATAATCTTTGCTACCGATCCGCTATCGTTCGTACTTTCACAAACAGCAGAAAAACTAAGATAATTTCCTACATTTATAGTCTTTACACGGGCTAGATTGTACAGTTGATCAGAAACATTCAAAGATACAGGGCAAACGTTTGAGATTAAGACCGCGTAAACAAATTTCAAATTGGCCATGCAAACATCATGTCATCACGTGAACAAGTCCGTGAATTGAACACCCCCTAACCCCCACTTCATATAGAGAAAACGGGGTTTAGTGGGGTAAACATCATCGTCCTTATTTTTGCTCAAAAACATATATTGTGGGTACTCGTTAGAACCGTCTCATTGAAGCGGTTCTAACGAGCACCCAAAATCTATGTTGAAAGCAGAAATAAGAAAGATGTCATTTTTACCCAAAATTTGTCGTTTCTGACACCATGTAGGACGCCATTATTTCACACGGATATGTTTTCCTTATGTCTTATTGAGCGTTGCACCCATCATAAAACTTGCAAGTGTTATTGTCCAAAACAAAAAATCAAATCCATGCTCCTCCGAGAGGCAGAATGAAAAAAAAAGTCGCTAAAAAATTCGCACCAGCATGAGTCATTTTCCGCTACCTTACGTCATATATTTGACTTTTTTTCTGAATTTCACGTTGGTGGCTAAAAATGACGTTTCTGAGGAGCATTTATCTACATCCTGTGTTGATAATTATAGCATTTGAGTAAAAAGAACAAAAAATATTTAAAAAAAAAAAAAAAAAAAAAAAAGGTTTGCCCAATTGGTGGGTAGAGCTAGCAAAAATCGGGACTTTATTGCCATCTTAACGTCGCAACATAGACTTTAGGCTTTAGGCTTTAAATTTTCTTTGACAATGCGCGTATTTAAATAACCTTTTAATATCAGCACGTCTGTATGTATACTCAAAATGAATTGTTATACCCTGTGATCATTGAACACAGGAACAGATAACATGATATGGTCGTTTTTTTGACGCCAATCGCATGTAAATTCATGCTTGCGTGTAAACAGCTTTTGTGTCTAACCGTACATAGTAACGTCATGAAAATTTTGAAACGTTATAAAGAATTAAGAGACAGAAACATTAAGCTGAGACAGCTCTAAACATTGTTTTGAATAGGCATATGGTGCTATTTTTAAATGGAGACCCTTCGTCGTTTATGTAAATGCTGCCTTGTGGTTCATTACCTTTTCTTCAAATTCACATGTATGTAGTTTTTTGTGCCTTAGATGTTGGAGTACTGCTTAAAAAAAAAAAAAAAAAAAAAAAAAATGATATCTATCTCCTAAGTTACACATTTGTTTTTTTTTTTTTTTTTTTTTTTTTTTTATTTGGCTTTACGGCCCTTTCAAGATTATTACACTCATATCGAGCCGATCGTTAATCAGAGGTGGGCGAAAACCGGAGAACCCGGAGAAAAACCACCTGACCTTCCGTTGCAGAACTTGGCATCTCACATGTGACTCAAGCGAGACTCGAACCACAGCGGTAAAGACCTAATGATCAAGAGACAGCGCTCTTAACCACTAGGCCACAGAGGCCCGTTAACTTTTTTACATAGTGTGTGTGTGTGTGTGTGTGTGTGTGTGTGTGTGTGTGTGTGTGTGTGTGTGTGTGTGTGTGTGTGTGTGTGTGTGTGTGTGTGTGTGTGTGTGTGTGAATTCGGGTTTAACGTCGCTTTCAACAATTTTTCAGTCATATCACGACGGTGTCTGGTTGCGACAGGGAGCTCAATGCTCACTTTTATAGTGCTGCCTCACTGAAGTATCATGTCCCAGACACATTACATGATACAACACCCAGTCACATTATCCTGACACTGGGTCGACCAGTCCTGGCTCTACCCCGTTAATCTGAGTGCCAAGCGAGGAGCAGCTAGTACCATTTTAACGACTTTGGTATGTCGCGGCCCGGGATCGAACTCGTGACCTCCCGTTCCCCGGAGCGGACACTCTACCAACAGAGCTATCGGGGCCGGTTTTTTACATAGTACATTTTCTAATGAAAGCAATTAGCAAGGAATAGGCCTACACCATAGGACTGAAAAAAAAAATGGAGTGTGCTAGTATTTTTTTTTCTGTGCCAAACTAGGTAGTTTCGACCAATTAGGCCTCGTCA
The DNA here is from genome assembly GCA_963580285.1 of Lucinisca nassula. Lineage (NCBI taxonomy): Eukaryota > Metazoa > Mollusca > Bivalvia > Lucinida > Lucinidae > Lucinisca > Lucinisca nassula. The sequence goes on from OY757017.1 coordinate 83,401,594, forward strand.
GTGACACTCAAATAGTTTGGAATCACTTTCATTAGTAAAATACACTACTTGTAAAAGTCTATTCAAGGGAAATAACAGATGAAAAATACACCAAGTATAATGAAACAGAAAAACTGAATCAGACTAATAGACAGCTGATAGATGCATTATGTCAAATAAAGTTATGAAAAGAAAAAGATGACCTTATACATATGCAGCTTTTGGCTTTGTTACCTGAATAAAAAAACAGTACGTAGACATGTAAGTAATTCCATAAGATATGTAAAATTAAATCCCCATAGTTATGACAAAAGTAATTAAATTATATACAACGGTTCTATATATGCTATTGTGCTCTGCTGGCAGTGCTGTCAGCAAATAAGTACAATATTTTATAACAGTTTATAACAGATTATTTGAAGTCTTCAAATGAGAAGACAGTAATTGCAACTTGGGTTTGGTCCCGTCCACATAATCAACTGAATAGAAATCATTTCAGTATATGCATAAAATTAAGGATCCTTGGCGAAATATTCCAAACAGTATGCATTATTGAGACTGGGGTTTTGGGACAAAAAAATTGTTTTCATCCCCGCACCCACAATACTGTGCACCGAGTGGGATGCAATAGAATAAAATATTTGTCCCAAACATCTACCACCGAGACGAGATACAGTCAGCAATTTAAATCTCCCAAACCAAAAACAATCCCACCAATCTATCCCCCTCGCGTCCCTCGCACGAACCCGGTAGGGCCCGCCCCACCCCAAGGTGGGCCCCACCGGGTGGGTGCCCAACGCAAACCAGTGTCTAGCTGCTGTTGGAGGAAGGCTCTTGGGTGGTTGTTTTATTTAGACAATACTTAAATCCATAGATTCATAAAGGGAAACACAATGCAGGAGTGTACATGTATCAAGATCGGTACAAGTGAAGCTTGTGAGAAGAGATGTCGAGGAACCTACTGTGCTATCCACAACGCTGCTATCTCCACAGATGGTGGTCTCTGGATCTGTCAGGTTTGTGGGGTGGCTGTGAAGACGTCCAGTAAGCTGTGTAAACCATGCGGCGCTACTGCCGTTTATAATCAGTACTACCATAAGAAGCGTTATGTTATGTATTTCCGAAAAGAAGCTAGACGACTTTCCAAGATAATTTTCAATTAGAGAAAGGCGATCGCTATTGACAGCCGGCTGTCGATAGCGAATTCGCTATTGACAGCCGGCTGTCGATAGCGAATTCGCTATTGACAGCCAGCAAACTAAATTGATTAAAATGGATTATTGCAAATTTATTGTATGTTTTACTTTATAAACATTTATGGACAGGTTATCTAATATAATTTATTATATAATGGCTTCAGGTACTGTGATTATCCCGTCAGTTGGTCTTTACCATGGAACCTGTTAAAGTAGTGATATTACCAGCTGTTCCAATGATTTGGTGACTGTCTATCTTCTGATACATATCATTTCTATGACTAAGAATATTGTGAAGCCTTATTAATCTTCTTAATGCAAACAACTATTTACTGTTTTGCCTGTGACTGAGGCCATCGTTAGCGGAAATTCCCGAGTTTTTAGCTCAACTGAGCCAAAGGCTGATAGGTGAGCTTAAAGTATGGTGAGGCTCCATTGTCTGTCTGTCGTCTGTTGTCTGTCAACATTTTCAAACATCTTCTCCTCTGAAACCCCAAGGCCAATTGGAGTCATATTTCATGTGGAGTATCCATGGGATGGGGGAACGAAAGTTTGTTCGCAGGGTCCAGGTCACATGACCAAGATGGCCGCCATGTCCATGTAAGGTAAAAACCCTTCAAAAATCTTCTTCTTCGAAACCAGTGGGCCCCATTGGCCTGAAACTTGGGATGTAGCATTAGGGACTCGGGTCCATCATATTTTGTTCAAATGATGACCCTTGGATGACCTTGACCAATTTTAGGCCAAGGTCAAATTTGGTCGCATAGACTTTTAAATGGGGAAAAGTCAAAACCATGTATTTTGGAAACTATTCAGGGCCTTGTGGGCCCTCTTGTTTCACAAGTTATCTATGCATCATATCATGGCTAATCATGCATATGGAAAGTGTACAGTTTTATAGGACAAACTGACATAGTAAAACTCCAAGGTCCACAACAATTAACCATTGTCCTGCTGAATGAATTAATTTTGCCACACCCATTTCTGTCTATTAACCAAATAAATTGCAGAATACACAATGTATAATGTATTTGTCCTGTTCACAAACTGAATAACAAACATTTAGATCATGATCAGTTGGCTTATTCAGAAGCCATCTGATCTGGATCTACACTGTTTTCAAAAGGTAGGGGTTGTCGTGATCATCAGAACAACGGAAAATAGTGATCTGTTAAAGATGTAGATAGGACAGTCCACAATGTTATTCTAGCTCCCGCCCATCGGGGTTTGAAGAAATAGATGGGCTGCATGATGCTTCCCACAGAGCTGAAACTGACCCGCACACAAGTACTTGAAAACCTCTTAGAGGATCTAAGCCTACCCAGGCAATGCGGTGCTAATCAGCCCGTCCATGCTTATAAAACCCTATTGGTTTCATCGGGCAGCAGGGCTTGAGGTGTCATTTCATCTCAATATCCGATAAAAATGACCTTTACAGTGTTGATGGGGACGTTAAACTTCAAATCAAACAAACAAAACAATGTTATTTGTTTCCAGCCCATTTAACCTTCCTTCAGAGCTCTAGACCCATTTTGTCTAGCCAGTGGTTAAAGAACAGATACATGTCTACTGAGAATCAGACAACTGGGCCTTGGTTTGAACATCAATCTTATACTAAGGTGGGCTTAGAGGTCTAAATGTCTCTCAGACTAAATGCTAAGTAAACAGTTACAAAATCCTGATGTGAAACTGAACTGCACCACAGCTCTAGATAAGGAGCCAAACCTAGATATTTAGATAAACTTTCCTCAAGATTGGTGTTAACCCGGCATTTATGGTATCTGTTGGAAAGCCTCAACAAGGCAATTCTAACACGTACCCATAGCATATTTTAATGCCAGAAGTAATCTCGTTACTCCTTCTCCAGAGCTCTAATGTGCCTTCTGCTATGTTGGGATAAGTCTCATGTGTGACATGAAAATGTCTTTTTGTTTGTGCATGTATACTCAGCTGTACACATTGCTCCAAATTAGCAGCTCCTAGTATATCTATCCAACTTTGGAATTAAAAGAAAGGCGATCGTTATTGACAGCCGGCTGTTGATAGCCAACATCCAAAATTTTAAAAGTGATCTGCTAACTTGTACAGTAACAAGAGCTGTTGCATGACAGCATAGCTCACCTGTTTTGTGCCTTCAAGGTAAAACTAATGAACCATGAAATATAGGTCACACTCAGCTAGATATATTTTGAGGTCAATGATCAGGTCACATGGAACATTTATTCCAGATATTACATTTCAGAATCAAATTGTGTCTGAAATATAAGGCAAAATCATTGAACCATGAAAATAGGTCACACTGACCTAGATATATTTCTGTGTCAATCATCTGGTCACATGAAACTTATAATTCAGGATTGAAGTTTCTCCAGAAAATAGTATTCAAAATATTTGGCAGACTCACTGAATCATGAAATATAGGTCACATTGACCTGTATGTATTTTGTGGTCAGTCATCTGGTTATATTGAGGTAATAACCGAGGTTTAACATTTCTCCATCAAAATAGTATTCAAGATAATAAGCAAAATCACTGAACCATGAAATATAGGTCACAATGACCTAGATATATTTCTGTGTCAATCATCTGGTCACATGAAACTTATAATTCAGGATTGAAGTTTCTCCAGAAAATAGTATTCAAAATATTTGGCAGACTCACTGAATCATGAAATATAGGTCACATTGACCTATATGTATTTTGTGGTCAGTCATCTGGTTACATTGAAGTAATATCCCAGGTTTAACACTTCTCCATCAAAATAGTATTCAAGATAATAAGCAAAATCACTGACCCATGAAATATAGGTCACAATGACCTAGATATAGTGGAGCATGATAGCTCAGTGGTTAGTGCACTTGCCTCTGATGCTAGAGGTCCCGGGTTCGATCCCCGGAAGCGGCGATAAAATTTCGATGTCCGAACACGCTCCATTGGCATCATTTGCAGGGATGAATGTCATAAAGTGCGCCGTCCTTCGGATTGGGACGTTAAGTGGAAGCCCCCTGTGCAGGGAGAACCATTCCCTGTGCAGGTTAAAGATCCCTACCGTAATTACATGATTACTGTGTAGGCTTTCATCCTGCAAACCTGGAGTGTATGTAATAGACCTGCGGTAATGGTCAAATGTGACCGACGCAGTATCAGTAGATAGATAGATAGATAGATAGGTAGATAGATAGGTAGATAGATAGATAGATAGATAGATAGATAGATAGATAGATAGATAGATAGATAGATAGATAGATAGATAGATAGATAGATAGATAGATAGATAGATAGATAGATAGATATACTTTGAGGTAAATCATTGGATCACACAGAACTCATAATCCATGTGAGACATTTCTCCATCAAATAGTATCCAAGATAACAGGCCAAATCACTGAACCATGTAATATAGGTAACAGTGACCTAGATATAATTCAACGTCAATCATGGAATAAATAATCCAGGTATGATGTTTCTTCATCAAATAGTATTCAAGATAATAGGCATAATCACTGAACCATAAAATATAGGTCGCAATGACCTGGATATATTTTGAGGTCACTGATCAGATCACATGAAACTAATAATCCAGGTCAGACATTTCCACATCAAATAGCATTCAAGCTAGTAGGCAAAGTGTCTGAACCATGAAATATAGGTCACAGTGACCTAGATATATTTTGAGGTCAATCATGGGGTCACATGGAACTAATAACCCAGGTATGACACTTCTCCATCAAAAAGTATTCAAGATAATAGGCAAAATCACTGAACCACAAATTTAGGTCACACAGACCTAGATATATTTTAAGGTCAATTATCGGGTCACATGGACCTAATAATCCAGGTATGACATTTTCTCCATCAAATAGTATTCGAGATAATAGGCAAAATCACTGAACCATGAAATATAGGTCACAGTGGCCTAGATATATTTTGACGTCATCAGAAGACCCTCCCAGGTACTTAAGTTCCAAATATGAGTGCTCTGTGATGAATGACTGACTGACTGTTGAGATATAAGCATTTGAAAAACTTTAACACAGTGTGACGGGAACGCAAACGTGCACGCAGACGACCGAGGTTACAACAATAGCTCTCCATGTACTCCGTACAGGCAAGCTAAAAATAATTGCATATACATTATTTAGACTCCTTTATTTATTTATTTAGATTCTTAATAATCTATAAAACAAAAGATTTATTTATTTATTTATTTTTGCCACAGTATGGAGTTACATCTTGTAGAGTTCCAACCATTTATGCCTTAAGTGTAATGAACACTTTAATAGTTCATATTATTCTGATGAAAAATTTTCATTTGTATGAAAAAAGTTTAAAAGTTCACTTTAATATTCTATAATTATTTCATTTTTATCTATGCATTCATGTTTTTTTATCAGATTATATTCATTTATATATAAGTATATATATCCAATATCTTAGCTGGCTGTCAATAGCGAATTCGCTATCGACAGCCGGCTGTCAATAGCCACTTCCTTAGAGAAAAGTTCAATGCATACATAAATATATATTAATATGAATTATTGATACTATGGATGAATTCATACAGCAGTTACTGGCAGAAATACCTGATAATATTTCGACTCTCCATCATGTGGTTCCAAACATCTTGGATGAGCCTATCCCAGATTCTGTCAAAGGGCGCTTGTTAAAGCCCTTACAACCTGAAAATTATCCACCTACCCCGCCACCACGCAAAACATATGCCGCCAAGAGAAAGGCCATTGAAGAGGAATTTGACCCCATCTCCCGCACGAAAGTCCTGAGATCCGTGAAGGAGAATTAGGATGAGATCCTGGACTTGTTTGCATCTGCTGAGCAGACGAAAGAAAAGCTAGTCTTCAGTCAGACCCCATGGGTCATTGGCGACTTCTTGAGGGGCTGGCAGATGGACGTGCCTGCCAATAATCCTCATAGTGAAGACCCCAGGACTTTCCTCGAGGCTGTGGTGCCCCAAATCAGTACCAAGCTCGAGGAAGAGATCGAGGCACTAGGTGGCGTGAAGTTCCAGTTGGCTCTCAAGATTCAGCTTCGGAAGGACAGCCCAGACGGTAGTGAGGAGTACACAACCCCCGTGCTGCGCCACAAACAGGAGACCCTTCTCCAGGCCAGCGAAATCAAGGGGGCTCTCGATAAAACCTTCCCACAGATCCAAGAACCACTCGAAAAGTGGACACAGAGAGGGTGTGGCTTGGTTGTAGATCAGGTACAGACCCTTTGGCTGGACATTGCTAGATATCAGCCTCTTCGGGGTAGGTCCTACATTCCACTCCCAGCAGAATTAAGATATAAGAAGGCGCTGGTTAACATAAATAACAAGGACCAATACTGCTTTCGATGGACGCTCCGAGTGGCTCTGGCAAATCCGCCACCACCATATCACCAAGAGAGACTATGTTGGTATCCTACCAATGATGGTCTGAACTTTGAAGGTTGATAGTCCCACACCATCTCTTAGATCTATAAAGTGGAGCGACAGAACAACCTAGCCATTAATGTCTTTGGCTGGGACAAGGGCATCACTGTCCTTCGTCTCAGCACACAACCACAAGAGATACCAAGGATCAATATTCTGCTTATCAGTGCGAATGAAAATCGCTTCCACTACACCTGGATAAAGAACTTCAACCGCCTCCTCTACAACCAAAGCAAGCACCGTGAGCGCAAGTATTTCTGTGAGCGCTGTCTTCATGGTTACACGAGAGAAGACCTGCTGGAGGCCCATAAGCTCGAGTGCGAAGGCATCGGCCAGACGGCTGTCCGGGTGGAGATGCCAGAAGAGGGTAAGAACAAGCTCACCTTCCAGAACCACCACAAGCAGCAACCAACCCCATTCGTGCAGACTCTGAGGCTCTCACCACCAAGATCGAGGGCCCCGAACGCGATATCGATACTACAAAAAGCAACACCCAACGAACACAACAACATGAGGCTTGCAGCTACTGCTATATCGTGGTGCGGTGTGATGGAACAACAAAGCCGCCTGTCGAGTATCGCGGCCCAAATGCAACAGAGCACTAAGGAGGAGGAGCGCGAGATTAAGAGCAAAAAAACATAAGGATGACACGAAAGGCCTGTCGGGCCCATAACAATGCCGCGAATTGCTATATACATGTATGCGAAAAACCGCTAGACGGTGACTCTGTCCGCGACCACTGTCATATCACAGACAAAATATCGAGGGGCAGCTCACAACGCCTGCAACCTTAAGCTGAGGCTAAGCCCAAAGACCACCGTCATTCCCGTGGTGTTCCACAACCTCAGAGGGTACGACTCCCACCTGCTCATGCAGGCTATACCTCGAAGGTTGAAGGCAGAGTCTCCTGCATCCCCAACAACACAGAAAAATACATCCCCTTCTCTCTCGGGCAACTCCGTTTCATCGATAGTGCCCAGTTCCTGCTCACTTCCCTTGACAAGCTGGTGGCGGCAAACCAACCTGGAGCTTTCCAGATCACGTCCCACTACGAGCCAAACCAACAGAGGCTCCAGCTCTTGACCCGGAAGGGTGTCTTTGGACTCCTGGGATCGCTTTGCTGAGACAAGCTCCCTCCGAAAGAGGCTTTGTACAGCAAGCTCACCGACGAGCACATCAGCGACGGCGACTACGCCCACGCGCATAGAGTATGGGAGGTATGTGGGTGCAAGACCCTGGGGGACTACCACGACCTCTACAATCGCACAGATATTCTCCTGCTCGCAGATGTCTTTGAGGAATTCCGAAAGACATGCCTGACGTAGTATGGCTTAGACCCAGCACACTACTACACCAGCCCGGGGCTTTCATATGACGCTCTTCTCAAGAAGACAGGAGTTGAGCTCGAGCTACTCACAGATTACGAGTAACATCTATTCATCGAGAAGGGGGTGCGGGGAGGTATCCCAATGGTCCCAAAGCGCTTTGCTAAGGCCAACAGTCCTCAGGATGAGGATTATGACCCAGAAAAGCCTAGTAGCCACATCCTCTACCTAGATGCGAACAATCTTTATGGTTTTGCCATAGCCAGGCTCTTCCCATCAGAGACTTCCAGTGGGTTGATGCATCGGAATGCCAGCGACTCGCAGAAACCATTGCAGAACAATCCGCAGACAGTGAAGAGGGCTATATCCTAGAGGTAGATATGGAATATCCAGCAGAGCTGCACAAGGCACACAATAACTATCCGCTAGCACCAAAGCGCCTAGTGGTCAAGTCGGAGTACCAGTGCGAACTTCCGATGAAGCTTTGGGGAAGCACCTACAGAGGTTGAGAAGTTGGTACCCAACCTTCGCAACAAAGACCGTTACGTGCTCCACTATCGGAATCTCCAGCTATACATGTCTCTGGGTATGCGTCTGGCCAAGATTCATCGTACCCTCCGGTTCCAGCAGAGCCCCTGGATGGAGCCCTACATCCGGATGAATACTGAGCTCAGGAAGAAGGCCACCAGTGACTTTGATAAGGATCTCTACAAGCTCTACAATTCGGTCTTCGGCAAGACGATGGAGAACCTCCGCAGACGTGTCGACGTCAAGTTGGTTCGCGCTATCGAGGAAGATAAACTCAGGCATCTCATCGCCAGCCCAGCCTTTGCCAGAGCCATCATCTTCGACGATGATCTTCCAACAGTCCAGATGCATGAAAAGTAGAAGTAAAACAAAGATCAGGAATTGATACAATTAACTTACTCCACCCATAAAAGACACCAAAGGGAAAGAAATACAAACATTAAGCGACCAGACCATAATGGAAACCTAAACAAAGGAAGGCCATAAGGACAGTTACTTTCCCACAAAATGGCCATATGGCCATCCAAAACCAAAAGACACAAGTGATACACACAGTAAGTAACAAACAACAACATAAATAAATCGCCACAGAAGAGCCGCCTTGGAACGGTCAGTGGAAGATTTCCACTGGGGGGCTTAAATCGATTTTACGTGGCCACAATCCTCGCCCTTACTTCCGTCTAGTGCTCAATCGACCGATTTATGTAGGTATGAGCATTCTGGACCTTTCAAAGACCCTGATGTACGATTTCTATTACAACCGGCTCCAGAGGCAGTACGGAGAACACTGCCAGCTCCTCTACACAGACAGCCTCCTCCTCGAAATCGAGACTGAGGATGTCTACGAGGACATAGCCAAGCACCAGGGCCTCTACGACACGTCCGACTTTCCGAAAGGCAACCCGCTGCACAGCACAGAGAACAAGAAGGTTCTCGGAAAGATGAAGGACTAGTGCGCCATGCAGTCAATCGCCGAATGTGTGGGCCAGCGGCCGAAGACGTACTCCATCCTCCAGGCATCTGGAAAGAACATCAAGAAGGCCAAGGGTGTGCGAAAAGCAACTGTCAAGAAGCGCATCAGGCTTGAGCAGTTCAAAGAGGCTCTCTTTGAGAAGCAAAGCTTCTGCCATGGCATGGATGTTCTAAGGTCAGAGTGCCATCGCATCTACGGGCAGCATCTCAACAAGGTGTCGCTGTCGCCCTTCGATTCCAAGCATTGGATCGCAGAAAATGGGGTGGATACACTAGCTAATGGTTACAAAGATCGATGTTGCTCTGAAACAACTACAACTGCACCAGACGTTACGCAAGAAGAGATGGATGCATTCTTAGGGGAGCTGCTCAGCGCTTGAGAACCCCATCCGGAGGAAGCTGAGTGTCGGGAGGCACAGCAAGAAGTTCTTCGCGCACAAAACCGCGCTGAGGTCCATCCTGCAATTAATACACCACGGGCTCGTCGGGCTTGGTCACTGTGCGCCCGAGCCGGTGCACATCCAGGGACCATATGGGATCAGTCCCCCCCCCCTTCAAGCTCGCCAGGCTGGTACAAATAGCGAACGCTGACACCGGAGGGGATTTTCGTCTCCTCGAGACCAACAGGACGACCAGGAACTACAGAGGAGGGCTCTTGTGTCACTGATCGCACCCTTATGGCCTCAGAGGGCTGTTTGCCGGTCTGTCGGGTGACCTCGCCATTCAAGGCTGCCACAACGGCAGGCAACGGGCTGTCCTAGAATGGGAATTTGGAGACTTCCACCCCCACAGTTTTCCAGGAGAATTCCCCTGCGATACGACGGGCAAACAGATATTTTATTCTATTGCATCCCCCATCTTGGTGGGGCCGACCCGGGGGTGGGGGTGGGCCCGACAGTATTACGGGGATGAGAAAATTGTCCTCGGCATCCCCACTTGGTGGGGCCGACCCGGGGGATGGGTGGCCCTCACAGTGTGGGGGTGGGGGTTGTCCCAGAAACTAAATTGTGTATACTACTCTTCTGAATGACTTGAATGCCTTTTCCTCAACGAGTTTAATAAATTCAATAATATATGAGCACGAATGCAGGATTCTATTTATCATATGTTATTAAAACGCATTTTACACACGATTTATTGACAAAAAATGTCAATTGTCCGTCATTAGTAAACGCGACGTCCTTAATGACGTCGTACATGTAACGTTAAGGGGCGTTTCTAACTAATTTGCATGTTTAATCCACCAGTGGATTACGGAATTTATAGGCCGTTATTACACTCCTAGACGGGACGTCATATGATAAATTCGGTTTCTAATGTATTCGGTTTCTGTCAGAAACGAAAGGACAAACAGAAACCAAAGACCCATGATGAATGCCATAATGTGCACCGTCCTTCGGATCTTGGCGTTAACTAGAACCCCCACCCACGCCTGTGCGGGGAGAACCATCCCCTGTGCAGGTTAAATATCCCTACCGTAACTACATGCTTGCTGTGTAAGCTTTCATCCTGCAAATCTGGAATTTACGTAATGTACACCTGCCGAAAATGCCAACGAGGGCTTAGGCGGTATTCGAAAATAGATAGATAGCTGAACAAAAACAAATAACACACTTTCGAATTTCGACTGTGAAAGACTCACCATAAAGCAGCGACATTTACATATTCTTTGTTTCAGCACAAACTACATACAACTCGATGGCTCAGTGGTTAGCGCGTTCGTCTTATGATCGATAGTCTGTGGGTTCGAATCCGGCCACCGGAGGCGAGGTGTGTCCTTGGGCAAGACACGTTATGCCACTGCCACACTCCAACAAGGTATAAATGCGTAACAGTGGTGAAACGTCACTGTCTCACTCTCGCGCGTATGATAGTTCATCCGGAATGGGTGTTCGAGAGCGATTCAAATATTAAGCTTGAAGCATTCATCACGGTCGAACTAAAATAAATTAGTATAAACACAGTATCTGGACTCACAGTACCCTCCACCGGAAGTATCCGGTATATAAACAACGAATGCAAACATTCGTGTGTTACCAGAGGTCGGAAATTAAAACATGTTTTAGATTTTATTCAGTATACAACTGTAATTCAAAATAATACAGCTTCGTCAAATTCTGACGAGATAAGAAATTAAATCTTACGAAAGTCTTACCTTAAATTGCATGGTTTTAGTGATTAACTCGTTTCCAACACGTTTAAATAACAACTTGCACAAACACAGAGCCGCTCTGTTTCGAGAACGCGGGTAGGGCCTATATTGTCAAATTGTGAGGTATCAATGTAATTAGGAGACGCATTTCACATGAATATATGAATAGATTTGTTGTAGTAAAGTATTAGTATTGAATGAACTGCACCGAAAGTGTTGGTGGGATGTAGGTTGGGGTAAAAGTCCTGGGTTGAGATTTAAATTGTTTAGTTTAACTCTGAAATTTCAAACAAATAGTGAAGATTTTGATAAGAAGCGCGTCCTGCAGCATCCGAACTTGGTCTACACTGTTTGTCAAGCTCACCCTATGATTCCAGGATGACCCTCTTCAGTCTTATGGAATACCCTGGTCTCACTGCGGCTATTTTCTGCAAGAAAAAGGTTATTCTGAGAAGGCAGTGATAGTCACGTAGACGTTAGCTCTGAATCGCTTTTCTTATTAGTAACTTCCGGTCGAATGCCAAACAATCAACCCAAACATAGCCGGGTCGTTTGTCAGTCTTGGGTACATGTAAGTGTTATCTGTAAAATCTGCACTTGAATCAAACGTTCGATCTGGCAAACAATGTTGACTAAGATCAAACGCCACAGAACACGGTGCCGATCTTGTTCTACATTTTTTGCACCAGTTACTAACGTCTTAAGTTTAAACGGATCAGTCCAAGTCTTCGTTCATGACCAGCCTGCATTTAGAGAAAATCTGCATGTGTTGTCAGTGCATTGATTTATTCACTGTCTTGAGTTTCTGGACACTGAAGTTGGGCTCGTCCATTCTGCTAAATATGGCACCTAGAATTATATCACAGGACCTACACTGTTTGCATAGGTATCTGCACCATATTCCAGGGTTGAAAGGTACAGCCTTTCTCGCAAAGTCTGATATACACCTAGTTGTAACTGACCTAGACTTGACCTCGCATGTCGGAAAACCCATTAATATTCTGGTCTGCAACTGACCTTTAAATATTGACAGCACTGTTAGAGAACAGTGTAAAACCTGAGCAGACGTCTGAGCAGACGCCGCATTGATCTGGGTATACAGTTTCGCATGATGCAGCTGATTCATACGAAATGCTGAATCTATTCTCTGAAAGGTAAGATAAAATCATCAAGTCGTCTGCTTCAAAAGTTTGTTTTGCGATTATAGGATGTACAATTTTGATAAGTGCGCCAAACCGGACTTCATATTTTGCGGACTCGTATTTCTTTGGCGGTCAAAGCCGGAAGACAGTCATAAGAAAGCCGGAACTACTTTACAACACGCAGGATAGCTAGAAATGACAGATTGAATCTGTCATTAAAAATCTGATATATTAATTAGACATTTTTGAAGATTTATTCGCTAGTAAGTTTAAGAAATAACTTAAACAGATGAAATCTTCATATTTTTTAGAAATTCTCCATTAAATATTGATATAAGATTAAATGTCTTATAAGCCTACAGTAGAACTTCGATGGCTCGAACACTGATGGCTCGTTTACCATGGATGTGTCGAACCCATTCTTGAGCCCCTTGCGAAATCCTCTACATAAGAAATAGTGGGGGACATGAGCATATAATTTCACTCACAGTGAAATTATATGCTCCTGTGGGGGATAATTAAGAAGATTTTAGTACTTTATCTTGCAAATGTATGCTGTGTGTACTCATTAGAATCGCCGAAAAGATGTCTTAAAGTATCTCGTTATGCCTCCTGACAGTAACTCTCAGTGGCTCGAACTACCCCTGTTTGGAACAGATTTTCGAGGTCCTCAAGGTGTTCGGGCCATTGAAGTTCGACTGTATTTAGCACAGATAACTTTAATTTTATTGTTTGTCTGGTTATGTTATTATCATACCCAAGTGAACAATAGATATATAATTGACCCAATCAGCTATTTATGTGCCGAGTTTTTATAGGCCGAGTTGGTCATGTGCCGAGTATGTCAAGTGCCGAGTTTGCTATGTGCCGAGTTGTCCCAGAACCGGTGTTAGGTTTCTATCTATCTGTATCCTGTGATCGGTCACATTAGGCCACTACTCGCAGGTGTACCGTGTACATTATGTACACACAAGGTTTGTAGGATGAAGCCTATACAGAAATCCGAACGAAGGGGCACTTTTTGCCAAGCAGATGATGCCAATGGAGCGTGAATGCATTCGGAAATAATCACTGCCACCAGGAATCAAACCGGGGGCCTCTAGCATCAGAGGCATCAGAGTGCACTAACCACTGATCTATCTATCTATCTATCTATCTATCTATCTATCTATCTATCTATCTATCTATCTATCTATCTCTCTCTCTCTCTCTCTCTCTCTCTCTCTCTCTCTCTCTCTCTCTCTCTCTCTCTCTATCCACCTACTGTAACGAGAATGGTTAACCATAATGTTAAACTGTAAGTAATAATCAGTGCTTTTCAAAATATCAAAAAAATGAAGTGAAGACTTGAGAAGTTCTGAACTGTGTCTCCGATAGAATGTGTTCATCAGGTCTGAGAGTTTAGCTATTTCTAAAGACTGTCCATATAAATAAAGACAGTCTTTAAATTTATGGACTCACGTGTCTGTAGAAAGCAATGCAAATCGTAAGAATTTTCAAAAAATCGAAAATCGCAGAATGTGTGTTATATAAACTTCTTCGTTACATGATGAATTACATACACAGAACATTTTTCTCGAATTTGTTGTCTAATTTTCGAGTATTTATATAAAACGGCTACGGAAGATATTCTTGTTTAGGTTTGCTCCCTTCATATACTTTACAACAGGTGTAACAGTAACTGAAACTGAGACTGCGACTGATAATTAACAGAGTAATGTGCGCTACCAGGTATTACAGTTTTGTCTGCACTTTTAGTGCATACAAATAACTAGGTAGGTAAATATGGCAGTGTTTTTATTTTCATATATATGACGTCACGGAGACTAAAGTAAACGTCACTATTGATTCATTCTTTTGTTTGTGTTGACAAAGTATGGCCATGGAATACGTTCAGTGGCAGACTCTTCGAGGCTTTATTTTGAACGCCAATGGAAAAATAAAGTAAAAACATCTTTCGTTAAAGAAAGTTCAGATTTGCCGTGGAAAGCTGATAGGCTGCAATCGGAGGAAACAAATCAGTAGCTGGAAAAATACAGGGTAAGTCTGTTTATCCCACTATTTTCCTGTGCTTACAGCCATGCGAACTAGACCGGAAAGTAGTCTATGAAGTCGCAAAATATTTTACAACAAAAGACACATTGTAATGATTATTAAATTTTACAAAAACCTCAGAAAACACTTTAAAAACAAAATACAAAATAAAATTATTTTGAGGTAAAATTCGAACTTGATTAAGGCAGAGTCAATTATGCGCGACCCTCCTTAAGAATAAATTTTATTTTTCTGCTTTTTCTGCTGTACGCAGTGGGTCGCCTGCAAAGTGAATGGACCCGAATGGGTTCAAATAATCTTTGCTACCGATCCGCTATCGTTCGTACTTTCACAAACAGCAGAAAAACTAAGATAATTTCCTACATTTATAGTCTTTACACGGGCTAGATTGTACAGTTGATCAGAAACATTCAAAGATACAGGGCAAACGTTTGAGATTAAGACCGCGTAAACAAATTTCAAATTGGCCATGCAAACATCATGTCATCACGTGAACAAGTCCGTGAATTGAACACCCCTAACCCCCACTTCATATAGAGAAAACGGGGTTTAGTGGGGTAAACATCATCGGCCTTATTTTTCCTCAAAAACATAGATTGTGGGTACTCGTTAGAACCGTCTCATTGAAGCGGTTCTAACGAGCACCCAAAATCTATGTTGAAAGCAGAAATAAGAAAGATGTTGTCATTTTTACCCAAAATTTGTCGTTTCTGACACCATGTAGGACGCCATTATTTCACACGGATATGTTTTCCTTATGTCTTATAGAGCGTTGCACCCATCATAAAACTTGCAAGTGTTATTGTCCAAAACAAAAAATCAAATCCATGCTGAATCATTACTCCGAGAGGCAGAATGAAAAAAAAAGTCGCTAAAAAATTCGCACCAGCATGAGTCATTTTCCGCTACCTTACGTCATATATTTGACTTTTTTCTGAATTTCACGTTGGTGGCTAAAAATGACGTTTCTGAGGAGCATTTATCTACATCCTGTGTTGATAATTATAGCATTTGAGTAAAAAGAACAAAAAATATTTAAAAAAAAAAAAAAAAAAAAAAAGGTTTGCCCAATTGGTGGGTAGAGCTAGCAAAAATCGGGACTTTATTGCCATCTTAACGTCGCAACATAGACTTTAGGCTTTAGGCTTTAATTTTCTTTGACAATGCGCGTATTTAAATAACCTTTTTAATATCAGCACGTCTATATGTATACTCAAAATGAATTGTTATACCCTGTGATCATTGAACACAGGAACAGATAACATGATATGGTCGTTTTTTTGACGCCAATCGCATGTAAATTCATGCTTGCGTGTAAACAGCTTTTGTGTCTAACCGTACATAGTTTTTTTTTTTTTTTGATTTGGCTTTACGGCCCTTTCAAGATTATTACACTCATATCGAGCCGATCGTTAATCAGAGGTGGGCGAAAACCGGAGAACCCGGAGAAAAACCACCTGACCTTCCGTTGCAGAACTTGGCATCTCACATGTGACTCAAGCGAGACTCGAACCACAGCGGTGTGTGTGTGTGTGTGTGTGTGTGTGTGTGTGTGTGTGTGTGAATTCGGGTTTAACGTCGCTTTCAACAATTTTTCAGTCATATCTCGACGGTGTCTGGTTGCGACAGGGAGCTCAATGCTCACTTTTATAGTGCTGCCTCACTGAAGTATCATGTCCCAGACACATTACATGATACAACACCCAGTCACATTATCCTGACACTGGGTCGACCAGTCCTAGCTCTACCCCGTAAATCTGAGTGCCAAGCGAGGAGCAGCTAGTACCATTTTAACGACTTTGGTATGTCGCGGCCCGGGATCGAACTCGTGACCTCCCGTTCCCCGGAGCGGACACTCTACCAACAGAGCTATCGGGGCCGGTTTTTTACATAGTACATTTTCTAATGAAAGCAAATAGCAAGGAATAGGCCTACACCATAGGACTGAAAAAAAAATGGAGTGTGCTAGTATTTTTTTTTCTGTGCCAAACTAGGTAGTTTCGACCAATTAGGCCTCGTCAGTGACACTCAAATAGTTTGGAATCACTTTCATTAGTAAAATACACTACTTGTAAAAGTCTATTCAAGGGAAATAACAGATGAAAAATACACCAAGTATAATGAAACAGACAAACTGAATCAGACTAATAGACAGCTGATAGATGCATTATGTCAAATAAAGTTATGAAAAGAAAAAGATGACCTTATACATATGCAGCTTTTGGTTTTGTTACCTGAATAAAAAAAACAGTACGTAGACATGTAAGTTATTCCATAAGATATGTAAAATTAAATCCCCATAGTTATGACAAAAGTAATTAAAATATATACAACGGTTCTAGATATGTTATTGTGCTCTGCTGGCAGTGCTGTCAGCAATTAACAGGTAGAAGAAAGTTGTTTTATTTAAAGACTGTCTTTAAATATAAAGACTGTCTTTAAATTTAAAGACTTTTTAGTCTGTAAATTTAAAGACTAACACTGAGTAACACAAAGGTAAATCATGAAAATGATGTAACACGAAAAAATCGCATTCTCATGCGCAGCCTCAGCCTTCATCTCATTATCAAAAGATGCGTTGCTATAGACTGCATGCATTTTAGTGTCTTTAAATATATTGTTTTAATGATAGAAAGAATTAAGAAATAAAACAACACAGTTCCTTCCCTTAGACCACAAATTCCGCGAAAGTTTGCAGTACGGGAGGAAATATCTGTCAAAGGTCGAACATAAGATGAGTTTCGTACTGATGTCATTTCGTTTTCGGACATTTTACTGTTGTAGTCCGTCTGAAACTTTCATCAATTTTAGTTGTCAGAAAAACTGTCTGTCGAAGCGAGTGGTCGGTATATTGACAAAATGATAAAATCGTTATACACTTTCATTCCTGAGTTCATTTTACCAATGAATCTTATTACAAAACCTAATTTTCTGAGAACTCTTCAATTATGGTGGAAGGAATTTAATTAAATAGAGACAACTTTATAATTTGGAGTTACACATAATTAAATATTCCATAGATAACGGCCAAATTACTATAAACAGCAAAGTGCGATTTTTCCGTTTTACACCATTTTCATTATTTTATTTGTGCCAGTCTTTAAATTTACAGACTAAAAAGTCTTTAAATTTAAAGACTGTCTTTAAATTTAAAGACAGTCTTTAAATAAAACAACTTTCTTCTACCTGATTAAGTACAATATTTTATAACAGTTTTTCATTCTATTGATTATTTGAAGTCTTCAAATGAGAAGACAGTAATTGCAACTTGGGTTTGGTCCCGTCCACATAATCAACTGAATAGAAATCATTTCAGTATATGCATAAAACTAAGGATCCTTGGCGAAATATTCCAAACAGTATGCATTATTGAGACTGGGGTTTTGGGACAAAAAAATTGTTTTCATCCCCGCACCCACAATACTGTGCACCGATGTCCATTATGATAGTGTCCAGTTCCTGCTCACTTCCCTTGACAAGCTGGTGGCGGCAAACCAACCTGGAGCTTTCCAGATCACGTCCCACTACGAGCCAAACCAACAGAGGCTCCAGCTCTTGACCCGGAAGGGTGTCTTTGGACTCCTGGGATCGCTTTGCTGAGACAAGCTCCCTCCGAAAGAGGCTTTGTACAGCAAGCTCACCGACGAGCACATCAGCGACGGCGACTACGCCCACGCGCATAGAGTATGGGAGGTATGTGGGTGCAAGACCCTGGGGGACTACCACGACCTCTACAATCGCACAGATATTCTCCTGCTGGCAGATGTCTTTGAGGAATTCCGAAAGACATGCCTGACGTAGTATGGCTTAGACCCAGCACACTACTACACCAGCCCGGGGCTTTCATAGGACGCTCTTCTCAAGAAGACAGGAGTTGAGCTCGAGCTACTCACAGATTACGAGTAACATCTATTCATCGAGAAGGGGGTGCGGGGAGGTATCCCAATGGTCCCAAAGCGCTATGCTAAGGCCAACAGTCCTCAGGATGAGGATTATGACCCAGAAAAGCCTAGTAGCCACATCCTCTACCTAGATGCGAACAATCTTTATGGTTTGGCCATAGCCAGGCTCTTCCCATCAGAGACTTCCAGTGGGTTGATGCATCGGAATGCCAGCGACTCGCAGAAACCATTGCAGAACAATCCGCAGACAGTGAAGAGGGCTGTATCCTAGAGGTAGATATGGAATATCCAGCAGAGCTGCACAAGGCACACAATAACTATCCGCTAGCACCAAAGCGCCCAGTGGTCAAGTCGGAGTACCAGTGCGAACTTCTCGATGAAGCTTTGGGGGAAGCACCTACAGAGGTTGAGAAGTTGGTACCCAACCTTCGCAACAAAGACCGTTACGTGCTCCACTATAGGAATCTCCAGCTATACATGTCTCTGGGTATGCGTCTGGCCAAGATTCATCGTGCCCTCCGGTTCCAGCAGAGCCCCTGGATGGAGCCCTACATCCGGATGAATACTGAGCTCAGGAAGAAGACCACCAGTGACTTTGAGAAGGATCTCTACAAGCTCTACAATTGGGTCTTCGGCAAGACGATGGAGAACCTCCGCAGACGTGTCGACGTCAAGCTGGTTCGCGCTAACGAGGAAGATAAACTCAGGCATCTCATCGCCAGCCCAGCCTTTGCCAGAGCCAACATCTTCGACGATGATCTTCCAGCAGTCCAAGTGCATAAAAGCCGTCTAGTGCTCAATCGACCGATTTATGTAGGTATGAGCATTCTGGACCTTTCAAAGACCCTGATGTACGATTTCTATTACAACCGGCTCCAGAGGCAGTACGGAGAACACTGCCAGCTCCTCTACACAGACACTGACAGCCTCCTCCTCGAAATCGAGACTGAGGATGTCTACGAGGACATGGCCAAGTACCAGGGCCTCTACGACACGACCGACTTTCCGAAAGGCCACCCGCTGCACAGCACAGAGAACAAGAAGGTTCTCGGAAAGATGAAGGACTAGTGCGCCATGCAGTCAATCGCCGAATGTGTGGGCCAGTGGCCGAAGACGTACTCCATCCTCCAGGCATCTGGAAAGAACATCAAGAAGGCCAAGGGTGTGCGAAAAGCAACTGTCAAGAAGCGCATCAGGCATGAACAGTTCAAAGAGGCTCTCTTTGAGAAGCAAAGCTTCTGCCATGGCATGGATGTTCTAAGGTCAGAGTGCCATCGCATCTACGGGCAGCATCTCAACAAGGTGTCGCTGTCGCCCTTCGATTCCAAGCGTTGGATCGCAGAAAATGGGGTGGATACACTAGCTTATGGTTACAAAGATCGATGTTGCTCTGCAACAACTACAACTGCACCAGACGTTACGCAAGAAGAGATGGATGCATTCTTAGGGGAGCTGCTCAGCGTTTGAGAACCCCATCCGGAGGAAGCTGAGTGTCGGGAGGCACAGCAAGAAGTTCTTCGCGCACAAAACCGCGCTGAGGTCCATCCTGCAAGTAATACACCACGGGCTCGTCGGGCTTGGTCACTGTGCGCCCGAGCCGGTGCACATCCAGGGACGATATGGGATCAGTCCCCCCCCCCCTTCAAGCTCGCCAGGCTGGTAAAAATAGCGAACGCTGACACCGGAGGGGAGTTTCGTCTCCTCGAGACCAACAGGACGACCAGGAACTACAGAGGAGGGCTCTTGTGTCACTGATCGCACCCTTATGGCCTCAGAGGGCTTTTTGCCGGTCTGTCGGGTGACCTCGCCATTCAAGGCTGCCACAACGGCAGGCAACGGGCTGTCCTAGAATGGGAATTTGGAGACTTCCACCCCACAGTTTTCCAGGGGAATTCCCCTGCGATACGACGGGCAAACAAATATTTTATTCTATTGCATCCCCCTCTTGGTGGGGCCGACCCGGGGGGTGGGGGTGGGCCCGACAGTATTACGGGAGTGAGAAAATTGTCCTCGGCATCCCCACTCGGTGGGGCAGACCCGGAGGGTGGGTGGCCCCCACAGTGTGGGGATGGGGGTTGTCCCAGAAACTAAATTGTGTATACTACTCTTCTGAATGACTTGAATGCCTTTTCCTCAACGAGTTTAATAAATTCAATAATATATGAGCACGAATGCAGGATTCTATTTATCATATGTTATTAAAACGCATTTTACACACGATTTATTGACAAAAAATGTCAATTGTCCGTCATTAGTAAACGCGACGTCCTTAATGACGTCGTACATGTAACGTTAAGGGGCCTTTCTAACTAATTTGCATGTTTAATCCACTAGTGGATTACGGAATTTATAGGGCGTTATTACACTCCTAGACGGGACGTCATATGATAAATTCGGTTTCTAATGTATTCGGTTCTTGCAGGATGTTTTCTCTGGCTTTCTTTGCCGGATCATTACAGGGTCACTGATGAGGCTTTAATAGCCGAAACTACGTAGTATGGCCCATCTTCTTTCTTATGAATGTTTTCATTGCTCTTAAAGGAACTCATTTTTGATTTTTGTTTGCCTTCACTGCTGCTGGTGTTGTGCCGTGTGGCGGCCGTAAAACGTCTCCCCGTACATCAACCATAGTGCAGTTTATATTTTACTTTTGGTCCTTTGAGGTCAGTGTGAATATTCTGAGAAATCAGAAATAAATTAATGGTATAGACTCATATTCTAGACAGGTTTTGAATTATTTGGACCCCATTTTGATTTATATCAGTCTTTGAATCGACTGCCTATTCGAAATTCGCAAAATTGCAGGATGTTTTCTCTGGCTTTCTTTGCCGGATCATTACAGGGTCACTGATGAGGCTTTACTAGCCGAAACTACTTAGTATGGCCCATCTTCTTTCTTATGAATGTTTTCATTGCTCTTAAAGGAACTCATTTTTGATTTTTGTCTGTCAGAAACGAAAGGACAAACAGAAACCAAAGACCCATGATGAATGCCATAATGTGCACCGTCCTTCGGATCTTGGCGTTAACTAGAACCCCCACCCACGCCTGTGCAGGGAGAACTATCCCCTCTGCAGGTTAATTATCGCTACCGTAACTACATGCTTGCTGTGTAAGCTTTCATCCTGCAAATCTGGAATTTACGTAATGTACACCCTGCCGAAAATGCCAACGAGGGCTTAGGCGGTATTCGAAGATAGATAGCTGAACAAAAACAAATAACACACTTTCGAATTTCGACTGTGAAAGACTCACAATAAAGCAGCGACATTTACATATTCTTTGTTTCAGCGCAAGCTACATACAACTCGATGGCTCAGTGGTTAGCGCGTTCGCCTTATGATCGATAGTCTGTGGGTTCGAATCCGGCCACCGGAGGCGAGGTGTGTCCTTGGGCAAGACACGTAATGCCACTGCCACACTCCAACAAGGTATAAATGCGTAACTGTGGTGAAACGTCACTGTCTCACTCTCGCGCGTATGATAGTTCATCCGGAATGGGTGTTCGAGAGCGATTCAAATAAGCTTGAAGCATTCATCACGGTCGAACTAAAATAAATTAGTATAAACACAGTATCTGGACTCACAGTACCCTCCACCGGAAGTATCCGGTATATAAACAACGAATGCAAACATTCGTGTGTTACCAGAGGTCGGAAATTAAAATATGTTTTAGATTTTATTCAGTATACAACTGTAATTCAAAATAATACAGCTTCGTCAAATTCTGACGAGATAAGAAATTAAATCTTACGAAAGTCTTACCTTAAATTGCATGATTTTAGTGATTAACTCGTTTCCAACACGTTTAAATAACAACTTGCACAAACACAGAGCCGCTCTGTTTCGAGAACGTGGGTAGGGCCTATATTGTCAAATTGTGAGGTATCAATGTAATTAGGAGACGCATTTCACATGAATATATATTAATAGATTTGTTGTAGTAAAGTATTAGTATTGAATGAACTGCGAAAAATTTCGAGTTAAATAAATGATCATTTGTAGGTGCAACTGTACCCCTAACTATCATCTATGAGCAGAATGTAAGATTAACTACTGAGTAAATGTATGCCTAACTGTGATGGCAGATTATTTCAGATCGTAAAAGTGGTCACCAATCTCCCTTTTTATGCTGTGGTATTATGTTATACCCTCCGACGTTTTGAGTGTCCGTCCGTCAGCGCCTAATAGTTTCGTGTCCGCTCCATAACAAATGATACCATTTGAGACATTTCAATGAAACTTTACAGATATATAGAGCACAATGAGACGACGTGCAGAACATATGAAGCGTGATTCTGATTTTCCTACTTTTGGACATTGCTGTTGTTGTCAGTTTCGTGTCCGCTCCATACTTCTGATACCATTTGAGATATGAAACTTCACAAGTTCACAGATATGTAGAGCACCATGGGACGACGTGCAAGACATATGAAGCGTAATTCTGATTTTCCTACTTTTAGAGTTATTGCCATTTGAACTTTGGACATAGCTGTTGCTGTCAGTTTCGTGTCCGCTCCATACTTCTGATACCATTCGAGATACTTTCACGAAACTTAACAGATATGCAGAGAACCCTGAGACGACGTGCAGAACATATGAACCATAACTCTGATTTTCCTATTTTGGAGTCATCGTCCCTTGAACATTGAACATAGCCATTTCTATCATGGAGTCTGTTTGAAGCACTATATCTCCTCAACCTAATAATTGATTCTGACCAAACTCGCATAGTTACATCAATATGATGGGCGAAAACAGCCAGTATGTTTTGATGACCTTGACCTTATTTTCAAGGGCACAGGCCCCCGCAAAACCAAAGATGGCTTGTCTGCACCCAATCACACGAACTCATCAATGACATGTGGTCTAACTTGGAACAATATATCAATGCAATTGAATAAAGATTTGATTAGATTTGAAGACCTTGACTTTATTTTAAAGAGCACAGGCCCCGCAAAAACTGAAAATGAGAATTGCAATTCTGGTTAACTTTCTTTTGGAGCCATGGCTCTTTGAACATTGAAAATAGTCATCTCAGTCATGTATTCCTGTCACCTTTCTTAGGGGTTTTTGATTTTGAAGACCTTGACTTTATTTTAAAGGGCACAGGCCCCCAAAACGGAAATGAGAATTGTAATTCTGGTTTACTTTCTTTTGGAGCCCATCACGTGATCAAGTCCGTGAAATGAAGACCCCCTATACCCCACTTTATATAGAGAAAACTGGGGTTTAAGGGGTTGAACATTATTTTTCTAATTTCTGCTCCAAAACATAGGTTGTGGGTACTCGTTAGAACCGCCTCAATGAGGCGGTTCTAACGAGCACCCACAATCTATGTTTGCAGTATTTATAAGAAAAATATCACGGATTTTGATCAGAAAAATGGCCATTTTGGAGATGTGAAAAATACACTATGTCGTACGGGTGTGTTATCGTAATGCGTGGCTCTCTGAACATTGAAAATAGTCATCTGAGTCATGCATCCATGTCAAGAGTAATGCATCTTGACTTTGAATCCCTTTTTGACTGTGATATGGCACTTGCTTGCTGTAATTGTAGTGGCAGGGCATCATGCAGTGCTTGCAGCTTTTATTATTTCTTTATAGGTGTGGTTGGGTGAGGTGTTAAAATAGCTGTGTTTCTACTAACATGCTGAAAAAAATGGGTCGGTAAGTAGGCGAAACTTTTTTTTATTATTTTATTTTTTTCTCTCGAAAAACACAAAAACAGGGTCGAGCCTATATATTTTTTATGTGTTTTTGTTTTTATACATGTTTTTGTTAAGGAAATTGTCATATTGAGACGTGCACTGTATATCATAATTCATTTTAGATGCTCAAAATGTTTCTACACTTACATTCATTTTCACCTTTCTTCTCTGTCCCACCCTTTCTTCTCTGTCCCTCACTTTATCTGCTCAACTATCTCTTCTTTTGCTTGTTTGATTTGAGGTTTAACGTCCCCGTCAACACTGTAAAGGTCATTTTGGAGACGTTGCTTCCAATTTTGTGGGACTTTTACCCGACATTGAGATGAAATGACATCTCAAGCCCTGCAACCCAATAAAACCAATAGGGTTTATAAGAATGGACGTGTCGACTCGCACCGCATTGCCTGCGCAGGCTTAGATCCTCTTAGCAGTTTACCAGTACTCGTGTGCGGGTCGGTTTCAGCTCTGCGTGGAAACATCATGCAGCCCCTCTATTTCGTCAAGCCCCGATGGGCGGGGGCTATCAACTATCTCTTCTATCTTTCTTTCTATTTCTCTGGGAGATAACACAAATTGCCATCAATGGTTGACTGTTATTTGACATGAGGTTTAACGTCCCCATCAACACTAATCTTGATACTTTTTGAGGGAGTTTTACCTGACACAGAAATGAAATGACATCCTCAAGACCTGCAGCCGAAGGAAACCAACAGGGCTTGTATGTATGGACGGTCCAACTCGTTCCACTTTGTCTGGGCAGGCTTAGATCCTGTAAACGGTTTTCCAGTATCCATGTGCGGTCGGTTTCAGTTGTGCATGGAAGCTCCATTTTCTATGTTATTAATCTTATCAGTATAAGAAATAACGCGAGTATTTTCAACAATGAAAGAACGGTTGCCAGTATACAGCATATGCAGAGCCTGTCCTGTTTATTGGGAAATGGCAGCTGAATCCGACTCGAAGAGGCCCTTTTTCAACATTCTACAGTCGTTTATTTCGTAGGTAAGCCCCTTGTTATTGGAAATAGTATCAAAGTAAAGCACATATTTATCTCTTGCATGTTGAAGCCCTGGGGGGAATCGAACTCCCAACTTCTATCTTCGGACTTCTAACTTCGGACTTCTGGATTCTAACTTCCGGCATCTTACATCGGACTTCTTTCTTCGAACTTATAACTTCAGATTTCTTACTTCCAGCTTCCAACTTAAGACCGCTCACTTCTAGCTTCCGACTCCCAACTTATTACTGCCTGCATGTACACATTTATTGTGATTGTAAGTGATAGAAATTTCAACATTTCGTAGATTTTACTTCTGACTTCCTACCTCAGACTTCTTTCTTCCTACTTTTAACTTTCAACTTCATACTTCCGACTTCTGACTTGTAACATCCTACTGCTTACTTCCGACTTCCCACTTTCCAAATTCTCACTTATAACTTACGACTTTTAATATCCAAATTCTTACTGCTCACTTCCGACTTCTTATGGAAGTAAGAAGTGGGACGTAAGAAGTCAGAAGTAGGATGTTAGAAGTCAGAAGCAATAAGTCGGAAGTTAGAAATAATAACTCGGAAGTCAGAGGTCGGGCGTAAGTGGTCGGAAGTAAGAAGTCGGAAGTTGGAAGTTAGAAGTCATTAGCAAGAAGTTCGAAGTCTTAAGTAGGAAGTCAAAAGTAGGAGCTAAAAAGCGATGAAGTAAGGACTTCTATCACAAACAATAGCAATAGATGTGAACTGCAGGAAGTAAACGTTTTATCACATATTCTGGTTGACCGATGTCTGCCGTAAAGTCTCCCTGCCCTACATCATAGTGTAGTTTATATTTTCTTGTCCTTTGGGATCATTGATTCCATTGTGGAATTTTGAAAATATTTCAGGGTCACTGATGAGGCCTAAATGGCCTGAACTAGCTAGTCTGGCCCAGAAAACATGTTCACTCCATATTTTCTAGTTCTGTGGTGTATTCCTTGCTTCCAAAGGATAACCCTTTCTAGATCATATTTAGTCAGCCAAAAGATAAATTTATGCTTCTGGATAAGGTGTGGGGGGATAATTCAGTCATATTCCTCGCCTTACTACAATACATCTCCTCTTTACTTTACATTTGACCGGTCATTAACTGATTCTTAGTGTGATTTTTATCCCCCGACAGTATAGGTTCGGGGGATATAGCGATCAGTCTGGCGTCCGTCCGTCCGTAGACAAAAGCTTGTAATGGCCATAACTCCTACACGCTTTGAGACATACTGATGGTACTTGGTACAGTTGTACATGAGGTTAAACAGGCGGGTCGTGCGCAAGAACCACGACTCCGTGTGCCCTGGATTTGAGCTCCTTTTTTTTTTTTTTTTTACATAAAACCTTACAAAAACCTTCTTCTCTGAAACCACATGTCCCAGGTCTTTGATATTTGGTATACACTCCTTCTAGTGGACCGCTATCAAGATTGTTCAAATTATAGCCCTGGGGTCAAGAATGGCCCCGCCTCACGGCCCGAATTTTTGACATAGACTTATAGAACGTTATAAGTTAACAAAAACCTTTAAAAAACCAGAAGGCCCAGGTCTTTGATATTTGGTATGTAGCTTCACCTAGTGGATCTCTACCAAGATTGTACAAATTATTGCCCTGTGGCTAAAACTGGCCCCGTCCCTGGGCCCACTGATTTTACATAGACTTATAAAGGAAAAACCTTTAAAAAGCGTCTTGTCTGAAAGCGGAAGGTCCAGGTCTTTGCTATTTGGTATGTAGCTTCGTCGATTTCCAGACACTTAGGCCCCACTCGGCCCCTAGACAGGTCGGCCCAAAACCAACTCGGCCCTAGACACATCGGCCCTAGTCACCTCGGCCCTAGACCCTCGGCCCCACTGTCACCTCGGCCCCAAAGCCACAACGTACCCCAAAGCCACAACGCATACACGACATTTACAGGTTAACTTGGACTACACTCTTAAGGACAGCTAATGCCGCGCCGCCTTCAACCGTGACGTTGACCTTGAGTCAGCATCCCGAAAAGTGTGGTTTAGCGGTTTGTTCTAATTGTGAATATTTGATACTGATAGTCAATGATCCTTTTCTACAAAAATATGTAGGGCCATGAAGACTTTGCACCCAGTGTACATCCAGATCCATCTGATCTGAATCTACACTGTCATTCAGTTTGCGAATTTTAAATGAATACAATAAACATTAATCAAGTAATTTGAGAATCTGATAGTCAGAAATAAATATATAAATAAATAAATAAATAAATAAATAAATAAATAAATAAATAAATAAATAAATAAATAAAATAAATTATACAGTATACTTGTTTCTGTCCGTTTTTAAATATGAGCTGAAATAACAATCAAATAGGAATTTCTAAATGTGTGAAAATTGATAACAATGGAAACATACTGAGCAATTCCTACAAAAATACGAGCTGTGAATACTTTGCACACAGTACACATCCAGATCTACACTGTTTGCCACTAATATACATATAGTTCACATGTATCAAGTAATTTGAGTGGCTTATAATCACAAAAGTGACTAATAAATAAATAAATAAATAAATAAAGTATACTATATACTCGTTACTGTCCGTCTTTAATATGAGCTATGTGTGAAAATTGATAACATCATCAAGGATCTCTTTATTGGGGGAAAAGGGATTAGTAACGCCTGGGTGTTGATTGAGCTTCACACTTTACTAATTTAAGTCGATATTTAATTGTTATTGTAAAACCTTTTGCTAAATAGTGTACTAATGTGAATTTCATTAATCCTTACTCCGCAGAACACGATAATCTTTAACTTTGCAAACAGTGTAGATCCTGATCAGACTGCTTCTGCCCCCTGAACCGGATCTGCGCCGTTTTTTATGCGGTTTTTGAATTGCATGCATACATTATATTAATTGGTTTACTTACGAGGATAGTTCTAGTTCAGTGAACCTGAACACTGTTAATTACCTAATAAATAAATAAATTGTTTGTTTATATTGGAGTTTAATGGCCCAGTCAACACGGTTTTAGTTCATTTTCGAGCCGGTCAGTTTACCTATCCACACTTATCCCGCGCGCGTTTAACCAATACAGTGCACATTTTTTTTCAACAGAAAATGACAGCTGCCCTTCTTGAATCAGCAGAAGGGAGAGAATGACCGTAGAAAAGATTTCATAATCAATCTCCACGAAATAAAGTTACCTACCCCGGTACGTATCGAACCCGCGTCCTCCTGATCACCAGTCAGTCGCGCATCCGACTACGCTGCCGATGCCAAAACATAAATAAATAAATTAATATATAAAGTTAACAAATATAAGATTATACCCCATCATCACCATGATTGACGAAACAGAGAAATGATTTTTTTTTTTTTTTTTTTTTGGTGTTACGGCCCCATCCACCGATCCATCCAGATTTCCATCCAATAAGTAAGGATAATTAGGTATCATCTTCTTATTGAAATTAATTTAAAAATATTTTAGCAGTGTGGAATTATTTTGGATAATAAAAAAGCCTATAGATGATCAAAAGAGCAGAAATGTAGAAAAAAGAGCCTGCTCTAAAGCATGCCGCAATGCAATTAGAATTATACATTGAAATAAAAGAGAGGAATTTTCAAATGTTTCTTCCATTCTTCTTAAACACTGTAAATGGACATATAGATTTTCTTTTTAGTAACTTTATAATATATTCGTGGCTCCCTATCAAAATAATCAAATCAGCAAATAAAAAAAACTCATCGGGAATCCAACCCGATCTCCTATTTAAGTGGAAGCCCTGTGAAAAGCAAAGTGGGGCCGAAGTGTCTAGGTATATGGGGCCGACGTGTCTAGGGGCCGACGTGTCTAGGGGCCGAGATGTCCAGGGGCCGACCCGTCTAGGGTTTCAATTTTATGTTGGGCCGAGGTGGTTTTTGGGCCGAGGTGTCTAGAGGCCGAAGTGTCTAGGGGCCGAGGTGGTTTGGGGGCCAAAGTGTCCTGTTACCGCTTCGTCTAGTGGACCTCTACCAAGATTGCTCAAATTATAGCCCTGGAGCCAAAAATGATCCCGCCGCCGGGGCCCACTTGTTTTACATAGACTTATAAGTAAAAAACCTTCAAAAATCTTCTTGTCTGAAATCAGAAATCAGGTCTTTGATATTTCGTATGTACTTTCATCTGCTCAAAGTATAGATTGTGGGTACACGTTAGAATCGCCTCATCGAGGCTGCTCTAACGAGTACCCACAATCTATATCGCCTCATCGAGGCTGTTCTAACGTGTACCCACAATCTATATTTTACAGCAGATATAAGAAAGATAAGAGTTACCTCCGTAAACCCCAGTTTTACAATATAAAAGTGGGATTCAAGAGGGTCAGAATTATATAGCCGTGTTTTCGTGATATATGTGCTATTGTCAGACGTCTTGCCAGACACTCCGAAACAACAACAACAACAACAACTCCCTTCCGCTGATTCATGTGGTGTATAAACATTTTATTGCATCATAAATCAAGCAATAGGGTCGGGCCACAAGTTCTGTCAGCATAAGTTACGGCCCTAATGTGAAGAGCAGTTGTCATCAAGTTTGTGGCAAAACAATATGCATTATAGAGTCGAACTTCAATGGCTCGAACACCTTTGGGACCTCGAAAATCTGTTCGAGACACGGGTAGTTCGAGCCACTGAGGGCTACTGTCTGGAGGCATAACGAGATACTTTTAGACATCTTTTCTATAATGAAAATGTGTGCTGTGTGTACTCATTAGAATCGCCTCATCGAGGCGATTCTAATGAGTACACACAACATACATTTTGAAGTAAAAAGGCGAAAATCTCTTAAATTATCCCCACTATTTCTTATGTACAGGATTTCTCTAGGGGCTCAATAATGGGTTCGACTCAGCCATGGTAAACGAGCCATCGGTGTTCGGGCCATCGATGTTCTACTGTAATAATTAATCGGTTCTGTAAAAGCATATCCAGGAATTAAGTATGATAAGTTTAAATATATTTAGAATATATATTTTTCGAATTAACATATATATTAAAATATGTATAAAAATACAATGAATAGAGTCTGAACGAAAGCTAAACACTTATTTAATCGTGATGTAGTTAGGTAAACTGACAGGTTCGATATGACTTCAATAATGTTGACTGGGACGTTAAACTCCAAACAGACAAACCACGTCCATTGTTACCGTAAAACTATTGAGAAGTGTAAAGTCAAAACACATCTTTCGGCATTCTACCAACTCGAATCCGCTGAATGTCAACAGTCTTTCCTATATGCATCATGAAAACACACTTATATATATTTTTTACACCCATAAACCCACTATTACAAAACAGGAGTCTACAGGGGTAAACAGCATTTCTCTTACTTCTGCTAAAAACGATTGTGTGTACTACTCGTTAGAACCGCCGGTTCTAACAAGTATCCACATTCTATGTTTTGAGCAGAAAATATGAAAAAAATATCAGAATGTTTTTTATCTGAAAATGTTCACTTTCTTTTTTGGTAAATTTTCAATATACAGTCGAACTTCAATGGCTCGAACACCTTTGGGACCATGAAAATCTGTTAGAGACAGGGGTAGTTCGAGCCACTGAAGGCTAATTCAAGGAGGCATAACGACATACTTCAGGACATATTTGTCTGTGTTCTATTAAGAAAAATGTATGCTGTGTGTACTCATTAGAATCGCCTCATCGAGGCGATTCTAATGAGTACACACAGCATACATTTGCAAGATAAAAGACGAAAATATCCTACTTTTACTCTCCCTATTTCTTACGTACAGAAATTCCCTAGGGACTCAAGAACGGGTTCGACTCAGCCATGGTAAACGAGCCATCGGTGTTTCAGCCATCGAAGTTCTACAGTATTTGTATAGGCGTGTTTTCGTAATAGTATGAACAACTTTGCGCACAGTAAAGACCCAGAAATTACAGAGGATCCTGAATATCCTAACGCATTCATCAAGGAGGCGTTTGTAGCCAAACCCCTATTTTCCACTCATAAAACGCCATTTTTCATTTGAAATATTGCCCGTTTTAAAGAAATCACAAAGTAAAAGTAGATGGTATCTGATCTGACATGTTCATGTTTATTTTTTATTTAGTTTTTAGCTCCACTGGCCGAAGGCCAGCGGGGCTATTGTCATAGCCCTGTGTCCGTCGTGCGTCCGTGCGTCCGTGCGTTAACTTTTTCTTTAAACATCTTCTCCTCCTAAACTACTGGGCCAATTGTAACCAAACTTCACAGGAATGTTCCTTACATAGTCCTCTTCTAAATTCCTTCAAAGAATTTTGTTACACCCAGAACTCTGGTTGCCATGGCAACAAAACCAAAAAAAAAAAAAAAAAAAAAAAATCTTTAAAAATCTTCTCCTCCAAAACCACCTGTTGGATTTCATTTTTATTTTGCATGACTGTTCTTTGGGTTGACCTCTTTCAGATTCCTTGACGAAATTTTGATCCTACAAAAAACATGGCCGCCATGCGCGGGGCTTATTTTCCCTATTTAACATATAGTTTAATGCTAAAACATCTTCTCCTCCTAAACTGTTGGGCCCATTGTAACCAAACTTCACAGGAATGTTACTTACTTAGTCCTCTTCTAAATTCCTTCATAGAAGTTTGTTACACCCAGAACTCTGGTTGCCATGGCAACAAAACAACACAAAATATTAAAAATCTTTAAAAATCTTCTCCTCCAAAACCACCTGTTGGATTTCATTTTTATTTTGCATGAATGTTCCTTGGGTGGACCCCTTTCAGATTCCTTGAAGAAATTTTGATCCGACAAAAAACATGGCCGCCATGGGCGGGGCTTATTTTCCCTATTTAACATATAGTGTAATGCTAAAACATCTTCTCCTCCTAAACTACTGGGCCAATTGTAACCAAACTTCACAGGAATGTTCCTTACTTAGTCCTCTTCTAAATTCCTTCAAAGAATTTTGTTACACCCAGAACTCTGGTTGCCATGGCAACAAAACCACACAAAAAATTAAAAATCTTTAAACATCTTCTCCTCCAAACCCACCTGTTGGATTTCATTATCCCCTCGCACAACATAGTTGTGAGGGGGGATATAGCATTTGTCCCGTACCTACGTACGTAAGTACGTACTTTTGTCATCGCTCTAGCGCAACGTACGTACATACTTTTGTCATCGCTCTAGCGCCACGTACGTACGTACGTACTTTTGTCATCGCTCTAGCGCCTACATTTCTTGACCGATTTTAATATAACTTCACACAAACATTCCTTACGACAATATCTGGAGCAAGATCGACTTTCAAGGTCATGACCTCAAGGTCAAGGTCACTCTGGCTATTTTTTGAAAAACTTTGTCATGGCTCTAGCGCCTACATTTCTCCCCCAATTTCAATATAACTTCAAATAAATGATCCTTATAAAAATATCTTGAGCGAATTGGACTTTCAAGGTCATGACCTCAAGGTCAAGGTCACTGTGGCTATTTTTAGAAAAACATTGTCATCGCTCTAGCGCTTACATTTCTTCACCAATTTCAATATAACTTCACACAAATGATCCTTATAAAAATATCTTGAGCGAGTTCCACTTTCAAGGTCATGGCTTCAAGGTCAAGGTCACAGTGGCTATTTTTAGAAAAACTTTGTCATCGCTCTAGCTCCTACATTTCTTCACTGATTTCAATATAACTTCACACAAATGCTCAAGGTCAAGGTCACTGTGGCTATTTTTAGAAAAACATTTTCATCGCTCTAGCGCCTACATTTCTTCACCAATATCAATATAACTTCACACAAATGTTCCTTATAAAAATATCTCCAGCGAGTTCGACTTTCCAACTCGTGGCCTCAAGGTCCGGGTCACTGTGGCTATTTTTAGAAAAAACTTTGTCATCGCTCTATCGCCTATATTTCTTCACTGATTTCAATATAACTTCACACAAATGTTCCTTATGACAATATCGCAAGCGGGTTCGACTATCAATGTCAAGGCCTCAAGGTCAAGGTCAAGGTCACTGTGGCTATTTTTTAGAAAAACTTTGTCATCGCCCTAGCGTTTACATTTCTTCACCAATTTCAAAATAACTTCATACAAATGTTCCTTATGACAATATCTCTAGCGAGTTCCACTTTCAAGGTCAAGGTCACTGTGTCTATTTTTAGAAAAACTTCGTCATCCCTCTAGCGCTTTCTTCATAGATTTCAATATAACTTCACACAAATGTTCCTTATGACAATATCTCACCATTTCGACTTTCAAGGTCAAGGTCACTATGGCTATTTTTAGAAAACTTTGTTATCGCTTTAGCGCCTACATTTCTTCACTGATTTCAATATAACTTCACACAAATGTTGCTTATGACAATACCTCGAACGAGTTTGACTTTCAAGGTCAAGGTCACTGTGGCTATTTTTAGAAAAACTTTGTCATTGCTCTAGCGCTTACATTTTTTTCACCAATTTCAATATTACTTCACACAAATGTTCCTTATAACAATATCTCTAGTGAGTTCCACTTTCAAGGTCAAGGTCACTGTGGCTATTTTTAGAAATACTTTGTCATGGCTCTAGCGCTTACATTTCTTCATCCATTTCAATATAACTTCACACAAATGTTCCTTATGACAATACCTCGAGCGAGTTTGACTTTCAAGGTCAAGGTCACTGTGGCTAATTTTAGAAAAACTTTGTCATTGCTCTAGTGACTACATTTTTCACAAATTTCAATATAACTTCACACAAATGTTCCTTATGACAATATCTCGAGCTATTTAGACTTTCAAGGTCACTGTGGCTATTTTTAGAAAAAACTTTGCCATCGCTCTAGCGCCTACATTTAATGATGGATTGTAATAGAACTTCACACAAATGTTTCTTATGATAATATCTCGACTTACTTCGACTTTCAAAGTCATGACCTCAAAGTCAAGGTCACTGTGGCTATCTTTGTAAAAACTTTGTCATCGCTCTACCGCCTACATTTATTAACAGATTTTAATATAACTTCACACAAAAGATGCTTATGATAATATCTTGAGCAAGATCTACTTTCGTGGTCATGGCCTCAAGTCAAGGTCACTATGGCTATTTTTAGAGAAACGTCATCACTCTAGAATGTACATTTATTGGAGGATTTTTAAACAAACTTTACACAAATGTTGCATATGATAATATCTCAAGCAAGTTGGACTTTTGCCATTTCAGTGTTTTCCACACACGAAGTTGTCTAGTGCGAGGGGATTTGTATCGCATGCGATGCCTTGTTTTTATTTTGCATGAATGTTCCTTGGGTGGACCTCTTTTAGATTCCTTGAAGAAATTTTGATCCGACAAAAACATGGCCGCCATGGGCGGGGCTTATTTTCACTATTTAACATATAACGTAATGCTAAAAAATCATTTTCTGCAAAAGTACTTGTGGGATTTCATTGTAATTTGCATGAATTGTCCTTGGTTGGACTGTTGTCAGATTCCTTGAAAAAAATTTGATCTTACAAAAAAAACATGGCCGCCATGGGCGAGGCTTATTTTCACTATATAACATATAGTGTAATGCTGAAAATATTTTCTGCAAAAGTTCTTGTTTTATTTCATAGTTATTTGGCATGCATGTTCCTTGGGTGGACCTCTGTCAGATTCCTTGAAGAAATTTTGATCCGACATAAAACATGGCTGCAGTGGGCGGGGTTTATTTTCACTATATAACATGTAGTGTAATGTTAAAAAAGTCTTCTCTTCATCAAAAGTTCTTGTTTATTTATTTATTTATTTATTTAAAAGTACCTTCCTGTATCTGAATTAATCTCCTCCAATTTTGCTGACTATCACATATCTATAGAGGTCCACCTACAAATTGTCATTCTAAAATTCACAACATCAGAAATTTCACATGCCCATCACACTGGTGATAGAACTGATGTTTTCAACACAAACTCTATTTATACGACTTGATGTTTCAAAATAAATTCAAAATACTGAGGGAGATTGATTTATTAGACCTAATTATACTACAGTGTCAACAGTTCTCCAGATCCCTGAGGGTTAAAATGGCTTAGTTGAAAAGGGAGGCATACCGAATCCGACGGAGGAAAGGAAAAAATAAATAAATAAAGAAATAAAAACATAAATCTGTTCATTTTTTAGCTCCACTGGCCAAAGACCGGCGGGTCTTATGTTATATGTTATGGCCCTGTGTCTGTTGTGCGTCTGTGCGGTTGTGCATCCGTGCGTTAACTTTTTTCTTTAAACATTTCCTCCTTAACTACTTGGTCGATTGTAACCAAACTTCACAGGAATGTTTCTCACATAGTCCTCTTCTGAATTCCTTCAAAGAGTTTTGTTACATGCAGAACAAAATGGCATCGAAAGCAAAAAAAAAAAATATTTAAAAATCTTCTCCTCCAAAACCGCTCAATGGATTTTATTCTTATTTTGCATGAATTTTCCTTGGGTGGACCTCTGTCAGATTCCTTGAAGAAATTCGGATCAGGCAAAAAACATGGCCACCATGGCCATGCCCCACATGACTGCCATGGCCATGCCCCTTGGCTCATTAGCTTTCAAAGACTTATATGGGGAAAAGTTTTAAAAACCTTCTCCTCCAAAACCGCTCAACGTAATGGATTTCATTCTTACTTTGCATGAATGTTCCTTGGGTGGACCTCTGTCAGATTCCTTGAAGCAATTTTGATCAGACAAAAAACATGGCCGCCATGGACACGCCCATTGGCTAATTAGCTTCCATAGACTCATAAAGGGATCTTTTTTTTTTAATCTTCTCCTCCAAAACCGCTAAATGGATTTCGTTCTTAATTTTCATGAATGTTCCTTGTGTCTACCATTGTCAGATTCATTGAAGAAATTTTGATCAGACAAAAAACATGGCCGCCATGGCCACCACCTTTGGCTCATTAGCTTCCATAGACCAATAAACGGAAAAACTTCTTCTCTGAAACCATAAAGCCTAAAGCTAAGACATTTACAGTAAAACCTGTCTTAGTGGCCACCTCTATTAAGCAAGCAACCTGTCTCAAGCAAGCAGGCATTCAGTTCCCAAGAAAGGCAGATGTGTTAAATTTCACCTGTATTAAGCAAGAACCTGTCTTAAGCAAGCATATTTTGACTATCCCTTAGGCACTTGCTTAATACAGGTTGAACTGTAGTATGTAGCAAAGTTATGTGGTCACCTACTAAGTCCTGCGAACTATGACTCTTGAGTCCAAATTGGCAACGCCCCGGTGCTTAGAAGCTCCCATAGACTAATAATGACAAAATCTTGAAACTTTTCTCCTCTGAAACCATAAGGACAAGAGCTTAGTATGTAGCAACTTGAAGTATTCATCTGCATAAATCCTGCCAACTATGCCCCTGGGGTCCAAATTGGCCACACCCTGAGGCCCATAAGCTCCCATAGACTTATACTGGGAAAAACTGACAAAAATCTTCTCTGAAACCATCAGTGCCCAGAGCTTAGATATTAAGTATGCAGCAACGTCAAGTGGTCACTCAAATAAATCCTGCCAACAATGCCCCTGGGGTAAAAAATTGGTCACGCCCAGAGGCATATTAGTTCCCATAGACTTATAATAGGAAAAACTTAAAAAAAGTCTTCTTCTCTGAAACCATAAGGCCCAGAGCTTTAGATATTTAGAACGGAGCAATGCCAAATGGTCACTCACATAAATCCTGCCAACCATGGCTCTGTGGTCCAAAAAATATAGAATGGACATTCCTTGGGTGGATCACTTGTTTCTTTTTTACCCACTGCATGCGGGAAAACCCTAAATGGGTACCTTGGCAAACAGTGCTGGCCCAGATCAGACCCCACAGAACACCATGTCTGATCAGGGCCTGCACTATTTGCTAACAGAATTTTCCATCAAAATTAGAAAAAAAATAGGCCTGACACCCCTTATATGACAAATGGACTGGTCCAACATATAGCAATAGAAGAGTCCACTAGTATACCATTGGTTAAAGTAATAAATATGACAATTGTCTGAAGTTAGCCGGTGGAGCGACAGGCCCTCTCGGGCCTCGTGTTTAATGAACACTAGGACTAATTTATGATTAAGATGAAATTATTCCGTTTGCATTAATGACTTCAGAAAATTTCATGAACTAAACTTTTCGAGACAGGATTAACCGTTAAGATGCCATGAAAAAAAAAGCATTTAAAAATGCCGTCTGTTAATGTCGTCTGCTGCATATTCTTGAAAACTTTTCAAATATATTTTAATTCTAATGCACTTGTGTATGTAAAGCGCCGTTTGATTGGATAACGTCAAAAATTTGCGACAGTATATTCTGCGATATACTGTCGGAAACCCGACGTCACCACGTAACGTCGCTTTTCATTGACTGGCATTTGGTTTTACGCAGCTCACAGCGCTTGCCGCTAAGTGCAAAAGAGAACATTTTTTAACAAAACAACCGTAATATGAAATAAAGGCACTGGCTTTGAGCAAACACACTCATTTACACCCCTATCTATTTTCATATCTATCTATCGGTCATATCTGGCTAAACAAAAAAAAAAAAAAAAAAAAAAAAAACAGCAAAAAAACAAGAGGGCCATAATGGCCCTAGATCGCTCACCTGATCCACACTGTAGCAATGAAATGGTAGGTAATACAGTAAGGTGCCTTGCCAGAAGGAAAAAATAGGCTAAATATGAAGGCTATATCTCGAATGGTTCAAAAGTTATGATAAAGAAGGTCAAAGGTCAAGGTCACAGATCAAACTTTTTGTATAGATGTGAAGCCATTGTCACAAGGAATATACATACCAAATATGAAAGCTCTATCTCAAATGGTTCCAAAGTTATGATTAAGTAGGTCACAGATCAAGGTCAAGGTCACAGCTCAAATTTTGGCATGAATGAGAAGACCTTTTCACAAGGAACATACATGCCAAATATGAAGGTGCTACCTTAAATGATTCAAAAGTTATGACGAAAACGATCAAAGGTCAAGGTAAAAAAAATTGCATGGTTGAGAAGCCCTTGTCACAAGTCATGTCAAATATGAAGGCTCTATCGTGAATGATTCAAAAGTTATGAGAAAGAAGGTCAAAGGTCAAGGTCACAGGTCAAAATTTTTGTGTGGGTTAAAGTCGTTGCCACAAGGAACATACATGAAAAAGATGAAGGCTCTACCTCAAATGGTTCAACAGTTATGATAAAATAGGTCACATGTCAAGGTCAAGGTCACATGTCATTTTTGTATGACACAATGAAACTACATTCCAAGTATGA
Organism: Lucinisca nassula; assembly: GCA_963580285.1. Taxonomy (NCBI): domain Eukaryota; kingdom Metazoa; phylum Mollusca; class Bivalvia; order Lucinida; family Lucinidae; genus Lucinisca; species Lucinisca nassula. The sequence continues at coordinate 83,440,225 of OY757017.1, forward strand.
AGGCTCTATCTCAAATGGTCAAAGTAGATCAAAGGTCAAGGTCATAAGACAAATTTTTTTTGTATTGGTGGGAAGACCTTTTCATAAGGAACATACATGCCAAATATGAAGTCACCATCTCAGATGGTTAAAAAGTTATGATAAAGTAGGTCAAATGTCAAGGTAAATGTCATATTTTATGTATGAATAGGACACCCTTGTCGCAAGGAACCTACAAGCCAAAGATGAAGGCTGTAGCTCAAATGCTTAAAAAGTTATGACAAAGTAGGTCAAAGGTCTAGGTGATGGGTCAAAATTTTTGAATGGCTGGGAAAGCCTTTTCACAACAAACATACATGCCAAATATGAAGGCTCTATCTCATATGGTTCAAAAGTTATGATAAAGTAGGTCACAGGTCAAGGTCAAAGGTCAAATGTTTTATATGAGTGGGAAGCCCTTGTCACAAGGAACCTACAAGCCAAATATGAAGGCTATATCTCAAACGGTTCAAAAGTTATGACAAAATAAACTAGTGATCTACTTTTTGATTTGACATGACCCATATTTGAACTGAGATATTGTCCAGATGATTATTCTGAGCAAGTTTTATGATGATTGGACTAAAACTTTGGCCCCTAGGATTGTTCACAATGTTTTTCTGTGATTTACCTGCTGACCTACTTTTTGAACCAACATGACCCATATTCAAACTTGATCCAGATATTGTCAAGATTATCATTCTGAGCAAGTTTGATGATGATCGGACCAAAATTGGGGCCTCTAGTATGTTCACAAGGATTTTCTATGATCTGACCTACTGACCTAATTACTGACCAGACATGACCCATATTCGAAATTAACCGAGATATTGTCAAATGATCATTCTGAGCAAGTTTGATGACGAACAGACCAAAACTGTGGCCTCTAGAGTGTTCACAACGTTTTTGTATGATTTGATCTACTGACCTTCTTTTTGACCCAACATGACATGTATTCAACCTTGACCGAGATATTTTGAAGATGATCATTCTGAGCAAGTTTGATGATGATCAGGCGAAAACTGTGGTCTCTAGTGTGTTCACAAGGTTTTCTACGCTTTGACCTACTTTCTGACCCGACATGACCCATATTCGAACTTAACCTAGATATTGTCAAGCTGATCATTCTGAGCAAGTTTGATGATAATTAGACTAAAATTGCAGTCTCTAAAGTGTAAACAAGGTTTTTCTATGATTTGACCTACTTTTTGACCCACATGACCCATATTAGAACTTGACCAAGATATTGTAGAGATGATCATTTTGAGCAAGTTTGATGATGATTCGACAAAAACTGTGGCCTCAAGAGTGTTAACAAGGTTTTTTCTACGGTTTGACCTACTGACATACTTTTTGACCCCACATGACCCCTATTCGAACTTTACCAAGATATTGTTAGGATGATCATTCTGAGCAAGTTTGAGGATGGTTGGACCAAAACTGGGGCCTCTGGAGTGTTAACAAGGTGAGATGTTGCACTGATGAGTTAGGAGGCCTTCATTCGGACTGAACAAATTATTTGTCTAAATCGCGACGGAAGTAAGGGCGAGGATTGTGGCCACGTAAAATCGATTTAAGCCCCCCAGTGGAAATCTTCCACTGACCGTTCCAAGGCGGCTCTTCTGTGGCGATTTATTTATGTTGTTGTTTGTTACTTACTGTGTGTATCACTTGTGTCTTTTGGTTTTGGATGGCCATATGGCCATTTTGTGGGAAAGTAACTGTCCTTATGGCCTTCCTTTGTTTAGGTTTCCATTATGGTCTGTTCGCTTAATGTTTGTATTTCTTTCCCTTTGGTGTCTTTTATGGGTGGAGTAAGTTAATTGCATCAATTCCTGATCTTTGTTTTACTTCTACTTTTCTATGATTTGACCTACTGATCTACTTTTTGACCCGACATTACCCATATTCGATTTTGCCGGAGATATTGTCAGGATGATCATTCTGAGCAAGTTTGAGGATGATTGGACCAAATCTGTGGCCTCTAGAGTGTTAACAAGGTTTTTCTATGATTTGCCCTACTGACCTATTTTTTGACCCGATATGACCCATATTTAAACTTGACCGAGATATTGTCAGGATGATCATTCTGAGCAAGTTTAAGGATGATTGGACCAAAACTGGGGCCTCTAGAGTGTTAACAAGTTTTTTCTATGATTTGACCTACTGACCTACTTTTTGACCCCACATGATCCATATTCAAACTTGACTGAGATATTGTCAGGATAATCATTCTGAGCAAGTTTGAAGATGATTGGACCCAAACTGTGGCCTCCAGAGTGTTCACAAGGGTTTTCTATGATTTGACCTACTGACCTACTTTTTGACCACACATGACCCGTATTCAAACTTGACCGAGATACTGTCAGGAAGATCATCGTGAGCAAGTTTGAGGATGATTGGACCAAAACTATGGCCTCTAGAGTGTTAACAATGTTTTCCTTTGATTTGATCTGGTGACCTACTTTTTGACCCGATATGACCCAGATTCGAACTTGACCGAGATAGTGTCAGGATGATCATTCTAAGCAAGTTTGAGGATGATTGGACCAAATTTTTGGCCTCTAGAGTGTTAACAGGGTTTTTCTATGATTAGCCCTACTGACCTACTTTTTGACCCGACATGACCCATATTTGAACTCGACTGAGATATTGTCAGGATGATCATTCTGAGCAAGTTTGAAGATGACTGGACTCAAACTGTGGCCTCCAGAGTGTTAACAAGTTTTTTTTTTTGGTTTGACCTACTGACCTACATTTTGACCCGACATGACGCATATTCAAACTTGACCGAGATACTGTTTGGATGATCATTCTGAGCAAGTTTGAGGATGATCAGACCAAAACTGGGGCCTCTAGAGTGTTAACAAGGTTTTCCTTTGATTTGTTCTGGTGACCAACTTTTTGACCTGACATGACCCATATTCAAACTTGACCGAGATATTATCAGGATGATCATTCTGAACAAGTTTGATGATGATTGGACCAAAACTGTGGCATCTAGAGTGTTAACAAGAAAAAGTTTACGCACGACGGACGACTGACGACGGACGACGAACGACGACGCCGGACATCTCACAGTCACAAAAGCTCACCATGACCTTCGGTCAGGTGAGCTAAAAAAAAGGTATGTGTTGGGGTGGGGGTATCAGCAGAGGTATACTAAACCGCATACATCTGAGTCCCATTCTACGGTCTTTGAGCTCCTGTGCCGGTCTTTGAACTCCTCTGCGGTATTGGGCATCTACCGCAGACGTGGGAAGACTATTCCACTGAGGAAAGTATTGGAGGAAAAATGCTTTAGGGCATCACTATAGGCCTTGTACCTATGGCATTGTGTGTTATTTACTTTTGATGCCCTTGTTTGAGTTGAAACTGTTACAGGGGTCGAATATTTATCTTTATCAAGGGACACTATACCAGAGTGTATCTTATTGGGGTACTTAGGTAGTTAATATTGGTGTAGAACATAAAAAATATAGTTTGTACAATTGGACATGAGACTGATCTTTACGCAAGGAATAAATTAGTCAATGTTATCGCCGAATACGTCGGCTTTCGTAAACCTCTCGTAAATTTTCGGCATCTCGTGAATAGCGAGGCCATACCTCTTTATATTGTGTAACAATATCGCCATCTCAGTCGAAAACTACGTAGATAAATACATGCATCCAGTCAGGTGTGAAATTATGTTAATAGAGTTCACCAGTCTCAGGTCAATTTGTTCTATACCAGTAGTGCTAGCGTGACAGCTTAGTGGTTAGTGCACCTGCCTCTGATGCTAGAGACCGCCAGTTCGATTCCAGGCATCCGAACATGCTCCTTTGGCATCATTTGTAGTGATGAATGCCACAAAGTGCACCGTCCTTCGGCTCAGGACGTTAACTGGAGACTCCCTGAGCAGAAAGAATCATCCACTCTGCAGGTTAAAGATCCTTACCGTAATGTCATAATTACCAACCCTGCACGATAGTCCTCTTATCGGGGTTGCTGCAGTATAAATAGATAGATAGATAGATAGATAGATAGATAGATAGATAGATAGATAGATAGATAGATAGATAGATAGATAGATAGATAGATAGATAGATAGATAGATAGATAGATAGATAGATAGATAGATAGATAGATAGATAGATAGATAGATAGATAGATAGATAGATAGATAGATAGATAGATAGATAGATAGATAGATAGATAGATAGATAGATAGATAGATAGATAGATAGATAGATAGATAGATAGATAGATAGATAGATAGATAGATAGATAGATAGATAGATAGATAGATAGATAGATAGATAGATAGATAGATAGATAGATAGATAGATAGATAGATAGATAGATAGATAGATAGATAGATAGATAGATAGATAGATAGATAGATAGATAGATAGATAGATAGATAGATAGATAGATAGATAGATAGATAGATAGATAGATAGATAGATAGATAGATAGATAGATAGATAGATAGATAGATAGATAGATAGATAGATAGATAGATAGATAGATAGATAGATAGATAGATAGATCTTACTCCGACTAAAAGTCCAAGACTTTGCAGCAGGAATATTTGAAGGCAAACAGATAGACACCGTCGCTTTTGACTTTACCAACGTGTTTGACATAGTGCATGAATGGTTTGAGCACTGCTAAGCTCAGACACGACAAAATACAGTAAAATTCGTAATTAAGGCCACCTTTTGGAAAGTATAACTTTTATTCATCTTCCCCTTTCTCCCTGACCCCCCCCCCCCCACCTCTCTTCTCCTCTGCTACCTCTTCTATCTATTTTGTCTGGGAGACGACACAAAATGATCCACCAGGGTTGACGTGTCATTAAACCCCAAACTATTGTTTTAGCTTCACCGCCGATATGCACATAACCTTAGTATGATGATGCACCAGTGTTGGTCCTGTGTGCACTTCATGGGAAGAAAATTAGATAGCTTGACTCAGTTAGTTTGCAGCATGGACCCTAAAGTATCCTGAAGCACTAGCGTTATGCTATGGATTTGGGGCTCATCATCACTGTGTCATTCTTGGGAAGATAGAAATCCACAGAAAGCCAGATAGCTCACCCCTGAGTGTAATTGCTTGGCCAGACGAGAAGCGCTTTCCTCCCAACCGAGATGCTCCGATAAATGCTTCGGTAAATTATCCGGTAAATGCTACGGTAACTCGTTGGACCAAACGCGGTGCTGGATTTTACCGGCTAACCTATTCGGCTCAATGCGGTACGATTCATTTCATTTAAATGTGTGACGTACTTTCGAAACTTTCCAACGACCAAATTTGAACAGCGTTTGAAGCAACGGTCTCTCGGAGGTAGAAATCAGGGCTTTATTTTATACCCGAGTAATACTCTGTGAAAAGTTGTAATTGCTTGGCTAGACGACAAGCGCTTTCCACCCTTATGGTGGCATGTAGCTGCCATCGAGATGCGAGATATTAAGTCTACTTATTATACAGATAAAACAACAAAAGTACCATTAAGTCTACATAATTTTCTTGTTCATTGAGATATTTTAAGTCTACATGAAATATGTTATCTTATATTTAGTCGACATAAAATATGTCGTCTTATATTTCTGTCATTTTTATCTAAATTTTTGCTAAAAATAAGCGAGATAGTGCTTTAATATGACATACACAAACTTGAAAAAATAGCTTATAAGGCGCCTTGCGGAACAGGTAAGTCGACTTATTTTAAAAACGACACTTTATTTATATATATATTTTAGTTCACTACAAAGTCGTCTCAGTGCTTTAAACTGACATGACAATAAACCATGTAGCGTTTAAGGCGTATAAAAGCCGGTATTAGGTCGCCGTTAAATTAGAGAATGTAACAGAATAGAATAGATTATATATACCCCAGGTATGGGTTATAGGCAAATCTTCAGAATAACAGAATACGTTCAGAAATGGAGACCTTGTGAGTTTATTATACTACGTCCTCGTTGCACCCAACGAAAGTATAAAGACTCTTAAGCCACAGCTCCACTTTCACGTCTTGAGCGTTAGCTTTTATTTAGGAAATATATTCGTGCTGGTAGTGACTAGTTGCTTAATATATCACTGGCAGGAAGTCACTCGTAAAAGTGAAAAGAACACGACGCACGCGAGCGATCTATGCACTTACGACTGACCGACAGACAGCACGGTTTTTCTAAAAGTTTTTATTGTATGTAATACAAGTTCATATTATGGGTGTGACATTTTCGAAAGTTAAGTATATGAATAGAGCCCTTTTTTTCAGAGTACAAGTATATGAATGGGGTATGATTTCAAAATCATGTCCGCTCACCCATACCAAATGACCCTTAGTTCCCCCACCCCCACAAGAGGCTTCAACTCAGGGTTTGTATCTGGCATATTAAAACACGCTCGTTTTCCATAAGAAAACTAGACGTGTAGCGGTCATAGATATTCGGAATTTACCTCGTGGTAACTTTGCTAAACCCGGGGCTTGGTATCCAGTAATTTTATAGAGTATGTTTTCCTGAGAAGACGATGTGCAGCAGCCAAAAAAGTATATTCCGACTCAATTTATTGTTTTAGTGGGATGTGTAGGTGTCTGCGCATAGCAGAAGCCCTCTCTTTGTCCTGTGAAAGGCCACATGCTCAGTTAGCAACCAACCACGGATTTCAAAATGTTAGCACGTACATGTAAGCACATGCATTAATCATATACATTATAGCACATGTGCTTGATCTATATTGGTTTTATTTTGTGTGTTAGCAAACGGTTGTTCGTCCGAAGTTTGTCCTGATAACACATATTACATGTATACACCTCAATAATTCATTATGAGGTTTGTTACGTCAGTGCGAGTTATTGTCGCATGTATTTACTTCCAAAGACAATGATCTGAATAAAGCAAACTCCAATGTCCCTGAATCACGTAACAACACGGTTATGTTTCAATTGTAACACACAAAAGCCTTTGAAAAATCAATTTTGTCCTCCAAAATCTCCCAACATAACGTTTTCACGCGTAAAACGGCGCCGATGTTTTCGACTGTGTCCAATGTTTTACATACCGTTTGAATGTTTAATCGACATTACAATGTCACGGTCTATATTGATGACAACTGACTTAAACATTGATTGATTGATTGAGTGTTTATTCGGTAAAATCAAAACAACATATACATATAAAACTGAGCGATAATAGAATGATCCGATATAACACTAATTCAAATTAATATTAAAGGTTATTAAATATTAAATGTCTGCAATGAGAATTTGCGTGGTTAAGCGCAGTATCACGTAATGAAAAAGTATTTCATACGGGCTATATAGGGTAGGGGTCTGGGTCGCCGCCTGCATTGCCAAATATATACCCCTTGTACGGGAATGTAGTACTGTCTCTGCTTTCAAAAATCACTTAAGACACACTTCATCATGCTAATACACATGGTGTATGCACAGTAGTGACATTTATGAATATCCGTGTTAGTTTCATAGTTTCTGAGTATAGCTGTTTTAAACAGAGTGTTTTATGCCTTAAAAACAGAAATTCGTATGGACCTGATTAAGATAAGGGTAATAAAACAAGGGGTATTCCAGCCTAGGGAATTAGGCCAAAATCAAGGCCCCAGGTTCACAATAAGACCTTAAGTTTAAGATAGACCTTAAGTCAAAATCTTATTCTTAAGTTAACAAAAGTGGATCTCGATTGCACTTTGAGTCGTAAGTGCTTCCTTTTTTTCGTGAAAACCTCAAATATTTAAGGTAGCTACGTAGGTACTTTAACTTTGAGGACGACTTTACAGATAAGTAAACATAAAAAAACCTAAGTCGACTTACCCTATCATGATGTCATTACAAAGCAATAATCACAAAAATTACAACCAGTTTATGTCGACATAGTAAGTAACACTTCGTTGTAAAAATATCAATGAACTGGGTGTCATTGTAAAGCCGTTTCTGGGCTAGTTAATGAAAATCGAGATATTTTTTATAATAACGATAAACAAACTAAATATGTCGCCTTACACTAGTATGTCAACATAAAATACATCGACTTAGTAAGTAGGATCTCGCATCTCGATGGCAGCTACATGCCACCATACACCCTAACGAGAATCTCCGTAAATGCTTCGGTAAATGTTCCGGTAACTCGTTGATCCAAGGGCGGGGCTTGGTTTTAGCCGGCTTACATTTTCGGCTGAGTGCAGTACGAACGCGCGACGTAGTTTCGAAACTTTCCCGCGATCAAACTTCAGCGTTTGGTGCAACGGTCTTCGAAAAGAGCTTTTTGAAATGAATTCGTCGCTTTTTGTGTTTCTTTTGTAATGGAACTTGACTCCTTTAGGTTTTGAGAAGCAATTTTTGGATGTGAAAACAATTCTCACGAACTCCGTAAAGATGGCGGATAATCGCGAGAAATAGAACGAGATTCCAGGCGAGATTTGGGTGCCTAATTATGTTGTTCCAGCCTCTCTACAGTAAAGCAAACAATTTGTGTGTTTGAAGTGCATTAGAATGGGGGAAAACTGTATTGAAAATTGTCATTTTGGGAGTTCAATCGTCGGTTTTACGGTCGCAAATTCCGTTTTACGGCTCCACTCACGCGTCGCCGTAAAACGAAATTTCCGACCATAAATCCTCCGATTTACCTCCCCAAATGACAATTTTCAATACAGTTATCCCCTAAAAGAGGCAAACAGTATGGATCATCATCAGAAGGAGCAGTCTGAGCTGGATACAGACTGTTTGCAGAAATGACTTTAAAATTAACTAGCAGACGACAAAACAGACGAAAATTGTTGTGATTTGCATTTTATAGGCTAAAACCGCAGCTCATGTTAAAGTAAATGCAGAAAAAAAATATTTTTATTTCTTTTATCCCGATTCTTCTTTTGTACACGGAATATTGTATTGTTTCTGTCTTTGCACAGGACAATTCTGGAATTGTACAGAATGCAGGAAACTCCACTGGAAGTTTGGAATTTTCTGATTGATGATGACCTGAAAATAGAAAGTCACGTTCTCTATGCAATGAAAATCACAGTGAGTTTCATTGTTGGTGAAACTCCCTTGATTATACATTGTCAATAAGTGTATGAAGTTGGCTTGGAGTTTGGAGTATGGAGTTTCCAAAAACGCGGGAGTTCAGCCGCGCATACCACTCTCGTGCGCATACTCACACATACAATTGCGTTATCTAAATAGAAATGTGTTAAGCATCACGTGAACAAGTCCGTGAAATGAACACCCCCTTACACCCCACTTTATATAGAGAAAACTGGGGTTTACGGGGTAAACAATATTTTTCTTATTTCTGCTCCAAGACATAGGTTGTGGGTACTCGTTAGAACCGCCTCAACCAAAACCTATGTTTGCAGTATAAATAAGAAAAATACCACAGATTTTCGTCAGAAAAGTAACCATTTTGGAGATTTAAAAATTGCACTATATCGCGCGAGTCTGTTAGCGTAATGAAAACCCGCCCATATGCTACAGTCTTCAAGCCAGTGTAATTGACTTTTTTTGTTCAGAGAAAACAGCTGTGACTTTATGTTCAGAACATACCCTCATGCCAAAAACGTTTATTCAACGTATAAACGTGTTTCAAAGTTGTTTCAACGTTGAGTGTCTGTTTTGTCGATTGTATGTGTCGATAGAAACAATATGGATGAACGCATTTTCACAATCTAACTAACAAATAAAATGTGTACCATTTTTCATTATTGTTTATTGTCTACGCCACTTTTTTGCCCCGGAAGCATTTAAGAATAGGTCATGACTGGTTGGATCTTTTTTTCTGTTGCCTGGCCATCGGTGTAGTTAACAAAATCACGGTTGACAACTTTGCTTCCCTCTTTAATTGCACCCCAGTGGGTCAGGCCTTAGATTGGTTGATTGTATGTGTCGATAGAAACAAAATGGATTGAGGCGGTTCTAACGCATTTTCACAATCTAACTAACAAATAAGAATGTGTGCCCATGTAAACCCATTTTTTCATTATTGTTTATTGTCTACGCCACTTTCGTTTGCCCCGGAAGCATTTAAGAATAGGTCATGACTGGTTGTTTCTTATTTTCTGTTGCCTGGCCATTGGTGTAGTTAACCCAATCACGGTTGACAACTTTGCTTCCCTCTTTAATTGCACCCCGGTGGATTAGGCCTAAGATTCTATGACGGTTACAGCGTAAAGGCTTACTGAGAATTAGAGAGAGTCTAATTATATGTAATGTTGGTTGGTGCCTGATGCTCTGTCTCTAGACGGAACCATCGGATACTAACTGTTGTTTTTCTTTTGATCCAGCATTTAAGTGGTTGCTTACTGTCGAGTCCTCACCGTTGTTCCATCTCTGTGTTATTTGATTTTTGTGTCCACGGAGATGTTGCACTGATAAGTTTGAAGGCCTTCATGCGGACTGAACAAATTATTTGTCTAAATCGCGACGGAAGTAAGGGCGAGGATTGTGGCCACGAAAAATCGATTAAGTCCCCCAGTGGAATTCGTTTCACTGACCGTTCCAAATTGGTTCTTCTGTCGTGGTTTATTTTTGTTATGGCTTGTCTTTGAGTGCGTGTATCGTTTATACTATTTTGCTTTGGATAGCCAATTGCCCATGTGGGAAAGTAACTGTCTTTTGACTTTCCGCTAGTGATCTTCCCATTAGGATCTAATTGATTCATGTTTGGGTGTCTTTCCCTTGGTGTCTCTGATGGGAGCTGTCGGTTAATTGTATCGATTCCTGATCATTGCCGTAACTTCTATTTATTTGTTACAATCATTAAAACGCTTCCTTATGCCTATCACACGCTCTCACGCCTATAAATAAAAATGTAAGTTACAAAGGCCAAGTTTACCTGACACTGACAGTCTTCATATGCTGCACACAACAAGGAATACAGCAAGCACGCTGAAAGCTCTTGAAAGAACTAAATTGTGAGTAGCTGCTCTCGAAACTGAAAAAAAGGGTAAAACAACAGCAAAAACAACTCCAATAACCATTCATGCAAACAAAGGAATCATAACAGACGACATTCTGTGATTTGTTTTGCGTGTGTGTGGGGGCGGGGGGGGGGGGGGGTGAGGTTGGTGTGAAGTGTGTTGGAATGGGTGTCACTTAATATTCTCATTGCCTCATTTTGTGCATGCTCCAATGAACGTTAATAGTACCTTCATTTCGTAAGTGACTGAAAATGAACACTGTATCCATGGTAGGGATCCTAATAAGTACCAACAATGTTGGTTTCAGGCTTAGCCTTAATCTGTCTCCGGTCGGGCCCATTGGAATCTAACTGTTGGTTTTCTTTTGATCCGGCATTTCAGTGGTTTCTTGATGTTGAGTCATTTCCTTTTTTTCATCTCTGTAGTTGTTTGCTTTTTGTATTCTCGGAGATGTTGCACCCCTGAGTTAGGAGGCCTTCAAGCAGACTGAACAAACTATTTGTCTAAGTCGCGAAGGAAGGAGGGCGAGAGGATTGCGACCGCGTCAAATCGATTTTAGTCCCCCGATGAAATTCGTTTCACCGACCATACGACGGTGAATCTTCTGTTGCGGTTTATTTTGTTATGGTTTGTCTTTGAGTGTGTGTATTGCTAATAATTTGTTTTTGTTTTGGATAGCCAATTGGCCATTTTGTGGGAAAATAACTGTCCATTTGGTTTTCCTCTATTGATGTTTCCATTAGGGTCTAGTTATTTCATTTTGCGTTTCTTTCCCTTTGATGTCTCTGATGGGAGCTGTGAGTTAATTGTAACGATTCCTGATCATCGATTCACTTCTATTTAGCTCCTTATTAAAGGAGAAACAAAGATAATTAAAGCGTGATTTTGCTTATATAAAGTTTATTTTAACGCGTCATCTTCATTACAGTTTATTTTGCATTACCTACGTTACGGATTGGAGCTAAAGTACAGAAAGAATAGGAAGTTTGCTGTGAAATTTATGTTGCAAAATAAACAAGTGGGCAACATTTATGTAGCAAAATTAACAAGTGGACCAAGGTGGCCCTGAATTGTTCACCTGACTAAGAGATTTGACAGAGCCTGTAGAAGTCACAGACTTAAGAAATTCTATATTAAGCACTGACGGCCATTTTATTCCAAGAAGCAGGGCTTTTTACTTACTTTTGGTAGAAGGTCACCTAGACAACATTCTTGTGAATTTTAAATGACATTCGGCAAAGGGTTAAGGAGAAATTGTTATTTAAATATATTTCTACTTTAAAGACTGGTAGCCACCTTGTTCCTGGAAGGAAAACGCTTTCGACAAAGGGCCACCTACGCAACCTAACTGTAAAGCTTAAATGATTTTGTTTGATTTGTGATTTAACGTCCACGTCAACACTATTTAGGTCATTTTGGAGACGTTGCTTCCAATTTTGTGGGACTTTTACCCGACATTGAGATGAAATGACATCTCAATCCCTGCCGCCCAATGAAACCAACAGAGTTTATAAGCATGGCGGGCCGACTCGCAGAAATTTTCCTGAACAGAATTTGGTGTCTGGGAATGTGTGGCGGCCGTTAAAAGTCTCCCAGCCATACATCATAGTGTAGTTTATGTTTTGTCCTTTGGGATCATTGATTCCATTGTTGAATTTTGAAAATATCTGAGGGTCACTGATGAGGCCTAATTGGCCGAAACTAGCTAGTCTGGTCCAGAAAAAGATGTACATTCCATATTTTTCATATCTGCGGTGTATTCCTTGCATCCAAAGGATAACCATTCCTAGAACATATTAGACGTTCTAAGCGGATTACCAGTACTCATATGCGGTCAGTATCAGCTCTGCGTGGCCAATATATTTCTCTTTAAATGAAATTGGACTAAATGCATAGGATGAGTTGGCGTTTCAAGATATTTCTATTAAGCTCTGGCAGCCAGCTTGTTCAGAGGAGCAGGCCATTTTATTATGCCCCCGCCATTCGAAGAATGGTGGAAAGGGCATATAGCGTTGCCCCTCTCCGTCCGTTCGTCCGTGCGTCCGAAACTTAAACGCGGTCAACAACTTCCTTATTTCTTGATGGATTTTAATATGGCTCGGCAGAAATGTTAACCATCATAAAACGACGTGTCACCTGCTAAACCCAGGTCCGTACCTCCAAGGCCAAGGTCATACTTAGGTCAAAGATAAAAAAGGGTCCAAAACATAAACGCAGTCAATAACTTTCTTATTTCTGGATGGATTTTGAAATTACTTTGTAGAAATGTTAACCATCATAAGACGATGTGTCACGTGCAAGTCCCAGGTCCGTACCTCCAAGGTCAAGTTCATACTTAGAGGTCAAAGGTAAAAAAAGGGTCCGAAACTTAAACGCGGACTGTCAATGACTTACTTATTTCTGGATGGATTTTGAAATTACTTTGAAGAAATGTTAGCCCTCGTGAGACGATATGGCACGTGCAAACCCAGATCCGTACCTCCAAGGTCAAGGTCATACTTCGAGGTCAAAGGTAAAAAAGGTCGAAACTTATACGCAGTCAATAACTTTCTTATCTCTGTATTTTGAAATTATTTGGCAGAAATGTTGGCCATCATGAGACAATCTGCCTTACACAAAACCAAGGTCCTTACCTCCAAGGTCAAGGTCATACTTAGAGGACAAATGTGAAAAAAGGTCCAAAACTTAAACACAGTCAGTAACTTTCTATGGATGAATACGTACATAGACATATTTTCAGGCGGGGGCATCCGTGTCCTATGGGCGCATTTCTAGTTTATTTTGCAAAAAAGTCACCCAAGTATATTCATGTTAAGATTGATTCAGTTTTTCTATTTTAAGTTCTTGCAGGCAGCTAGATTACTGAAGCGGACGGTTCAAGGTAATTTAGTAGAGGATCACCACAACATTATTCCTGTGAAGTTTGGATAAAGTTGGACCAAAGATACAAAAATAGTCATTTGATAGGTTTTTTTTTCTCTTCTATTTTAAGCCCTGAGGGGTCATCTTGTTCATGAGGGCAGAACCATGTAAGTTATTTATAAGGGGGTAATCTGAGCAACCGTTCTGTTGAGGTTAAATAAAATTGGAATAAAAGTATTTAGCTGTTAACTGGAGCGCAAACTATTTAGCTTTTCTGGTAGAGGATCACTTCACCCATTTAGTACCAAATGGAATCTTCCTCCTTATATACAGCAGGAGTCCATTTCAAAATTTAGGGGTGACAGGTTGTGTTTTCATCAAAATTTTGTATGAAAAATGACTGAACTTTTAGCAAATAGTGGAGGCCCTGATCAGACGCCGCGTTCTGCGGCGTCTGATCTGGGCCTGCACTGTTTGACTTGGTACCCGTTTTGGGGTTTCAGGTATTAAATGGGTTAAGCAACATTCATGTGAGGAAATGAAATGTGACCAAATGTATAGGAAGTGTTGTCATATAAATGTTTTTGAAGCTATGATTGCCAGCTATATGTATTTTGGAATGGGAAGCAATATTCCTGTTAAGTTTTAATGAAATTGTTTGTTGTTGTTTGTTACTTACTGTGTGTATCATTTGTGTCTTTTTTTTTTGATGGCCATATGACCATTTTGTGGGAAAGTAACTGTCCTTATGGCCTTCCTTTGTTTAGGTTTCCATTATGGTCTGGTCGCTTAATGTTTGTGTTTCTTTCCCTTTGGTGTCTTTGATTGGTCGAGTAAGTTAATTGTATCGATTCCTGATCTTTGTTTTACTTCTACTTGACGTTTTTGTTCGAATCTCAGCACTTGGGGCCATTTTGTTCAGCAGAGTAGAACTGTTTTAGCTAATTTAGTAGAAGGTCATGCAACATTCCTATGAAGTTTGAATGAAATTGGCAAAGGGGTAAAGGAGGATTTGTTGTGTTTAATGTTTTTTTTTCTTCTCTAGTTAGCCCTGGTGGCCATCTTGTTTATTGGAACGAAACAACTTTATCTATCTACTAATGCTGCGATCGGTCATATTTGACCACTACTCGCAGGTGTACATTACGTAAACACCATGTTTGCAGAATTAAAGCCTACACAGTATTCATGTAATTACGGTAGGGGTCGGGACACTTCAGCCCTGCAAATGATGCCAATGGAGCGTGATCGGATACAAAAATAATCACCGCCGCCGATGATTGAACCTTCAGCATGATAGGCCGGTGCACTAACCACTGAGCTATCATGCTGTTCTTCATTTGAGCGGAACTGTTTGTGCTATTTTGGTTGGGAGCCACACAGGCAACATGCATGTGCAGTTTGAATGAAATATAGCCAAAGGTGTAGGGAGATATGGCCTTTAAAGCAAATAGTTGGCGATGGACGACGGACATTGACTGATCACAAAGCTGACCATGTGCGTTTGATAACAACCCACAGATATCAGAGCAAAAAATAAAAATGTATTGCTTATGACAAAATCCAGTTAAACAATTTATCACAGAAGCATAATTTATTTACTGCAAAGCTACTGCAATAAAATGTAACTAAAAAGTAAACTGGTGGTTGTATGCCAGGCATATATAAAGATCTTCGCGGAACGGAAGTCGGTTTCTTCGGAATCAAAGGGCTGATGGTCATGTGGCTTAGTAAGCATACACGGGAGTCAGAACCTAACAAATATTAAAATGATGACCCGATCCTTTGTTGACCATGGCCTGTTTAAAACATGAAATAAAGAAACAGATTTTAACCATGCGTTTGTGTGGGAAAAAATGAAATAATGTTATCAGAGACCTTTGGGTCCGAAAAAGAGCTTCGATACAGTGACATTTTCGTTGGAGATACCGAATAATACCACCTCTTTTCTAAATATCCCATTTTCTTCCACTGTTTCCATAAATAAGCCAGCGCACGACAAAACCTACAAAAAGACATGTGCGCCCAACGAATACTCGATCAGCCTGCGCATCCGCGCAGTCTGATCAAAGTATTCGTTGTGCGCTCTAAGGATAGCTAAGGGCCCAATGCCCGCCATGCAGCAAGAGAAGTCTCTTGCTAGACTATATGGATGCGCAGTCTGATCTGATTCTTCGCTGGGCGCACATGTAAATTGTAGGAAATGCTGTGGGCCGGCTCAAATATAATACCTATCCGAGATTCGCATTTGTCGCCCTTGTAACCAGCGATGCAGCCCAAAGTACAGCTCCCATTATTCCTGTAACATACAGATCCTCGGCACTCTTCATTGCATTCCTCGTTGCATTTTTCCCCATAGTAACCGTCTTGACACTCGGGACAACCGGACTGTTCACAAGTATGCTTACATCGACTACCACACTCAAACGAGCATTGGTCTCCCGCCCAGCCTTCCTTACAGCCGTAACAGACACCGCCTTGGCCACATGTACCATTCTTGCAGTTCTGGGAACAGCTGACGCATTGGCCGTTAGAAACATAATCATAATCTGATAAACAGTCCACACATTTTATCTTTTGTACAGTTTCACCACTACAGTTCGCACATCGACTCATAACGTCTCTGCAGAAGAGGTTGCATTTCGCACCAAACACTCCTGATGATGCACAGCCACTTGCGCAATTCCCACTTCCGTCACAATGGGAATCTTTACAATGACGACAAGGACAACAGCCGGAACTCCTCGGATACCACCCCTCTTCTTTGCATGCTGAACAACTACCGTCATGACCAAATCTTTCACATTGTGAATCGCTGCATTGACAGGAATTGTCACCAAACACATCACTGATGCTATAACTTCCAGGTTTACAGGTTTTGCAGGAACCGTCTAGTAGACATGTCTCGCAGTTTTCGTGACATGTTATGTTACACGTATTGCCATAGTAACCGGCTTTACAGCGTTTACAATTAGTTGGAGAAGAACATGTTATACAGTTGTTTGGACAACAGGTGTATTCTGACTGAAAATACCCTTCATAACAGCTGAAACATTCTCCGTACGAATTGCACTTTTTGCAGCCCGGGGGACATTTAAAACATTTCAGAATCAAGCGTGTTTCCATTCTGTCTTGATAATAGCCGTCATTTTCTTTACACTTTCTACACTCCTCTATCTCACTTCGCGGCATCCACCAGCAAGACAAACAGCCTTCTTCGCATGGAAAACAACGATCCCAAAGATAGTAGCCCTCCTCACATTTGGAGCAACTTTCATACATTTTATGAAAATCGTTGTAAACCTTTTCCGGGCCGCACTCCAGGCAGTTATTAACACAACTGTCTTGGCAAACGTTGCCGTATTTTCCGTCATTACACTTGTTACAGTTTGTTTGCGAAGTACATTCTGAACAGCCATCAGGGCATTTTCTACATAAATTAGTTTCAGTGTCTAAGTAACTACCAGGCATGCACTCACACTGTCCAGTATTCCGGTTACACGTGCGGTTTGGACATGTTATTGGACACGCATTGTCACATAGATTTCCCCATGTTTCAATAGGGCAGCTTAAACATTTGCCTTCTCCCCATGACCATGCATCGCATGTTTCACACGTGCTTGGACATCGAATACACAGGTGATTAGGGTACTCGTGCCAACCTTCGATACATCCTTTTTCGCAACTGTCGCGCGAACAAAGCCCCTCTGCGCAGAAGCTGCAGTTAAACATACAATCAAGACCATAATGCCCGGGTTTACAGTCTATACAGATAGAATAGGTTGAACCAGACCATGACGACGCACATCTCTTACAGCCAGGGGAGCAGGGTTTATCACAGTTTTCGCCAAATAATCCCTCAAAACACTCTAGACAATGATCTGAATTACATCGTGTACAGTTTTCTGCACAAGGCTTACAGATGGTTCCGTAATTTGAAGTCGTTTCATAAAAGCCGTCCTGGCATCCGTTTGAACATTCTCCGTCATTCTGATTACAAGTATTATCTTTGCAGCCTTCCGAGCACATTCGAACACAGGTATCACCCCAGAAACCCTCTTGGCAACCGGAAGTACATCTGCTTGTATACTGATCACAAAGGTTGTTTTTACAGTGTGAGGGACAGTCACATCTCACAAAGTCTGAAAAGAAAAGTAGCCCGCACATGAGTACTCGTTAACTGCTTCGAGGTGTAAGCCTGATCAGGCAAAGTGGTGCGAATATAAACCATGTTCGTTTCTTTGGTTGGCATGGCTTGGAATGTCATTTTTCATCTCCATGTCGGGTAAAAGTCCGACAAAATTGGAAGCAACGTCTCCAAAATGTCCTGAATAATGTTGGCGGGGACGTTAAACCTCAATCCAAAAAAAAAAAAAAAAAAAAAAGAAAAAACAAACAAAGTAGCGAAACAATTGGTCCTATTTGTTCAATGCTTACGATGTCGTTAGGTAACATATCGTTAACGCTCTGCAGATTTTTTTTCGCAGTAGACGACATTTTGAAATCTTTTTTCTAATTTTACCAGAAAACAGGATTTGACATCTCATGCAAATCGTCTTCTTAGGGATTTGACATCTCATTAGAAGTAAAGTCCTGTTTTCTGGAAAATATAGGAAACATAATTTTATCTTATGACGTCGCGTCTGAGAGTGTAATAACGCCATGTATTATTTTCGATAATCCACTAGTGGATTAAATATGCGAAGTAGCTAGATACGTTCCGTAACGTTACATGTACGACGTCCTTAACGACGTCGCGTTTACTTACGGCGGAATATTGACATTTTTATAAACAATCGTGAATAAAATGCGTTTTAAATGTCATATGATAAATAGAACCTTGCATTCGTGCTCATGTATTATTGGATTTATTAAACTCGTTGAGGAAAAGGGATAAAATGCTCGGCAAAGCCTCGCATTTTATCCCTTTTCCTCAACTCGTTTAATAAATTCAATAATACATTACCACTCATGTAAGATCCTCTATATCAACAATTTTCGTCTGCTGAATCAGTCTAGAGAGTGGTAAAGGTTAAACGTGATCATTTAATATGACAAGTGTGCCAATAATTTTGGTAAAGTGCGACTAGCTTCTGACTCCCCCTCCCCCGTATACAAGAAAAACAAATGCAAAAAGTAGACAAGGCGTACTCATCGCGACTGTTGTAACTTTATTTGTAGCGACTGTAGCAGAATAAGAAAAATGGTAGCATTTGAGACAGATTGCATGGCTGCGTACGCACCGGTCGCACGTTACAAACGGCCCTGCAGGCACAAAACGATGACTTAACGTTGAACTAACGTTGGTTAGTTCAAC
Source organism: Lucinisca nassula (assembly GCA_963580285.1). Taxonomy (NCBI): domain Eukaryota; kingdom Metazoa; phylum Mollusca; class Bivalvia; order Lucinida; family Lucinidae; genus Lucinisca; species Lucinisca nassula. Next base: position 83,459,342 of record OY757017.1, read on the forward strand.
GTTGAGTGCCTGCTGGGTGGGGGTCCCACTGCCCAGCTCATAAATGCCATCACTAAAAGACACCTATATAATGTTGACCCCATTAATCCCCATTGTAATGTTAGTAGTAAAACTGGGGTTTTCAGGGGTATACATCATTTTCTCTTATTTCTGCTAAAAAAAAACATAAATTGTGGGTAGTCTTTTTGTGACAGCGATGTATTTTATCATTTTTATGTTTGTAATGTTTGTTGTGGTAATAAACTACTAGTGGAAATAAACACTGATAAATTTCTGGCAGGTTTCCCTAAGTTGGATTTAACAGTTCACGCAGTATGTTTGTTGTTACCTTGAAATTAACAGTTATATAGGTATTGAAGAGAGTTCACACTTTCGTTTCATACATTAATACTTCTTGCACTGGATTGGTCAGTTTTAGTAAACTGTAAAACCTTTTATTGGATAGACACAGTGGTTTGTCACTCTTTGCTCGCCTTTGGAGGATAATGTCTAGACTTTTGGTGAAAATTGCAATTAACATTACGGTTGAGAGACACCCTCAAGACAAGAGAGCAAGGTTCAAGCCCACAGTTTAGATGGGTGTTCAGCCAGTGTTCATCGGATATTTATCCAACGTTGATGCAATTGCGTAGAAATATTTTGCATCTGTCAAGATAGTAAATGAAGAAATTTGTAACTAACAGACTTACTGGCTTTACTACTAAACTCTCTACCAAGCTAGACTGCTACAAATATGGCACCTACCGTAAAAGAACCCGGTGTTGTTGTTTGTGCTAATGTGCAGGCTGTTGATATGTTCCTATGACTTTGTGAAAATCTGTGTGAAATTAACAGTGTGCAACAACCAAGGACAGATGTCACATTAAATGTTTTGTGAGTTGATGTGACCAGCTGTTTTTTTTTTTTTTTTTTTTTTTTAATTTAAGGTTTAACGTACCCGTCAACATTGTAAAGGTCGTTTTGGAGACGCTGCTGCCAATTTTGCGGGACTTTTACCCGATAATGAGATGAAATGACATCTCAAGCCCTGCGGTCCGTTGAAATCATTAAGGTTTTTAATGACTCGACCCGCATTGCCTGGACAGGCTTAAATCCTCTAAACGGGTTACCAGTACTCGTGTGCGGGTCGGTTTCAGCTCTGCGTGGAAGCATAATACAGCCCGTTTATTTCTTCAAAACTTCAAGATGGTACGAACAAGTGTGAAAATGTGTAAAAACTATTGATTTTAAAAAAAATATCTCAGACTTTTTAAATGTATTTAATAGCAACATTAAATATTTGAAAAAAAGTGAGTATAAATGTGTTACATGTCACTTATTTAAAACCATATCACCATACATGTTTACTAACACACTAAAAATAATAATAATAAAAAAACAACAACAAGAGGACCACGATGCTCCTATATCGCTCACCTGAGGTAAGAGATTAACATGTGGGTCCCGGGGCGGGGCAATTTTTGCCTCAGGGCTTTAATTTGAACAATCTTGGTCAACTAAATGAAGCTTAATATCAAATATCTTAGGCTTAGACCTTCTGGTTTCAAATAGGTATTCCCTATATAAAAAGTAGAAGTAAAACAAAGAACAGGAATCGATACAATTAACTTACTCGACCCATCAAAGACACCAAAGGGAAAGAAACACAAACATGAAGCGACCAGACCATAATGGAAACCTAAACAAAGGAAGGCCATAAGGACAGTTACTTTCCCACAAAATGGCCATATGGCCATCCAAAATAAAAAGACACAAGTGATACACACAGTAAGTAACAAACAACAACATAAATAAACAGCCACAGAAGAACCGCCTTGGAACGGTCAGTGGAAAGATTACCACTGGGGGGGGGGGGGGGGGGGGGCTTAAATCGTGGCCAAAATCCTGTCCTTACTTCCCTCGCGATTTAGACAAATAATTTGTTCAGTCCGCATGAAGGCCTCCTAACTCATCAGTGCAACATCTCCGTGAACACAAATAATCAAAGAACCACAGAGGTGAGACAAAGGTGAGGACCTGTGGACCTATTGACCGGACTACATTTCGCCCGTAGGGAATAATTTGAGCAATCTTGGAAGCTAGAGGTCCACTAGATGAAGCTTCATACCAAAGTATTAATGATCTAGGCCTTTGGTTTCAAAGAAATATTTTTGAAGGTATTCCCAATATTTAGTTTAGTTTATACTAATTTATTTACTAAATTCTGGTTTCAGACAAGAAGAGTTTTTAAAAAAGGAACCAGGGCTATAATTTGAATAATTTTGTTTGAGTTCCACTAGATAAAGCTTCATGCCACATATGAAAGACCTGGGCCTTCTGGTTTCAGACAAGAAAAGTTTTTAAGTTTTTTTTTCTAATTTTGTTGCCATGGCAACCAGAATTCTGCATGGAATGGAATTCTTTAAATAACTTTGAGTGTGTGTGAATTCGGGTTTAACGTCGCTTTCAACAATTTTTCAGTCATATCACGACGGTGTCTGGTTGCGACAGGGAGCTCAATGCTCACGTTTATAGTGCTGCCTCACTGAAGTATCATGTCCCAGACACATTACATGATACCACACCCAGTCACATTATCCTGACACTGGATCGACCAGTCCTAGCTCTACCCCGTAAATCTGAGTGCCAAACGAGGAGCAGCTAGTACCATTTTTAACGACTTTGGTATGTCGCGGCCCGGGATCGAACCCGAGACCTCCCGTTCCCCGGAGCGGACACTCTACCAACTGAGCTATCGGGGCCGGTAAAATAACTTTGAGAGAGGACCACCCGAAGAACATTTCTGCCAAGTTTGGTCAAGAGCTGTTCAGTGGTTTATGAGACGTCGTTTAGAGGGATTGTGGACGGACGGACAGACGGACGGACGACGTCGACCGACGGTGAGCGAACACAATAGCTAAAATGAGCTAAAGGCCTAAAGGCTCCGGTGCGGGGGTGGGGTATATTTTGAACCACCTTGATAGAGGTCCACTAGATGAAGCTTCATACCAAACCTCGATTGAAGACCTTGGCCTTCAGGTTTCAAACCAGAAGATTTTTAAAAGGTTTCCCTATATAAATCTATGTAAAACCTGAGGACCCCGGGGCGGGGCAATTTTTAGTCCATGGACTACAATATGAACAATCTTGGTAGAGGGCCACTAGATGAAACTTCATACCAAATAGCAAAGGCATGTGCCTTCTGATTTCAGACAAGAAGGTTTTTAAAGGTTTTCCCTATAGAAGACTCTGTTAAACCAGCGGGCCCCAGGGCAGTGCCATTTTCGGCCCTAGGGCTATAATTTGAACAATCTTGGATTAGGTCCACTTGATGAAGCTCCATACCAAATATCAAACACCTAAGCCTTCTGATTTTAGACGAGAAGATTCTCCCTATATAAGTCTATGTTAAACCGGTGGGCCCCGGCGCGGGGGCATTTTTGGCCCTAAGGCTATAATTTGAACATACTTGGTAGAGTTCCATTAGATGAAGCTTCATACCAAATATCAAATACCTAAGCCTTCTGGTTTTAGACAAGAAGATTTTTCAAAAGTTTGCCTTATATAAGTCTATGTAAAACGGGCGGGTCCCGGCGCTTCGGGCTGATTTTGGCACCCGGGCTATAATTTGAAGAATCTTGGTAGAGGTCTACTAGAAGAAGCTACACAACACATATCAAAGACCTGGGTCTTGCGGTTTCGGAGGAGAAGATTTTTTTAAAGATTTTTCCTATATAAGTCAATGTAAAACCAAACGGCCCCGTGGCGGGGGCACTTTTGGCCCCAGAGCTATAATTTGAACAATCTTGATATAGGTTCACTAGATTAAGCTATGCACTAAATATCAAAGACCTGACCTTGCGGTTTCAGAGAAGAAGATATTTTAGACTGTTCCTATATAAGTCAATGTAAAATCAAAAAGGGCCCCGGGTCGTGGTTGTGTGTTGGGGGGTGGGGTTGGCGCAAGAGCTATAATTTGAACAATCTTGGTTGAGGTCCACTAGATGAAAAAAAAAAAACACCAAATATCAGTGTGGTTTCAGAGGAGAAGATTTTTAAAGATTTTTCATATGCATGTATAAGTCAATGTAAAACTAAAGGGCCATGGGCGTTGGAATTTTTGGCCCCAGGGCTATAATTTGAACAATCTTGATAGAGGTCCACATACTAAATCCTAAGAGGTCTTCATACTAAATATCAGACACCTGGGTCATCTGGTCTCAGACAAGAATATTTTTATATGTTTTCCCTATGTAAGTCTATGCAAAAACAAAGGGCCCCGGGTCGGGGGCATTTTTGGCCCCAAGGCTGTAATTTGAACAATCTTTGTAGAGGTCTTCTAGATGAAGATACACACCAAATATCAAAACCTAGGCCTTGCGGTTTCAGAGTAGAAGATTTTGTAAAGATATTTTCCTATATAAGTCAATGCAAACCCAAAGGGCCCCGGGGCGGGGGCATTTTTGGCCCAAAGGCTATTATTTGAACAATCTTGATAGAGGTTCACAAGACGAAGCTTCACACCTTATATCAAACACCTGAGCCTTCTGGTTTCAGACAAGAAGATTTTTAGAGGTTTTTCCCAATATATGTCTATGTAAAACCAAAGGGCCCAGGGCGGGGGATTTTTGGCCCCAGGGCTATAACTTGAAAAATATTGATAAATGTTCTCAAGATGAAGCTTTATACTAAATATCAAACACCTGAGCCTTCTGGTTTCACAGAAGAAGACTTTTTAAGCAATTCCCTATGTAAGTCTATGGAAAACCAAAGGCAAAAGTATTCGAACGATCAGGTAGAAATCTGTTTTGGTCTATACAAAATTCTAATGAAGTTTTAAATAAATTGAAATCCAGGCGTTTTCGTGCTTCAAGTTTGTCTACTTATGCTTTTTCCACCCTTTACACTACACTTCCTCATAATCTTATAAAAGAAAAACTTATTGATTTAATTGAATGGACATTTCATAGGGAAGACTCCCTCTATCTTGCATGTAATGTACGAAATGCGTTTTCATTCTTGAAAAGCATAAAAACTATACTTTATGGTCATGTCAGAAGGTGTGTGAAGCTCTCACCTATCTACTAGACAATTTGTGGGTATTCCGATGGGTACTAATTGCGCACCACTTGTGGCTAATCTATTTTTGTTTTGTTATGAGATAGACTTTATGATGTCCCTTTCTGCTGATAACCAGTCTAATATCATTGAAGCTTTTAGCTCCATTTCTAGATATTTGGATGATTTATTAAATATTGATAATACCTATTTCGATGGTTTGATCAGTCAAATATACGCCCCCCCCCCCCAGAACTTCAGTTAAATAAAGCAAATTCTTCTGATACCGAGTCCCCGTTTTTGGATTTTTATCTATCTATTGTGGATGGGTTTGTTTCTTGCAAAATTTATAATAAACGCGATGATTTTGATTTTGAGATTGTAAACTTTCCATTTTTGGATGGTGATGTTCCACGTGCGCCATCCTGTGGCGTTTATATTTCACAATTAATTCGATTGGCCAGAGTGTGTAGCCATGTAACTGACCTCAACACTCGTAATAAATTGTTAACGGCTAAACTTCTTAATCAGGGTTATCGGTACCATAAACTAAGTCATTGCGGTTATATATTTTTCTGAATTTATATACTAAGTCACCATAAAATTCGGGTTCCGATAGACCTTGTTGCAGAAGAGATTTAAGTCCAATATTGAATTTTGAAATTAAATCAGAATGGCGTCTATAAAATTTTGAAAAGGCTTTGCGTAGTTTATGGTACCGATAACCCTGATTAAGAAGTTCAGCCGTTAATAATTTATTACGAGTGTTGAAGTCAGTTACAAGACTACACGCTCTAGCAAATCGAATTAATTGCGAAATATAAACGCCATAGGATGGCGCACGAGGATCACACCATCCAAAAAAGGAAAATTTACAATCTCAAAATCAAAGTCATCGCGTTTATCATAAATTTTGCACGAAACAAATCCATCTACAATAGTTAGATGTAAATCCAAAAACGGGGCCTCGGTATCAGAAGAATTTGCTTTATTTAACTGAAGTTCTAGGGGGTAAAGTCAGCTCGCTCGAGATAATATCATAAGCAACATTTGTGTGATGTTGTATTGAAATCCATTAATAAATATAGGCGCTAGAGTGATGAAAATGTTTCTCTAAAAATAGCCACAGTGACCTTGATCATTAGGCCATGACCTTAAAAGTCGACGTCCCACGAGATATTATCATAAGCAACATGTGTATGAAGTTATATTAAAATCCGTCAATAAATGTAGGTGCTGAAGCGATGTCAAAAGTACGGACGTACAGGCTAAATGCTATATCCGCCTAACAACTTCATTATGTGAGGGAATAAAAAGTGTCACAACTTTCATAATAATTGACGGATTTAACCCGAAATCTAACTTGGCCTGCATTTTATGATAATATACCTTTGTATGAAATTTGAATACAATCCAGCAAGTCGATGAAAAGATATCGCATGGAAAGTAGAAGTAAAACAAAGATCAGGAATTGATACAATTAACTTACTCCACCCATAAAAGACACCAAAGGGAAAGAAATACAAACATTAAGCGACCAGACCATAATGGAAACCTAAACAAAGGAAGGCCATAAGGACGGTTACTTTCCCACAAAATGGCCATATGGCCATCCAAAATTAAAAGACACAAGTGATACACACAGCAAGTAACAAACAACAACATAAATAAATCGCCACAGAAGAGCCGCCTTGGAACGGTCAGTGGAAGATTTCCACTGGGGGGGGGGGGGGGGGGGGCTTAAATCGATTCTACGTGGCCACAATCCTCGCCCTTACTTCCGTCGCGATTTAGACAAATAATTTGTTCAGTCCGCATGAAGGCCTCCTAACTCATCAGTGCATTTTCAAGTAAAAAATAAAGTTGAAAAAGGTCCATAACTCTCAAAATGATTGGCGGATTTTACCCGAAATCGAACTTGGCCTGAATGTTGTAATTATATACCTGGGTATTAAATACAAATCCATTCATTCAATATTTTCAAAAGATATCGCACGGAAACCGTTTTTCATGTAAAATAAGTCGAAAAAGGGTAATAACTCTCATTATAATTATCCGATATTACCTGAAGTCGAACTTGTATTTTATGATTTTATACCTGTGTATGAAATTTGAATCCAATCCACCATTTTTTTTCTGAAGATATCGCACGGAAGCCATTGTCCGGGGTCCGTATGGAGAGCGGTGATACTATATATGCCCCTATTTTAAAATGACGGGGGGTGGGGGGCATAAACGCTGGGAACAGTTCATTCCTTCTCTAGTACATTCATACAGCTGTATAAGGCATGGAATTACAGGGTATTTTCCCTATTCATTATTGTTTCGTAGAGAACCTAAATTGTCCGTGGATGCAGCATTTGGCATAAAGAATGATAGCAGTGAGGAAAGGTCGTATAATGAGTATGTTAGTGTTTTGAATTGAAAAATTTAAAATGCATTTGCAAAGGTGCAGAAAAATGCAGGTTTGTCAAGATACAAACAGAAGCGGAACTATAACTACAGAGCAAAGGCGGACAAGTCGATAGTAGGGGACCGAGTCTTGGTTTAGATTCTAGCACATGAGGGTAAACATAAGATTGCTGATAAATGGAGAGATGACATTTATGTTATTGTTGCTCAACCTATTGTTGATATACCCGTTTATAGCGTGAAAAGAGCAGATGGTCAAGGCTTAACTAAGACACTTCATCGAAATAAACTCTTCCATTTAGGAAATAGCACATTAGATGAAAGTCAAAAGACAGTTTAATCTGTGTAAGATTCTGATATTGACGACGCTAAATAATCAAAGACTCCGGTCCCTAAACCGAGAAGAAACTTGCCTTCTCAAACTTCGAGTCGGAAAAAAGAAGCGAGTGATGACAAAATAGGTAACAAAAGTATGCCCGTCTGAAAATGAAGATGAGTTGATTAATCTAGTAGTACGTGAGTGTACTTCTAATACAGAAACAGGTGATGACATAAGGGATGCCATGGTAGCCGATGGCATTGTAACCCATGCATCTCCAATGTCAGAGTCAGAAGTAGAAGAAGAAGTGATTTCTAAATCAGCTGCGGACGCTGATGATGATAATATGTTATTGGAAATGAGTACTCATGGTTGTCGGGTCCGATCGCTCATGGGAACGCCCATGTTCCAGATCAGCACCAAGCTTTTGTGAAGGTCTAAATCAGATTGCTCCTAATGGTTCATTACTGAAATGTATACTTGCCAAGATAATGTGAGACAAAGTCAGAATGATCAGACAGAAGTGAAGAAAGTTGTTCAAGAAAAGAAACCTGAACCAATGTCAAAGAGATCAAGCAGGCCTAAAAAAATGCAACTTGGCAAGAAAGTGGCGAGCATTGTATGTCTGTAGCTTACAAAGGCAATATTCTTAGGGATCTCTTTAGTCCGATTACAATTACGAAGTTACATCCAGATGTAATTTATGCTGTGGTTTAAAGGATTGGTGAAACTGACTAAATGGCGTCCCTTTAACCACAGGGAAGAGAGTGTGACAGTGATGAATTTGATCATTTTTATGTTTGTAGTGTTTGTTGTAATTTTAAAATGAAATAATACGGTTTAACTAAACTATTAGTGTTAACAAATACTGATAAATTTCTGCCAGGTTTCCTTGCTGTGGATTTAACAGTTTATGCAGTGTGTTTGTTGTTACCTTGAAATTAGCAGTAAAAGAGTTCACAGTTTCTTTTGATAAATTAATAATCCTTGCACTGGATAGGTCAGTTTTAGTGAACTGTAAAACCTTTTACTGTATAGGCTCAGTGTTTGTCGCTCTTTGGTTGCCTTTGAAGGAAAATGTCTAGACTTTTGCTTTGTTTGAACCAGCTTCAAACTTTTGGAAAAAATTTCAATTGACATCACGGTTGAGAGACACCCTCAATCTGGTAGAAGATAGACAAGAGAGCAAGGTTCAAGCCCACAGTTTGGACTGATGTTCAACCAGTGTGAATCTGATGCTTGTCCCACGTTGATATGATTTTGTAGAAATTTGCATCTGTCAAAGATAATGAATGAAGGAAATTGTAACAACAGACGTGCTGGCTTTACTACTCAAGTCGCTACCAAGCTAGATCCTCTACCATTAGCATTGGGAGCCAAATGTAACAGTTGAAAAAAATGCTAAACACCTTTACCCAGCCGGGGATCGAACCCGGTCCGCCGGAGTGACAGACCAACTCTCTACTGCGTCGCTATAAAAGCCGGCTTTTGTGTATTCAGATGGGTACAAATTGCGCACCCCTTGTGGCTGATTCGTTCTTGTTCTGTTATTAAAGAGACTTCTTCGCCCATCGGAGTCTAACTGTTGGTTTTCTTTTGCTCCAGCATTTCAGTGATTTCCTGCTCGCAAATTCTCAACGTTGTTTAATCTCTGTGGCTGTTTGATTTATGTTGCAATGATGAGTTAGGAGGCCTTCATGTGGATTGAACAAATTATTTGTCTTAATCGCAACCGAAGTAAGGGCGAGAATTGTGGCTACGTAAAATCGATTTAAGCCCCACAGTGGAATTCCTTTCCGCTGACCGTTCCAAGGCGGTTCTTCTGTCGCGGTTTATTTGTGTTATGGTTTGTCTTTGGGTGTTTGTGTCGCTTATATCATTTTATTTTGGATGGCCTATTGGCCATTTTGTGGGAAAGTAAGTGTCATTTTGGCTTTCCGCTATTGATGTTTCCATAAGGGTCTGTTGTTTCATGCTTGTGTTTCTTTCCCTTTGGTATCTCTGATGGGAGCTGTGGGTTAATTGTATCGATTTCTGGTCTTTGCCTCCACTTCTATTTTCATGGTGTCCCTTTCCGTTGAAAACCAATCTGAAATTATTGAAGCCTTTAGCTCGATTTCTAGATATTTGGATGAGTTATTAAATATTGACAATACCTATTTCGATGGATTGATCAGTCAAATTTATCCCCCAGAACTCCCGATATCGCGGCCCCATTTTTTTATTTACATCTATCTATTGCAGATGAGTTTGTTTCTTGCAAATTTTATGATAAACGCGATGATTTTGATTTTCGAGACTGTAAATTTTCTTTTCTTCACACTGAAAATATATGTGCTATTTTCACTCTGTGACCGCCCCCGCCCATCGGAGCTTGAGGAAATAGATGGGCTGAATGATGCTTCCACGCAGAGCTGAAACCGACCGCACACGTGTGCTGGTAAACCGCTTAGAGGATCTAAGCCTGCCCAGACAAAGCGGTGCGAGTCGGCCCGTCCAAGCTCATAAACCCTATTGGTCTCATTGGGTGACAGGGCTTAAGATGTCTTTTCATCTCAATGTCGGATAAAAGTCCCACAAAATTGGAAGCAACGCCTCCAAAATGGCCTATACAGTGTTGACTTCAAATCAATCGATCTCTGTGAAAAATGACTTCAAATCAATCGATCTCTGTGAAAAATGACATGACCATGTTATTGTCACAGTAACAGCCCGGACTACTTTTGTCGTTTGTTTTTCGTATAAAATGAATTGAAAATTTACTTGTTTTCGAAAAATACCATGGTTTTATCGAATGTGTTGAAAACATATTTATCACATGAAGTCGCGTCTGAGAGTGTAATAACGCCATGTAATATTTTCTATAATCCACTAGTGGATTAAACATGCAAATTAGCTTGAAACGTCCCGTAACGTTACATGTACGACGTCCTTAACGACGTCGTGTTTACTAATGGCGGCATATTGACATTTTTGTAAACAATGGTGAATAAAATCTGTTTTAAATGTCATATGATAAATAGAATCTTGCATTCGTGATCGTGTATTATTGAATTTATTAAACTCGTTGAGGAAAAGGGATAAAATGCTCGGCATAGCCTCGCATTTTATCCCTTTTCCTCAACTCGTTTAATAAATGCAATAATACATGAGCACTCATGTAAGATCCTCAATTTCATCGAGTGTATTGAAAACACCAGGGGCCAGTTGTTCAAAACTAACAACGTCGTTAGTTAACGTATCGTTAAAACTTCGATCATTTATTATGGCAAATATGCTAATATTTTATACTTAGCAGTGAAATCAATGCATATCTGAAACAAATAAAAATGATATCAATCACAAGTGAAATGATATCGTATCATTTCACATGTGACTGATACCATAAATATCATTTCACTGTAGCGTGCCGGAACTACATTTTTGTTTACGTTCTGGTCGAAAAAAGGCCATTTTTCGTTTTATTTACGAAGAATAATAATTCCTTATGCCATTAGAACATATTTTGAAGGGTCACGACTCACGGGTGTCATTAAAATTGAATGAACAGGTGCAAAACCTGACAACAGCCGCGCTGTGATTTTGAGCATCTCCCTTTTGCCGTCACATCTCGGGCACAATTTAAATGTTCCCTCACAGTTTTAGACTTAGCTTTTTGTTAAAATGGTCTACAAGGCGTACCAGTTCACTGAATGACTGAGTAAGGGTTTGTACGAGGAAATCTGTGCTCAAATAAGCGTTTTTTTTTTTTTGTTGTTGTTGTTGTTGTTGTTGAAAAACCGGTCGCGACGACTGCTACACATGGAATCGATTAGACCCACCTATTTAGTGGCTGGGTGCATGTCTCTTAGAGCCTTCAATAATAATATGGACTTCAAATAAGCTCAACGCATTCTGTAACATACCTTGAAATGCATTCTTTGAACTAAAAATGCAGAATCCAAAATGGCGATTTGTTTATGCTTTGAAACTGACAGTTGTGACGTCATGTAGCCAGATCAAAATCGTGACGTCACCGTCCCAGATCGATCAATTACCGTACGTGTCCTAATAAATTATAAAATAAAAAGAACATTAACTTTTTTTCGGCGGATACCAAAAGTATTTCATCTCGTGTGTTGAAAACATCCGAATTTTCACTCGTGCTTCGCACTCGTGAAAATTATGATGTTTTCAACACACTCGATGAAATATTTTTGGTATCTACCTCAAAAAAGTAAATATCCTCTATATATTTTTGCTGAAAAAATTTGAGCAGCTTTTGCTTCCACAAACAATTGGCCCCAGAAATTTTTACGAGTGCGAAGCATGTCACGAACAGGTGTTCAATTACAGTAGATCGCCAGAGTCACGTTTAAGCCAAGCGAATTTGTGTCTTCGAGCATTCCGCCATGACAAATTTTAACTGTGCAGCCATTCAGAGGGGCCAGGGATATGGCTTTCTGTCTGAAGGTTCCTTTTGATTCAATGCTTGTATGAACGAGCAGCGAAGGTTCTGGCGAGACTGCGCGGATGCGCAGGCTCGCCTGAACCTTCGCTGCTCGCATAGACGATATATACCAAATTCGCTTGATTGGGCCCAAACAAAAAGAAAATTTACTCTTTTCTTCCATAAATTCAATAAATATTTCATCTCGCGAGTTGAAAACATCAGAATTGTCACTCGTGTTTCACACTCGCGAAAACTCAAATGTTTACAACACACTCGGTGAAATATTTGTACGTATTCATCTAAAAAAAAAAGTTAATTTTCTCTGTTATTTATTTATGTTCTTTTATATAAAGTTATGTTGTGTGCACTCATTAGAATCACATCATTTCCTCCTGAACTGAAAGTCTGATTGAGTTGAAACCCTGTGGTAGGCAGGATTCAGTTTTGCTAAAATCGTTCCGTTCCGATATCCAGGATGGCCAACATGCCACCATGGCGGCCATCTTCTTTTTTTTTTTCAAACCATATCGCCCGTCAAACCAAAGGTCGAATTCAGCTGAAACTTGATTGCGGGCACATGAAGATTTTGAATTCTTTTTAAAATGACATCTCCTCCTCTACCGAAATTCGAACTGAGCTGAAACTTGATGCAAACCATCAAGACGACAAGGTGATTACTAACTGCATCTCAGATGACTGCAATGGCGGCCATCTTGACAGTATCATCCCGAACCGAAAGTCGGATTGAGCTGAAACTGATGTGAGCCCTTGCGGCCACACGGGGATTCAGAACTGCTAAATTTATTCCGTTCCGTTATCCAAGATTGTAGATATCTTGGATAACGGAACGGAATAAATTTAGCAGTTCTGAATGATGACCATTTTGAAAATCTTCATTCCACATGAAGTCGAACTAGGCTGAAAGTTGGTGAGAGGCTTTGGAACGACATGAATATTCAGAACCATTATGTTCTGCTATCTAAGATGGCTAAAATCTTAAATGTCTTTAAACTAGATCTGCTCCCATCGAAATTTTGTGGGAGACAGTTGGGTGTCATGGAGATACAGAATTGCTTAAATTGTTGCATTCAGATATCCAAGATAGGGGCCATCTTCAAAGTTTTCAAATCGCATGCATGGTAACCCGAGATAAGAGTGGCGGGCCTGGGCAGCTCGTGTGTTGTCAATATATGTCAAATTCGCTGAAAACACAACAAGGTTAGGTAGAGGTCTTTTCGCATGCTTTATAAATCATTGCTTTGTTTATGTTGCAGTCCAATTCACATAATAGTTCGACTTGGTTTACTTCTTGTTAATAGAGTATCCCAAAGGCAGGTGCAAACAATTGTCCCGCTTTACCAAACTACAACCCCCCCCCCCCCCCCCCCCCCCATTCTCCACCAACATCATTTCTTCCTGAATCTTAAATCAGAGAACACTTGGGCCCCGTCAAGCGATTTTGGTACTTATCGCCTATGCGAGCAGCGAAGGTTCAGGCGAGCCTGCGCATCCGCGCAGTCTCGCCTGAACCTTCGCTGCTCGCTCATACAAGCAGTGAATCAAGAGGAACCTTCAGACAGAAAGCCATATCCCTGGCCCATCTGAATGGCTGGGCATGCGCAGTTAAAATCTATCATGACGGAATGCTCGAAGACACAAATTCGCTTGGCGGGGCTCACTTAATCAGAGGCACCATGGCAACATGCAGATTCAGAAATGTTGATGACATGTGATCTGATACCAAGATGGCCACCAAGCACAGTGCAAATAAGCAAACAGTTGCAGTTGCACCCATGCGCTGCGGTGAAGACTCAGGTGTACCTTTGCGTTTACAAAGTCCAAATAGAGTATTCTATATAAAAGCCTTGTGATTCAAAGTTTCTTCATTCAAACTGGGGTGGGGGTGGGGGTTGGGAGAGGCAAACTGACGTGTATCTTGCGTTATTGGGGCGTCCAACTGATATTCAGTTTCGGTTGGACAAGGCCTGCTGTTCTTCTAGCAGTAAAAGTAGGGGAGGAGTGGGGTTCTACACTTTCGTTCATTCTCCTCTGTCCCTCACTTTCATCTCCTCTACTATTTATGCTTTCTCTTTTCTCCCTTCTCTGGGGGGCGGCATAATATTATCCCAAGTGACCGTGCGCTCAATGTGACTCAAGTTTATTATAAGTACTGGGGAATAGAGAATGAACAACTTCCTCTCAGCTGCTAAACACTCATCTCCCCACGAAGACCCTACAAAACACCCAACACTCCAAACACTCCTTTTTTTAACCATGGATAGCATACCATAATAGATCTGTGTGTACGAGGGTAGGCTGAAAAGTTCTGAGCCTGACCAAGAAGCAGGCATCGAACAGCCATGAAATTTTGTATTCATTAAATCCAAACCTTTATTACTTGATTTGACCTAAATGAATTCAAGTTTACCTGCAATAACGTAGAAATTCTAGACTTTGAAAATTGATACTAGCACGTTTTTTGAGAAAATTGACAAAATCTGGCATCGCGGTGTCATCAAGTACCTACATAAAAAGGGTTAAGCTCCTAAGGACATTCATGCCGATATGGTTGCTACATTATGGGATAATGCTCCTTCGTATGCAACCGTGAAAATGTGGGCAGCAAATTTTAAGATGGGCAAGGACAGCCTTGAAGATGATGACCGGTGTGGACGACCCACAACGGCAACAAATGAGGAAACCACCAGCCAAGTGCACAGGGCCGTGATGGATAACAGGCGTTTAACAGTGAATCAGTTAGCTACCACTGTTGGCATCTCCCGTGAACGAGTAGAGAACATTCTACACAGTGAATTAGGAATGTCGAAGGTTTCCGCCAGATGGGTGCCACGGCTTTTGACGCTTGACCAAAAGTTGACCAGACTGAACCTGTCACAAGCCAACTTGGCTATTTTTGAAGCGGACCAAGATGGTTTTCTTGACCGTTTTGTCACTGTGGATGAGTGTTGTTTGTTTGGTTTGAGGTTTAACGTCCCGTCAACACTGTAAAGGTCATTTTGGAGACGTTGCTTCCAATTTTGTGGGACTTTTACCCGACATTGAGATGAAATGACATCTCAAGCCCTGTCGCCCAATGAAACCAATAGGGTTTATTAGCATGGGCGGTCCCGCCTCGCACTGCGGTTCCTGGACAGGCTTAGATCCTCTAAGCGGTTTACCGGTACTAGTGTGCGGGCCGGATTCAGCTCTGCGTGGAAGCATCATGCAGCCCATATATTTCTTCAAGCCCCTATGGGCGGGGGCCGGGATGAGTGTTGGGTTCAGAGACCAAAAGAAATCCATGTAATGGAAGTACCCTGGCTCACCCCCTCCAAAGAAGGCAAAGGTCGTCTCCTCTGCAGGGAAGGTAATGGCATCAGTGTTCTGGGATGCCAATGGTATAATATTCATAGATTACCTTCAAAAGGGCAGAACAATTAATGGGGAGTATTATGCAGATCTGCTAAAACAATTGCGAAAAGCAATTAAGGCTAAACGACCCGGAAAATTGACAAAAGTTGTCTTGTTCCATCAGGACAATGCGCCTGCTCATAAATCGGTTGTCGCAATGGCTGCTGTGCATGACTGTGGCTTCACACTTGTCGATCACCCTCCGTATTCACCTGATCTAGCTCCATCAGATTATTTCCTGTTTCCAAACATGAAAAAGCACTTGGCTGGGCAGCATTATCGGTCAGACGAGGAGGTGATAGCTGCTGTGGAGGAGTGTTTCAGGGACCGAGATGAGACCTTCTATACCACTGGGATCCAAGGATTCCAGCATCGCTGGAGAAAGTATGTGGACAGGAAGGGAGACTATGTTGAAAAATAAGGCACTTTCAGCATGGACAAACCATTGGATCTTGGTCAGGCTCAGAACATTTCAGCCTACCCTCGTATATGAACTTGCTCCGATAAAGCATATACGAGGATGGGCTGAAAAGTTCTGAGCCTGACCAAGAAGCAGGCATCGAACAGCCATGAAATTTTGTATTCATTAAATCCAAACCTTTATTACATGATTTGAGTCAAATGAGTTCAAGTTTACCTGCAATAACGTAGAAATTCTAGACTTTGAAAACTGTTACTAGCACGTTTTTGAGAAACTGGATAAAATCTGGCACCGTGGTGTCATCAAGTACCTTCATAAAAAGGGGTTAGCTCCTAAGGACATTCATGCTGGTATGGTTGCTACATTGGGGGATGATGCTCCTTCGTATGCAACCATGAAAACGTGGGCAGCAAATTTTAAGATGGGCAAGGACAGCCTTGAAGATGATGACCGGTGTGGACGACCCACAACGGCAACAACGGAGGAAACCATCAGCCAAGTGCACACGGCCGTGATGGATGACAGGCGTTTAACTGTGAATCAGTTAGCTAACACTGTTGGCATCTCCCGTGAACGAGTAGAGAACATTCTACACAGTGAATTAGGAATGTCGAAGGTTTCCGCTAGATGGGTGCCACGGCTTTTGACGCCTGACCAAACGTTGACCGGACTGAACATGTCACAAGCCAACTTGGCTATTTTTGAAGCAGACCAAGATGGTTTTCTTGACCGTTTTGTCACTCAGGATGAGTGTTGGGTTCATCACTTTGAGCCAGAGACCAAAAGACAATCCATGCAGTGGAAGCACTCTGGCTCACCTCCTCCAAAGAAGGCAAAGGTCGTCTCCTCTGCAGGAAAGGTGATGGCATCAGTGTTCTGGGATGCCAAGGGTATAATATTCATAGATTACCTTCAAAAGGGCAGAACAATTAATGGGGAGTATTATGCAGATCTGCTAAAACAATTGCGAAAAGCAATTAAGGCTAAACGACCCGGAAAATTGATAAAATGGGTCTTGTTCCATCAGGACAATGCGCCTGCTCATAAATCGGTTGTCGCAATGGCTGCTGTGCATGACTGTGGCCTCACACTTGTCGATCACCCTCCGTATGCACCTGATCTAGCTCCATCAGATTATTTCCTGTTTCCAAACATGAAAAAGCACTTGGCTGGGCAGCATTATCGGTCAGACGAGGAGGTGATAGCTGCTGTGGAGGAGTTTTTCAGGGACCAAGATGAGACCTTCTATACCACTGGGATCCAAGGACTCCAGCATCGCTGGAGGAAGTGTGTGGACAAGAAGGGAGTTTATGTTGAAAAATAAGGCACTTTCAGCATGGACAAACCATTGGATCTTGGTCAGGCTCAGAACTTTTCAGCCTACCCTCGTAAGCTCTACTACCTTGATTACAAATGTTAAATATTAAAGACTTTAAGTAGACCTGTAATTAGCAAACTTCCAGTCCAAACTGTTTCAAGCAAACACCTATCAAATAGCCAAAATGTACTTGTAAAAAAACAGGTGCTTGCTTAATACAGGTAGATTCTCACTACATTACATTTACTGGGATCAGAATTATGCGCGCTTCCAGACAAGTAATTACCCAATACAGGCGGCCTAAACACCGACTCCAATGTTTATCAGGTAGAAGAAATTGTTTTATTTAAAGACTGTCTTTAAATTTAAAGACTGTCTTTAAAGTTAAAGACTTTTTAGTCTGTAAATTTAAAGACTGGCACAAATAAAATAATGAAAATGGTGTAAAACGGAAAAATCGCACTTGGCTGTTGATAGTAATTTGCCCGTTATCTATGGAATATTTAATTATGTGTAACTGCAATTTATATAGTTGTCTCTATTTAATTGAATTCCTTCCACCATAATTGAAGTGTTCTCTGAAAAACAGGTTTTGTAATAAGATTCATTGGTAAAATGAACTCAGGAATGAACGTGTATAACGATTTTATCATTTTGTCAATATACCGACCACTCGCTTCGACAGACAGTTTTTCTGACAACTAAAATTGATGAAAGTTTCTGACGGACTACAACAGTAAAAGGTCCGAAAACGAAATGACATCAGTACGAAACTCATCTTATGTTCGACCTTTGATAGACATTTCCTCCGATACTGCGAACTTTCACGGCATTTGTGGTCTAAGGGAAGGAACTGGGTTGTTTTATTTCTTAATTATTTCTACAATTAAAACGATATTAAAAGACAATAAAATGCATGCAGTCTATAGCAACGCACCTTTTGATATTGAGATGAAGACTGAGGCTGCGTATCAGAATGCGATTTTTTCGTGTTACATCATTTTCATGATTTTCCTTTGTGTTACTCAGTGTTAGTCTTTCAGACTTTCGGATGAGTCTTTAAACCGAGGTCCCGTCTCCGTATGACCTTACCTGTTGGTGGGACGTAAAACTAAAACTCACTCAGTGTTAGTCTTAAAATTAACAGACTAAAAAGTCTTTAAATTTAAAGACAGTCTTTAATTCTAACACAGCGCGCCTATATACGCAATGCAAAATAACTGTGTTTTATTCTGCAACAAATCACAGCTCGGCAGAGCGTGACGTGTGACGTCATTAAAAACTGCAAATTTATGACGTCACTAGTCGATTTACTTGACGGTAGACGGTGTAACGTCATTTTCTCGCATCGCAAACGTTAGAAAAAGGATATAATGCATGTGTTTCAGTCGATAATTTTAGCGGGATTTCTTCTAACAATGGCGAAAAGTTGTGAGATTTTGAAGGAAACAACAACATTATTGCCGATTTTCAGCGTGTTAGAATCGAAATAGATCAGCTCTAGCCAGTGATTTGTTGTGTAATAAATCACAGTTTGTCGGTCAGTTGTAAGTAGAATAATCACGCGCGATACGCGCTCGTGATTTGTCTACTTTACAACTGACCTCCAAACTGTGATTTATTGCACAACAAATCACAGTTAGAACTGATCTGTTTCTTAAATAAAACAACTTTCTTATACCTGTTAAGGGTTAAACCCTAGGTGTAGTGTTTGAAATGTCATTTCATCTGCCGCAAAATGTGGCAATGTGTCCAAAATGACCTAAATAGTTTTGACGAGGATTTAAAACATCAACACAAAATCAGTACTGGTTGATGTGAGTCTCCACTGTCCTTGGTTCGGAGACACACTTTTACAAGTAGCGACCCATGTAGCAAATACCTTAGTATAAACACGATACGCGTATTATCATAATTTTGCCTTCAGTCAGTGAGACGTGACTGCACTCTTCCGTGTTTCAGGCAAGTTGCCTTAGATGGTAATTCACACTGGGCGATATAGTTTTCGTGATATTCGTAGTGCATCATGCCACAATATCTACATAACGTCATTACCAAACACTTATGTATATTTCTAAAATCCTGTGAAAAAATATAACCGAAACCTCTCTTCCCTAAAATATGGACTTGAACATTGAACTCGCAAAGGTCGTTTGATAAACTATACTCTGCCGCATGTTGCTGTACGTGCATATTTAAATAACAAATCTCTACCAAGCACATCGTGTTTGTTTGGAGTGTAACGATACTATCTTTTTTTCAGGTATCCGGGCGCTAAAAGCACCCCTTAAACGGCCCTGTCAACACTTTTTACGGCGGACAGGCTTATTTATAAGAGTGCACTCTCCTGGAATTGACTGTACAATGTCTCAATAAAAACAATGTTGGCGACGTTCGATGACAGTGGTTATCCAGACACACTTATATGATATATACAATTATGATATACCTAATAATACATTATGGCCCCCGCCTATAGGGGCCTGAAGAAATATATGGGCTGCATGATGCTTCCACGCAGAGCTGAATCCGGCCCACACACTAGTACTGGTAAACCGCTTAGAGGATCTAAGCCTGTCCAGGAACCGCGGTGCGAGGCGGACCGTCCATGCTAATAAACCCTATTGGTTTCATTGGGCGACAGAGCTTGAGATGTCATTTCTTCTCAATGTCGGGTAAAAGTCCCACAAAATTGGAAGTAACGTCTCCAAAATGACCTTTACAGTGTTGACGGGGACGTTAAACCTAAAATTAAACAAACAAAAACCTAATAATATGTCATATAATTGATACGCATCATTTTCAAAACGAAACTTCCACTGAGCACATTGTGTATGAACGTCATTGAAACAAGGTTGTCTACACGTCACGTTTATTTATATTTTTTTCAATGCATGAACACTTTGCATCGACAACACAGCTATGCATCTCAGCACATAACGTTTGAGACACACTCGCACTAAAGATCTAGTATTTACCTGTGACAGCACACAATAGAATAATTCCTAGACTAGCACGGGTCACAACGTAGATTCCAGCGGCGGTACACGTCATCTTGTTTCACTTCACGTTTAACATCAGTTTATACAGAGAAACTGAAGTCAGAATGGTGCATGTTATTTTCTTTAAATTCCGCTCAAAAACAATTTGTAGGTACTCATTAGCACACGGCCCCAATGGGACGGTTAAAACGAACTCTTGCAATCAAACTATCACCAAATGCAATTTTCTATCGAGAGAGAATAAAAAAATTCTAGTAGACTACATAAGCCGAGTTATTGGTGATATTTGAAGGATAGTTTTCATAATTACATTTGAACCGCCTCATTGAGGCGATTCAAATAAGTACCCACAAAAAGGGTTACATTAAGGGGAATGGGTACACCTTCAGGGCAGGCAACTCCTTCAAAAATATTTTTTGTCTCCCATGTCAATAGGGGTCAACTCTTAAAGGAAAGAAGGAGCAAATTCTTTCCGTTAATAGTAGACCCCTTCTTCAGCAAGACTGAGCCTATAGAAAAGCGAACAGGAAGTCCCAAAAGTTGTCTCCCTTTGAACAATGGCTGAAAAATGTGCCAGATGTTCCCATTCTCCTTAAGAGGTCGGGAAAACTAACCCTGTTTGTCACTAAATACCCATCTTATCTAGTCTAATGAAAGTCCTCATCACTTTAACTACAACTGTGTCATTCCATTTGACCTTGAGTTGTGCAGATTTAATTTCACGCACAGTGCACATGAATAGTATGCGACTGGTGAATATGCACTAAAGGTGCAAAAGCAACGTCTGGAGATGCAAGCTGTTGTTATATGCGACCAGCGAAGAATCAGGTCCGCTGTGCATCCGTTTGGACTGAACGAATGCGCAGGCTGATCTGTTTCTTCGGTGATCGCAGACTCTCAATGCCTACGGACTCATTACATGTATATACAGATATGGGAAAACCGCGTGCCCAGACAGTCAATATTTCCACGATCAGCTTAGCTATGCTGCAGTTACGCACAGGTAAAAATGTATCTGTGTGTAATTGTATAATAGCCCTCAGCACCTGAGACGCACTGAAGCATTTAAATTGACTTGCTAATGGATTTTTTTTACATATAAATACGCGACAAATGGGGACTCAGACGGGAAGACTGGTCTGCCCCAGTTTAAGGATGGCTCTGAACTTGAATGACAGAATGATTTGTTTGTTTGTTTGATTTGAGGTTTAACGTCCCCGTCAACACTGCAAATGTCATTTTGGAGACGTTGCTTCCAATTTTGTGGGACTTTTACCCGACAGTAAGATGAAATTACATCTCAAGCCCTGTCGCCCAGTGAAACCAATAGGGTTTATTGGCATCGACGGTACGCCTCGCACCGCGGTTCCTGGACAGGCTTAGATCCTCTAAGTGGTTTACCAGTACTAGTGTGCGGGCCGGATCCAGCTCTGCGTGGAATGACAGAATGAATGAGAATTTAAAATATAAAAGCCCTTTATGAAAAAAGAGTTAAATTACAAATTAAGGGACTGTGTGCAGATGTGATACGGCAGCGACAAAAAGCTCATCATCTCAGGAAATTGTTTACTGAGAAAATGATAAAATTGTCTGGAAATGGAAAAATATCTTCACTTATTAACTTGTTTTTGTATATTTTATGTTAAAAATTCTCGATCTGTGTATTTATTATCAGTATGCATGATTTATTGATCGATTTGACTTTTAACATCCCCATCAACAATATATAGGGCACTTTTGGACTTTTGTGGACTTCTACCCGACATTGTGATGAAACGACATCTCATTGAAACCAATAGAGTTAACATGCATGGACACGCCTAGAACATCTGAGCGGTTTACCAGCACTCATGTGTGGTTGATTTCAGCTTTGCTGCGAAGCACCATGCAGTCCAATCTATATCTCCAAGACCCCATGGGCGGAGGCCCATAAGTATGTATGAAAACTACACTTTCACATGGTATTAAGGTGAATGGGAACACCTACAGGGGAGGCGGCTCCTGTAAAACGTTTTTGTCTCCCATGTCAATAGGAGTCAACTCTTCAAGAAAAGAATTTGCTCCTAAGGAGCAAATTCTTTCCTTTAAAAGTAGACCCCTTTTTCAGTGGGACAGGGCTTATAGAAAAGCGAACAGGGGGTCCCGAAAGTTGTCTCCCTTTGAAAAATGGCGGAAAAATCTGCCAGGTGTTCCCATCCCTTTAATTGCATTTCAAATTAAGGAAGATTGTTTATAGCTTAACAAAAGATGCTGTGATCTACTTATATTGTCGTCTTCTTCCGAATATATATTTGGTCATGCTATCATGCTTCTAAAGATCTTTAGATATTTCATATAAAGCTATCTATATTTAAAAGATCAGTTTGTTTAGTGATTTACGGTCCTATCAAAAATATTTCACTTATTTCAAGCTGATCGTTAGTCAGAGGTCAGCGAAAATCGGAGCACCCGGAGAAACAAGAGGCCCATGGGCCACTATGCTCATCAGAGCTCGGGGGGGGGGGGGCACTGCCCACTGGCAGCAGTGAATATTAGTTAACCATGGAAGCCCTGCTCTCAAGGATGCTACAGATAACATTTGGACCCAATCAGCCTAGTGTCTTCAGAGGTCTGATGTCACTTGAATGTGTTGTTGCAGGACAACAGATGACAATTGACAAATTCCCATCTGTGGCAACAATAGGCCTATATGAAGATAATTTAAGGAACATTTCCATGAAACTTTGACAAAATATCTTGAAAGGCATAAATGTCATTGTTCAATTTTCCCCATTATAAGTCAATGGAAACTCTTAATTTGCCATAGCAAATAAACCAAAGAGCCGAATTCAGTAAACCAGAGCTCAGGTGGTTACTGCCCAATGGCAGCCATGTATTTTAACATGATATGATTTTAATCTACCAATTATAAAGCCTCCCAAACAAACCTCATACCCAAATGAGCACCTATGGGGACTGTATCTGAAATATAAGGCGTTTTATAAAGTAGATGCCCAATGGAGCCCTGGTTGGTGTCACAAAATGCATCTTATCAAAAGGAACAGAGACATATATGGTTTAGCGGTGGGGATAAGTATGGTTCCTAAGATGTAAGGCCTTTTAAGCAGTGGAGGGATTCGGGCATGGCAAATCCCAGAAAAGTCCAAGATTGTTGTCAATGAGTGTGTCTTATCATACGGACCAAGAATATATAAGGTTAAAGGGTGGGGATCTGAATGGTTTCTGACATAATTTTTATGAGGCCTTTTTGAAGTGGATGGGAGAGAAATGACCCCTGCGGAGCCCCCAAGACGGGGGTGACTGAATGTGTCTAATTACAATGAACAAGAATATGTGATTATGGGCTGGGGATTTGAATGGTTTTTGAGATATATGGCCTATTATGAAGTGGAGTCATATCATAAGGAACAAGAACATATATGGTTAAGGGGTGGGGATCTGAACGGTTTCTGAGATATATGGCAATGAAGTAAAGGGGTGGGGCATGGCCCGTGGCACCCCCGTGCTGGTGTCTCTGATTGTGTCGTATCATAGGGAACAAGAATATATATGGCTTAGGGGCAGGCTCTGAATAGTTTCTAAGATATATGGTCTTTTTTGAAGTCGAGGGGTGTAGCATGGCCCCGTGCCCTGGGTGACCCCTAGGTTGGTGTCACTGAATGTGTCTTATCATAAGGAATAAGAATATATATGGTCTAGGGGTGGATATCTGACAGGTTTCTGGAATATTTGGCCTTTTATGAAGCGGAGGGGGTTGGGCATGGCCCCGGCACATCCCGGGGAACCCCCAGGTTGGTGTCACTGAATGCAACTTATTGTAAGGAACGAGAATATATATGTTTAGGGTGGGGATCTGTAAGGTTTCTTGGATATTAGGCCTTTTATGAAGTGGAGGTGGGGAATGGCCCCAGTGCATCCCGGGGAACCCCCAGGTTGGAGCCACTGGTGTCTACTACGATATCACGACGACTGCTCACGATAAAGCAAGATTCACCAGGAATGTACTACGATTGATGACTACGCTAGTACGATTTATCCCGACGAACACCTTTATATACCCAGATCGTTATAAATCCTGACGAATCGGGAGAAGTCTTGGTCAATCATCAGTAAATCGTATCGAACCCTCCATGATCGTACTGAGTCTTTTATCATCGTTCCAGTTCGGCCTTGGTCGTAAAGCAGTCTTGCATGGATCGTGAGAAATATGATCGTCTGATATCTTGAAGCAATCGTGGTGCAGTCGTAGAAGAATCCTAGAGGATCGTAAGACATCGTGGTCGATCGTGGAGGATCGTTGTAAATCGGCTCCATTATCGTGCAGCAATCGTGATTGTTCGTAGAAGTGTCGTAGCAATGTCGTGAGTATTCGTAGGGTAGTGAAATCGGAAACGTGTATGCCCCGATTTGCCACGATTTTCATGGTCCCCATTGGTCGTGGACAGTCGTGGACAATCGTGGTCAAAGTCATGACAGTGTAAGAGCCGCATTTAATATATGTATATTTTTAAAGTCTGTGTGTTCGGTCTGATAAAGTTACCCAATCTTTGGATATATACCACAGCCTCTTTATAACAATGTTCATTGTAACAAAGCTTTAGATATACATGAAACAAAGTCCCAAAACTGAAAATGTATAGATTATATAAAAACATATACCATATATGGTCATTCTTATATAATCTTTATATTTTTGTTTCGATATAATGGACACTGTTGTCCAGGCTTTGGACTTCAAAACTGGTGTTATCTCTTATCTTGCTGTTCACGACAACCCCTATCTTTGCAAACAGTGTAGATCCAGATCAGATGGCTTCTGAAGAAGCCATCTGATCAGGATCTACACTGTTTGGCATTTAGTTTTTGAATTTGTAGCAATAAATTACATCAAGTAATTTGATTGGTTGATAGACAGAAATGGGTGTGGCTTAAATGAATATTCAGCAAGATAAGGGTTGGGTTAATAGAGGTTGTAGTGTAATATTTGCTGAAGTTTTATAGCAAAATGTCATCATTCTTTTGTCACTCATTTTCTCTCTCCACCTTCCTGTCTGTATCATCACGTGAACAAGTCCGTGAAATAAAGACCCTGTAAACCCCACTTTATATAGAGAAAACTGGGGTTTACGGGGGTCTTCATTATTTTTCTTATTTCTGCTCCAATACATAGGTTGTGGGTACTCGTTAGAACCGCCTCGAGCACACACATGAGTATTTATAAGAAAAATATGACAGATTTTCATCAGAAAAGTAGCCAATTTGGAGATGTGAAAAATGCCCTATGTCGTACGGGTGTGTTATAGTAATGTTCTTTTGCAATCTCCTCGGTGTTTCTTTCTGTGTAGCTCCGGCAAACGTCTTTTTTTACAGACAGGCCCTGCAATTCAGAAAATGCAGAAATTGTAAATAATTTAAATACAAATCATCTCACCGGCCCCGATAGCTCAGTTGGTAGAGTGTCCGCTCCGGGGAACGGGAGGTCGCGGGTTCGATCCCGGGCCGCGAAATAACAAAGTCGTTAAAAATGGTATTAGCTGCTCCTCGCTTGGCACTCAGATTTACGGAGTAGAGCTAGGACTGGTCGATCCAGTGTCAGGATAATGTGACTGGGTGTGGTATCATGTAATGTGTCTGGGACATGATACTTCAGTGAGGCAGCACTATAAAAGTGAGCATTGAGCTCCCTGTCGCAACCAGACACCGTCGTGATATGACTGAAAAATTGTTGAAAGCGACGTTAAACCCGAATTCACACACACACACACACACACACACACACACACACAAATACAAATCATCTGAAATGACATGAAGCAAACTTTTCAAAAGTTATACTTGAAACAAACATACCGTAATGATACTAAGTTTTGGGGCAGATAGGCCTATGCAAACACCGCAGACCCTGATCAGGGTCTACAATATTGCCCATTCCGTATCCATTTTCAGGAATCGATCTTGCTAAATCGTGAAACAAATTTGTTATTTCATCACGTGAACAAGTCCGTGAAATGAAGACCCCCCTATACCCCACTTTATATAGAGAAAACTGGGATTTGCGGGGTATACATTATTTTTCTTATTTCTGCTCCTAGACACAGGTTGTGGGTACTCGTTAGAACCGCCTCGATGAGGCGGTTCTAACGAGCACCCATAACCTATGTTTGCAGTATTTAAAAGAAAACTATCACGGATTTTCATCAGAAAAGTAGCCATTTTGGAGATGTGAAAAATGCACTTTACCGCACGGACGTGTTATCGTAATGTTGGGAGAATTACACAAAGTCCTCATAGTATTATTATTATTATTATTATTATTTTTTTTTTTTTTAATTTTTACTGCATTTATAGAAAGCAAATTTCATAAGAATTCTTAAGAATAATATTGCGAGACATGTCATGTTTTGTAATAAAAAGTTTAGTGTTTTCTCTTTGGGTTCCAGTTTTCGCCTACCAGTCAATGATAATAACAATCGTTAACTAGGGTTGCCTAAAGGGCGCCGTTTTACTATTTATTCCATATTTATATATATCCATAATTATCTATTTAAGAATATCCATAAGTATTTATGGAGATCCAAAACCTGAATTAGTGATATCCATAATTCAAATTATGGATATCCATAAATCAGCCGCATAATGGATATCCATAATTCGAATTATAGATATTCATAAATCGAATAATGGATATCCACAATTCGATTTATGGATATCATTAATTCAGAGCGATCTATGGATATCCATAATTCGAATTATGGATATAACTAATTCCAATTATGGATATCAATAAATCAAAACATGGATATCCATTATTCCTCTGATTTATGGATATCCATAATTCGAGTTATGGATATCCATATATCGAATTATGGATATCTATAAATCGGGCTGAATAATGGATATCCATATTTCGAATTATGGGTATCCATTATTCACCGCAAAAGCCTTTGGTTTCAGTTATTATTTATTGTATTTATTTGCCAAGACGAACTATGGATATCCAAAAATCGAATTAGGGATATCCATAAATCGAATTATGGATAGCCATAAATGGACCGAATTATGGGTATCCATAAATAATTATGGATATCTATAAACAGGGAATAAATAGTAAAAGGGCGCCCCATATAAATCCAGGAAACGGTAATTAATGGAAAATATCCGCGATAATTTTATCGCTGTGTGGTCGGCGTGTTGCGTAATGTGGTTATCTATAGAGTATGAACTGGAAACTTGGGTTGGGCGTCTGATCATGGTATACACTGTGGAATGTAAGGGTCAGTTGCCGTCTCAGTGATCAGTGCCTTCGTTCTTTGCTTACAGTACAGGAAAATATAGTTATAGGAAATTTTAACTGTCGCCGTTCAAGGATCTTTATTCTAACTAGGGCTAACTAATCGGATCTGAAATGATAATCGATTATCGCGCGTGTCATTGTGATCGATGATCGATTAGTAATCGCTGAAGATTTTATCATAATTTTACCCTACTGGCTTTGACTTTTACCATATGTTATACAATAGCATATGTATTTCGACAGACAGACCTTAGCAAACAATGCAGACCCAGATGAGACGCCGCAAAATGCGGCGTCTCATCAGGGTCTGCACTATTTGCCACTCATTCAGCTATTTTAGACACGAATTTGTGTAGAAAATTATACTTATCAAATAATCGATTATTAGCATATCAGTAACGTTAATCATTTTAGCATAATTTGTCGATTGATTAATCGATTAACTGGTTAATCGTGCCGACACTCAGAGACAATCGACCAACTTGTGCTCTTCGTGCTTTGATTATCCGGCTTTGTGACCATCGAGCCCATTGCAGGTGGCACTACATTAAAAAAAATCCCCTTACTCACAATGTAAATTGGGGCATATTCCATGTTCTACCACATTTCAGCAAGTCTAATGCTTCCATTTTGAGGCATATAATTTGACAGGCTGACCATTTACCTTCCAGAAGCAGCTAAAAAATATGGGTGCTGTGCGGCATATTTTGGCCCTTTTGGCAGCAAGTGTCAACAAACCCATACGGCAGCGAATAAATCCAGGCATTTCAAGTGGCCAGTCAGCACAATTTTCTGGTTCAATTTAAATCAGCTGCTTTTCACAATAGCAAATACCTACTAATATTTTTTCTAATAAACAATAATACTTGTCAGAAAAATAATGGCTTAGCACCAAATCCAATCAGAAGCAGCAGAATATTCAGTTCTGTACTGAAAGCTCTCTCCCCAAAGCAAGTACAGCTTTCATAAAGACCAATTATTTACTGTAGTGCAACCTGTAGGATTTGCCAAATGTAACGAATCGGGTCGTGGGAGTTCTACTCTTTAGTGATTTTAATGAACTTTTCAAAAGAATGCAAACCTGGCAAAGCATACGGTATCAGCCGATGCATTTATTTAACCCTTTTTGTACCAAATGGAATCTTCCACCATATGTATGGCAGGAGTCCATTTCGAAACTTAGGATGTCAGGTTGTGTTTTCTTCAAAATTTAGTTCGGGAAATGGCTTAACTTTTTGCAAACAGTGGAGGACCTGATCAGACGCCGCGTTCTGCGGCGTCTGATCTGGGCCTGCACTGTTTGCCAAGATACCCCTTTAGGGGTTTCTGGTACTGAATGGGTTAATTATTATTAATATCATTTCATTATTATTATTATTATTATTATTATTATTATTATTATTATTATTATTATTATTATTATAACTATTATTATTACCGGCCCGGATAGCTCAGTTGGTAGAGTGTCCGCTCCGGGGAACGGGAGGTCACGGGTTGATCCCGGGCCGCGACATACCAAATTCGTTAAAAATGGTACTAGCTGCTCCTCGCTTGGCACTCAGATTTACGGGGTAGAGCTAGGACTGGTCGACCCAGTGTCAGGATAATGTGACTGGGTGTGGTATCATGTAATGTGTCTGGGACATGATACTTCAGTGAGGCAGCACTATAAAAGTTAGCATTGAGCTCCCTGTCGCAACCAGACACCGTCGTGATATGACTGAAAAATTGTTGAAAGCGACGTTAAACCCGAATTCGCACACACACACACACACACACACACACACACACACACACACACACACACACACTACTTTTTTTCCTTTTCCTTTTTTTCGCGCCTTTGGTTCTCTATTTCATCAAATAATTTACAAGGACAAAGTATTGAAATTATAGTGTAATTCCGCTATTTAGAACACCTAAAATAAATACTAATACTGCTTTAAAAAGCTTACACTGTAAATTTTGGGAACACTACACGTGTTTTGCTAGCGTTTTAGACTAAATCACCTACGTTTTCAAGGCAAACGCATATGTTTTGTACATGTTTCGAAACCGCTTTGAGCTTCAGAGTTGAAAAACGCCGGTGTTTTCAACTTCTACATAGTGTAGAAAAAGAAACACTGAAAAAATATCTTACATTATTTAATGAAAAATTATCATTTATATGTTGTTGCCAGGCCACATATAACACATTTAGCCAAATAATAACTCTGTTTGAACAGGAAAAAAAAACTTCTTGTCCCCAGGCAAAACCGGAAAACGCGCGTGTTTTACCTGAAAACACATGCGTTTTCCAGCTTTAAACATATATGTTAAGCCGACAACACAACTACGTCACGTGATTAAATTTGAATCTGAAGATTGGCGCATTGTACATGTAGATCCAATTTCTGCATTTTTGAAAATCTTTTGTATATTTTCCGTTTCTACCATTACACATTTGCACAACAGTCGGTAGAAGAAGATGTGTTGAGCGTATGAGACGATGACAAATTAGGATTTATATGCAGGTAAGTTTGAATAAGCAATTTTCAAAGAATCTGATTCTGAAACAGGCATGACAGGTGGGTGGGGAAGGCAATTAAGAGCGTATGTTTCTGGATAATCTTTTCAGTCATTGATTTGTTGAACTTGAACTTTGTGACAATAGAACGCATCTGTATCTGTGGAGTCCTTTGTTGAATCACAGACACATATTTTTTGTTTGTTTGTTTGTTTGTTTTGGAGTTTAACGGTCCGATCAGCACTATTTAGCTCATGTCTAGCCGGTCTACACTTCTTTGGCTGCCTTATATGTAAGCTGTTTACCCAGCAGCCATACGTCGCTAGGGCAACGTCAGATCAACGGCGGTGCAACGTCATGCGTCATGACAGGGCACCGACGTAGATGTGACGTTGCATAAACGTCATGACGTTGTACCGATGTTACAGTGACGTCACAATAACGCCATATGCTTGCTAGGTAACCAGTATAGTGCACATTCTTTCGACAGAAACTGACATCTGCCCTTCTTGAATCGGTAGAAGGTACATAGATATTGTTTCTAATTGTTGCACTCATTAGTTTCAGTTGCGTAGCCTGAACAAAAATATCATTACTATCTAGTAAAAACATCTTTCTCGGGGCAGAGGCTACTCTTAAAGGAAAGAATTTGCTCCCGAGGGGGGAGCAAATTCTTTCTTTTAAGAGTAGCCTTGGGTAATTCCGTTTCTGCTGCATTTTTTTTCTTTTACATTAGCGTAATGAGAGCTACTTCTGGTTCAGCAAACAGTGTAGACCTAGATCAGACACCAGTTATAGTACAGGAATTTAAATGTTCATTTTTTTTTTTTTTTCAGTTTACACTCGGAGGCTAACGACTTACCAGTGCTGACAGTGCCTTCTTATTTTGCAGAGAGTGTCCAAGAAGCATCTTGACCAAAGATACTGTCTGCGCACCTTGTCAATGACGAAAAAGAAGTCGGCAAACGATGTGGCTAAACTGGATCTTGAAGTGTACTTCAACTTGATTTGTAGGACTAATTCACAGCTTCTAAGCTTCGGGCAACAAATAGTTTTTAAACACCATTTTGAGCCAGAAGGCTGCTGGATTTGTGCATTCTTTAAAAAAAAAAGCTGAAAAAGAGATTCTAGTCCAGAAAAATATATGTGCTTCACTAGACTTTCGAATAGCCAGGAAAAGGGATCACACTCAGTCTCTTCCAATGCACAGCTGCACTTGTAAAGAGTGTTAACCTTTATTCTGCTGAGCACGATTAGCCCTAAGTTTGCAAACAGTGTAGTTTCAGGTCAGGTGGCCTCTGAAGAAGCCATCTGATCAGGATCTACACGGTTTGTTATTCAGTTCATGAATTTAAACAAATACATTATCTCAAGAAATTTGATTGGTTAATACTCAAAAAGGGAGTGGCAAAATTAATCATTCAGCAGGATAAGGATTATGAGTGTCAAAAGTTTTTTTTTTTTTAATCTGTTCAAAGAGCTGATTTTTAGAAGACAAAGAACTTTTGTTAAATCATCTTTGCAAAATGCCCTGATATAGACTTGGATTTTGTGTTTTGGTAAGTATTTGCCTTTTCAATTTCTTATACCCATAGAATCACGTAAACACTAGTGTAGGTGTGGTAGCTATAAGTTAAAGAATATAACAAACTGGAGTTGCAATGATAAATGTTCAGTATGTTTTGAAATAAAAGGTTGGAATGTTATGAAATAAAACACAGAAAAGTTACAAAACATGTTTTGGTGTTTTAAAAGTGTTACAGTCCCTAAACACGTGTTATGTGCTTTCAGACAAAACACCAGAACACGTGTTTTCACAAAACATCAGTGTTTAGATATAAATCATATATGATTACTGAAAACATGATAGGTGTTTTCAGGCAAAACACCAGACAGGTGTTATCACAAAAACATTGGTGTTTTAATATAAAACACTATAGTGTTTCATTGAAAAACATGCATGTTTTCTGAAAACACCTAAACACGTTTTAAAAGTGTTACAGAGAAGTGTTTTAATTTGTGTTTAAAAGCAAAACATCCAGATTTACAGTGTATTTAGTAAGTTGCAGTTATTCTTTCTTTTTGTTTTCAGCATACAATGTCCTCTGGTCAGGGACCACCTTAAGGAATGTTCAAAAGTGGTCTTAAAGTCCCAAAAGCGGTCTTAATATAGGAATGTTGCTGTATTTGTCCCAATGAACAGCTGATGAAGTCCTATAAATTTATTTCAGGTTTCACTGATGACCTTCTTTTCTAATGACACTATAAAATGGTAATATTGTTGTAAGTGTCTTTTTCTCAAATCATATTTCCATTACTCAAACTAACAGCCATTAAGCAAATCAATCACCCGGGTCGTGGGTTCGATCCGAGCATCTCCAGACTTTCAAATGAGTCTTTCAATTGAGGCCCCGTATCAGTATGGCCTTAGCTGTCGGTGGAACATAAAACTCAAACACACACCACCAACCAATCAATCTGCATTTCAACTCTGTGTACCTTTGCAAACAGTGAAGGCTCAGATGAGACGGATTTATTATGTTTGCCATCCTGTTTTAGATTTGACTTTACCCCTGTTGACCCTTATCATCCCGTGAACACGTCCGTGAAATGAAGACCTCCCTAAACCCCAATGTATACAGAGAAAACTGGGGTGTACGGGGGTAAACGTTATTTTTCTTATTTATGCTCCAAGACATAGGCTGTGGGTACTCGTTAGAACCGCCTCAATGAGGCGGTTCTAACGAGTACCCACAACCTATGTTTGCAGTATAAATAAGAAAAGTAGCCATTTTGGAGATATAAAAAATGCGCTTTGTCGCACGGGTGTGTTATCGTAATGAAATTTTGCAGTGTAGACCCGGATCAGTCGCCACAGGACGTCGAGTCGATCTACTCCATGTGTGCTACTGAGTAGTAATTCTGAACCACTTGAACCCCACTTTTATATTGTAAAACGGGTTTACGGGGGTAAACATTATTTTTTCTTATTTCTGCTATCAGTACTCGTTAGAGCCGTCTCATGAAGGCGGTTCTACATGTACCTCATGGAGGCGGTTCTAACGAGTAACCACAATTTATCTTTTGTGAGAGTGAGTGAGTGTTTGAGTTTTACGTCCCACCAATAGCTAAGGTCATACGGAGACGGGACCTCGGTTTAAAGACTCATTCGAAAGTCTGGAGAAGCCCGGGATCGATCCTGCGATCCCTGGTTTACAAGGCGAGTAGCGTAACCACTACACCACGGAGGCTTCTATTATCTTTTGTGAAGAAATTCGAAAAAATATCTCATTTTTCATCTGAAAACGTTCGTCTGTTGAGCGGAAAAATTTACAATGTATTTGAATAGGTGTGTTTTCGTAATATTAAGGAAAATATTCTGGCCCCCGCCCATCGGGGCTTGAAAAAATACATGTATATGGGCTGCATGATGCTTCCACGCAGAGCTGAAACCGGCCTGCACACGAGTACTGGTAAACCGCTTAGAGGGTCTAAGCCTGCCCAGGCAAAGCGGTACGAGTCGGCCCGTTCCACAAAGTCGCACAAAATTGGAAGCAACGTCTCAAAAATGACCTTTACAGTGTTGACGGGGACGTTAAACCTCAAATCAAACAAACAAACTATTTGGTCAAAATCACTACTTGGAACTACCACATTGAGATTTGTTTGTTTGTTTTGAGTTTTAACGTCTCCGTCAATAATCTACAGGTCATTTTGGAGACGTTGCTTCCAATTTTGTGGATTTTTTACCTGACATTGAGATGATTTGACTTCTCAAGCCCTATCACCCAATGAAACCAAAAGGGTTTATAAGCATGGACGGTCCGACACGCACTGCTTTGCCTGGGTAGGCTTAGTTCCTCTAAGCGGTTTTCCAGTACTCGTGTGCAGTCGGTTTCAGCTCTGCGTGGACGCATCATGCAGCCCATCTATTTCTTCAAGCCCCGATGGGCGGGGGCCGACCAAATTCAGATACTCATTGGAAAAGGACCTATATTGTGTTCTCTTTGGAGACACAATGACAAAATACTGTTCCACTAAATTAAGCTTAGGTCAAATTTTCTCTTGAATTTGACACGTCAGACACAATTACTTGTGATTTTGTATCTGAATAGCGCATAAATTGGAATTTACGAGACAAACGCATCATTTCGGAGCGGCGGACAGAATTTGCATATGAGCCGGCACACGCCAAAACCATAAGACAATAAGACCTGTGCGTCTAATTAGCCTGCGGAGATGCATTTTGATCCATCACGTAAACTGGTCCGTGAAATGAACATGCCTATAAACCTCACTTTATATGGATGAAAGTGGGGTTAACATGGATTTACATTATTTTACTTACTCTTGCGCCAAAAAGATTGACTGTTGGTGCTCGTTAGAACCGCCTCATTGAGGCGGTTCTAACGAGCAACACAGTCTATATTTGAAGCAAAACGACAACAAAATCACATTTTTGTATAAGGAAAATGGAAAAAATATATAAAAAAAACAACTTTATACAACAGGCAGGAAGGGGAATGGAGGTGAGGCAACGCCTGCAAAAGTATCTTTGTCTCCCATGTCAATAGGGGTCAACTCTTAAAGGAAAGAATTTGCTCCTCAGGAGCAGATCCTTTCCTTTAAGAGTATATATATAGGTCCCTTTTAAAGTGGGACTGAGCCTATAGAAAAGCGAACAGGAAGTCCCGAAAGTTGTCTCCCTTTGCAAAATGGCGGAAATATCTGCCAGGTGTACCCATTCCCCTTAATTAACCTAATGCTATCTAAAATGTGATATCCGAAAACTATTTCCATGCTGAGTTTCACTGCACATGTGCAGGATGATCTGAGTGTATGCTAGTCGCATGTCTTATTGTAGCTTTGGTCGTTTGTTTGTTTTGGAGTTTAACGGCCCAGTCAACACTATTTTAGGTCATTTTTGAGCCGGTCAGTTTACCTATCCACACTTTTCTTGGGCAGACTTATAGGTAAGCGGTTAACCAGTACAGTGAACATTCTTTCGCCAGAAACTGACAACTGCCCTTCTTGAATCAGCGGAAGGGAGAGAATGACAGTAGAAAAGATTTCATGATTAATTTCCACGATAGAATGTTGCCGACCCCGGCGGGAATCGAACCCGCGTCCTCCTGATCACCAGTCAGATGCGCATCCGACTGAGCCACCGATGCCGGTGCTTTGGTCGTGTACTCTCGAAAACGCTTTACATCATGTTAACAAGTCCGTGTAATAAACAACCCCAAACCCCACTTTATATAAAGAAAACTGGGGTTTACGGGGGTATATATTATTTTCCTTATTTCTGCTCAAAGACATAGGTTGTGGGTACTCGTTAGAACCGCCTCAATGAGGCGGTTCTAACGAGCACCCATAACCTATGTTTGCAGTACAAATAAGAAAAGCTACTCGCCTTGTAAACCAGGGATCGCAGGATCGATCCCGGGCTTCTCCAGACTTTCGGATGAGTCTTTAAACCGAGGTCCCGTCCCCGTATGACCTTAGCTGTTGGTGGGACGTAAAACTAAAACTGACTGACAAATAAGAAAAATATCACGAATTTTCATCAGAAAAGTAGCCATTTCGGAGATGTGAAAAAAATGCACTTTGTCGCACGGATGAGCCCCGCCAAGGAAAAAATCTAACAACCGTCTCCTGTCAAAACCCGCGGATAAACAGATTGAGTTGAAAATGAGAGCTTACCGAGCCGTTGATTTGAGAGTTTGGATCTCTCGGTCTCTGTCGGAGAGGACTGTTGATTTTTAGCTCACCTGAGCCGAATGCTTATACATTTGTAGGTGAGCTATAGTATGTAAAGGCTCCATTGTCTGTCTGTCTGTCCGTCTGTCTGCAGTCTGTCAACATTTTCAAACATATTCTCCTCTGAAACCGCTGAGCCCAATGAAGTCAAATTGCATGTGAAGCGTCCAGTTCGTTCACAGGATCTAGGTAACATGACTAAGATGGGCGCCATGCCTATATTATGTTTTGTTTGTTTGTTTGATTTGAGGTTTAACGTCCCCGACAACACTGTAAAGGTCATTTTGGAGACGTTGCTTCCAATTTTGTGGGGCTTCTACCCGACATTGAGATCAAATGACATCTCAAGCCCTGCCGCCCAATGAAACCAATAGGGTTTATAAGGCCCATATAAAGTGCAAGCCCTTCAAAAATGTTCTCAAAAATCAGTTGTCCGATTGTCATAAAACTTGATATGTAGCTTTAGAGACGAGCCATTCATACTTTCTTCAATAATGACCCTTGTTTGGCCTTCACCTATTTCAGGCCAAGGTCAAATTTGGTCGCATATGCTTTTGCATGGGAAAAAAAACAAAATCGTGTATTTTTCAAAAACTATTGCAGTCTGTGATCTTAAAATTGGTAGATGCAGTGTTCTGCATGAGGAATTGGAACTACATGAGTATTCAAGGTCCAGGTTATTCCATGACCTCAGCACAAGTCCATTCAGATACCTGTTTTACTCAGAAACCATTGGGCCATTTGTAACAAAATCATATGAAAGTTTTTAGAAACAATGACATGAAAATTAATCAATATAAGTTTGGTTTGGTCACATTATCAAGATGGTCGTCATACACATATAAGGTAAAACCCCATCTTCTTCCCCGGAACCAGTCAGCCGATCGCCATGAAACTTAGTCTGTAGCATTGTGGATTTGAGAGAATCATTATTTCTTCAAATTATGTCCCCTTGATGACCTTGCCCTATGTAAGACCAGGGCCAAATTTGGTCACATAAGCTTTGAATGGGAAAAAGTCAAAATCATGTATTTTTCAGAAACTGTTGCAGCCTGTGATCTGAAAATTGGTAGATGCAGTTAGCTAGGTAGTTAGGTCGTAGTACCAAAGCGTTAATCCAAAATCATTAATCCATAGACAAAATTGCAAATATCAAAGTTCAAATCAACAGACATGGACTCCAGAAGAGTGTAATTAGGCGTCCGCGGATAGTAAGCATTACTTGGTAAGCAAGCTTCGCCCACCATGCCCATCGACCCGAACGAAGAAAAGGAGTGAATGGCGAGAAGGGTATGTCCGAGATTTTGGAAGTCTTCCTATGGCTAAATGAGTAAATGATACCACATTACTATTCATGGTCAAGGCCTTTCCTTGAACCTGCCCAAGGTCTTTCAGACATGAAATTTAAAACGTTTTCTTCTCAGGAACCAATGAGCCCTTTGTAACTAAATTTCGAATGAAAGCTTTTAGAAACAGAGAAATGAAAATCAATTTATATGGTTGTCAATATGGCTGCCATGCCCACTATAAAACATCCTCTCCGGAACAGTTGGCCGATTGTCATGAAACTTGGTGTGTAGCACTGGGATTCAATCCATTCGTAGTATTTTTAAATGATGACCCCTGAATGACCTTAACCTATTTTAAGCTAAGTTCACATTTAGTTCCTTAGGCTAAAAGTCACAATCTTTTATTCTTCAGAAACTATCCCAGCCTGCGATCTGAAAACTGGTTGATGCAGTTAGCTAAGTGAGTAAATGAAATTACTTGAGTATTCAAGGTCAATATCATTCTTTAATCTTGACACAAGGGCATTCAGATATAAAAGTAAAAACTTGTTTTCCCCCAGAAACTACCTGGCCATATGTAAGCAAATTTCACATGGAAGCTTTTAGGGACAAGCAAATGAGAAATAAATAATATGAGTTTGATCACATGACCCACATGACCATCCTGCACATATGCAAAACACTTCAGTCAAAAACTTCCTTCTCAAGAACCAATGGGACCATTGCCTTGAAACTTGTTGTGCAGTACCGGAGTCTATGAACCATCATAGTTAATTGCAAATGATGACTCTGGCTTGACCTTGACCCAGTTTACGTCGGGGTAAAATTTGGCTGCATAATTGAGCCCCGCCAAGCGAATTTGTGTCTTCGAGCATTCCGTCATGACAAATTTTAACTGCGCATGCCCAGCCATTCAGAGGGACCAGGGATATGGATTTCTGTCTGAAGGTTTCTCTTGATTCACTGCTTGTATGAGCGAGCAGCGAAGGTTCTGGCGAGACTGCGCGGATGCGCAGGCTCGCCTGAACCTTCGCTGCACGCATAGGCGATAAGTACCAAAATCGCTTGACGGGGCCCAATTATACTTTTGGACGGAAATAGTGGAAATTGTTAATTGTTTGGAAACTATTGTTGTCTGTGAACTTTAAGTTTGTATACTACATTTGTATCAATGACTAACTTAAAGGTCGCTCAGATATTAAACTTAGAACTTCATATTTATTAAAACCCCTGGGCAAATTGAAGTCAAATTCCATGTGAAACTTTTATGGGATGGAACAAATAAAATTCAGTTCATTTGGTCCAGGCCACATAACAAAGATCGCTACCATGACCAGATTTGTTAAAAATCTTCAAACATCATAATCTCATGAAATGTAGGTCAAGGTCAAATATGGATACTTGCATTAATGTTGCCATCCCTGGATGCAACTATCATTAATAAAACCCTTATAGTTCTTGAGAAATGAAAACGAACATTTGGTAGGGTAACAAATCCATCAAATAAATCACTTTATAATATGACGTCGTTGATAAGCCGTTGACAACGTCGTGTAATAAAACTCGTATGACCACACGTGTAATAACACTTTGGCGGGGTTAAGTAATGTCATGACGACGTCCATGTCAACCATGCATTTTTTGTGCAAAATGTGTCAAATTTAAAGGCGATAAAATCTAATTTAAATGGTCATTTGATACACAGAACCTTACACGAATGGTCATTTCATATGAAATTTATCAAACTCGCCGAAGGTTGGAAATTTTATGTGTCCATCAAGGATGGATTATTAAGCTAGCGACCCCTGTAGAGAGAAAAACACAGACACCATGCAGGCTACAAGTCCCTCATGAGGTTGTCATATGTCAACTTGGTGATCTGATGGTAGATCGACTGGACTGGACTGGCCTTTGTTCATCTGTCATGTTGCTTCTAGTTGTAGTAGTAGAAGTTGTTGTTGTTGTTTTTTGTTGTTGATGATGATGTTGTTGTTGTTTTTTTTGTTGTTGTTGTTGATGTTGTTGTTGTTTTGTCATGTTGCTTGTTGTTGTAGTAGTAGAAATTGTTGTTGTGTCATGTTGCTTCTTTTTGTACTAGTAGAAGTTGTTATTGTTGTTGTTGTTATGTCATTTTGCTTGTTGTAGTAGTAAAACGTGTTGTTGTTGCTGTTATGTTGTTTTTGTTGTAGTTGTTCTTCTCGCCGCCACATTGAGGCGGTTTTTGCGAGTGCCCACCGCCCGTGTACTGGAGTAGAAGTAAGAAAAATAACGTATGTATATTCCGCGTAAACCCCGGTTTTCTGTATAAAAAGTAGGTTTTACAGGGCTGTTCATTACACGTTTGGAATTCACTATTTGTTTATATACATATAAAGCAATTTTTTTAGCCATGAACATCAGCAAGTTTTGATGGCATCTTCTATCATATCACACCAGTTTTCACCTTGGTCTAGACTTTCAACGCAATGGACATATGTGTACGCACAAAATGTAGTCCGGCTTATATTCAGTTTCGAAGTCATGTGAAGTCATAATTTCTGTGAATGATAATAATAGTAATAATAATAAGATGATGATGATGACATTGCCTGTGCTACAGTTAAAATGGTCAGTTTAAGCTTGATTTTACCCTTTCACCCACGAGGTGCTCAAGTGCACTCTTCTACCACTGACCGCACATGAGTACTGGTTAACCGCATAGAGGTTCTAAGCATGCCAAAGGAGGGATAAGGGTTGGACTGTCCATGCATATAAACCCTATTGGTTTAATTGGACGGCAGTGCTTGGGAAGTCATTTCATTTCAATGTCGGGTATAAGTGCCACAAAACTGGAAGCAACGTCTCCAAAATAACCTACTAAGTGTTGACGGGACGTTAAACCTAAAAACAAACAAATAAGGTAAAGTTGGTGTCTAGCCAATAGACAACCATGTAGACCAGGATAAGAAGAGCCATCTCACCAGAATCTATACTGTTTGGATAATCTGCATCGGGCTAAAGGGTTGCAAGGTTAAGATATCTTATCTTACACGGCCTAATATACAGTGGAACTTCAATGGCTTGAACACCTTTGGGCCCTCGAAAGTCTGTTCGAGACAGGGGTAGAACGAGCCACCAAGAGTTACTATCACGAGGCATAACGAGTTACTTTTGGACAGCTTTTCGGTGTTCTATAATGAAAATGTATGCTGTGTGTACCCATTAGAATCGCCTCATCGAGGCGATTCTAATGAGTACACACAGCATACATTTGCAAGATAAAAGACTAAAATCTCCTAAATGATTCCCCACTTTTTCTTATGTACAGGATTTCCCTAGGGGCTCAAGAATGAGTTCCACTCAGCCATGGTAAACGAGTCATCAGTGTTCGAGCCATCGAAGTTCTACTGTAATACTAAAGACGTGGCGGGAGAAAAACCTCAACCATACAGTTGCAAGCCAGCAGTAAAGTTATCACTGTCCAAAAGATATTGCAGACCTGACTAACTTATGCAAGTATAAATATGATAAATAATTAGTTAAACGCCGGAAAAGTTCAAACATAAAAAAAAAATGTTTTCCTTTATTTGTAGCGCACGACATAAGATAGGTTACACATTGTCATTCTCTTATCATCGCACAAAATCTCAGCTGTTTAGACCAAAAACAGTTCGACAAGTTTAAGCTTTTACAACAAAGTTGAGTCTACGCTTTGTGTTGTGTATATCTTATGATCCTTTTTGGGGGACATTGGCAAACAGTGTAGACTCAGATCAGACGCCGCACAAAATAGAAGTTGAGGCAATGATCAGGAATCGATACAATCAACCCGCAGCTCCCATCAGAGACACCAAAGGGAAAGACACACAAACATGAAACAACAGACCCTATTGGAAACACCAACAGCGGCGGGAAAGCAAAAAGGACAGTTACTTTCCCACAAAATGGCCAATAGGCTATCCAAAATAAAATAAACATAAGCGACACAAACACCCAAAGACAAACCATAACAAAAATAAACCGCGACAGAAGAACCGCCTTGGAACGGTCAGCGGAAACGAATTCCCCTGGGGGGTTAAATCGATTTTACGTGGCCACAATCCTCGCCCTTACTTCCGTCGCGATTTAGACAAATAGTTTGTTCAGTCCGCATGAAGGCCTCCTTACTCATCAGTGCAACATCTCCGTGAACACAAATAATCAAACAACCAGAGAGGTGAGACAACGGTGAGGACACGACAGCAAGAAACCACCGAAATGCTAGAGCAAAAGAAAACCAAGCGCAAGACTTCGATAGGCCCGACCGGAGACAGAGCATCAGGCACCAACCAACATTACCTTGAATTAGATCTCTCTAATTCTCAATAAGCCTTTACGTTGGAACCGTCATAGAATCTGAGGCCTGACCCACCGGCGTCTGATCTGGGTCTACATTGTTTGCTTAAAGTACGTATATTTTTGTAAATCTTACTACACACAAAACAAATGTGACCCCCTATAATTGGAAATGGATCCCTCCAAACTTATTAGGTGGAATATTCCATTGCCATATATGGGTTAAAGGTGCATTATTGAGCTACCGGGTCCCAATTTTTTTTTTCTGTTTTTTATCTTCAATGCATACTCCTTTGTCATGTGTACACTTTTGGAGCCTAATACAGCTTCAGAACTTTGTGAAAATGGTCGTTTTCATTCGTGTTTACCCTTCGCTCTGAACATGTGTTCGGAATTTCTGTTCTAAAAATAAATCTGTCACTTTACACATACATGGCGACAGTATCGTCTCTGAGTGTCGTTACTTATGGCATGGTATTCAGCGTCATATTTTTTTCCGATTCAGGCATGGCCTAAGCAAACAATGCCAAAAATGAACGTCGCATAACGTCATATATGGGGTTTCTATTTTTGTCACGAACTAAAAATAGATCTAACTAGTGTTCGAAACCTAGTTAGGGAATCCCTCTCAAACTCGTTTACCTGTCATCATAATTGTTCGCATTTTTGCATAAAATGCATTCATTTTGTATTGTTTTAAAGAAAAATACCGGCTGTATGTATTTTATTTTTGGAAGCATTTTTTCCAGATAGCTCAATAATTCACCTTTAATGTGCAAGTAAAATAATAGTGTACAACAGCTGAAGATTCTTAATGTTCACGTCTGTTTTTTGCACAAAACTGTAAATCATCACCATGCCAACACCTAGCATTAACGAATCGAATCGTCCATAAGACAGGTACGGCCCTTTCAAGATTATTTAACTCATATCGAGTCGAACGTTAATCAGAGATGGACGAAAAACGGAGTACCCACAATAAAACAGCTGACCTTCCGTTGCAGAACTTGATATCTCATATGTGACCGAGCTAGGCCTGAACCCCAGCGGTGAAAGGGTCAGCGCTCTTACCCAATAGTCCATTGGAGCCCGTAAAGACAATAAAGACAGGTAGATAATGTGCCTTGTATTCTCGCACATTGCATGTTAACTTTGTGGAAAAAAATGCCACCCAAGCTAGCTGTCTTACTTTGTTACGAAATAGACAAAAGAAAAGAGATCTAATGTTTTATGGGAAGGAAGTTATATATAGAGTTTATTACTCAGCCGATTCTAAATATGGGATTTATAAACCGAGGGAGGTTGAACATCCAATAAAGAAACGAGTGCGCTTGCGCACGAGTTTCTTTATTGGATGTCCAACCTCACGAGGTTTATAAATCCCATATTTAGAATCGGCTGAGTCAATAAACTATATATTACATGCATTTTATAAAGCTGACGGATCATTTTGCATCTAATTCTGTTTACAGCTCACTGTTAACATACGGTCTATGCAAAAGGTAGTGGGCGCAGTGACACATAAGCTGACTGAAACAAAAACTGTATAGACGCCATCTTGAAAGCGGTGCCTATTGTAATGCATGAAAATAGAAGAAATAAAGTATTATATTGATAAAACAATTAAAAACACGAGAGAAGGGTAAACAAACTTACCCCTCATTCAGTAGTTATGTCCAGATAATCTTCATTACAACATTGCATCCTACTCGAACGTCGCGCATTCTGAACGTCTGTTGATATCTTCTCAGACGCCATTGAGATGACGTCATGATTAACGTCGACGTGCCTGAACTTTCCCGCGTTTGAATATAGCGATTTCATTGCAAAAGCAGTACCTTGTTTCTTGTGTCAAAAGTAGTTCCAGCTACAAAGATTTATTTCTCCGGCTAAGAGGAAATATTTCTCCTTAGCTGAAAGGAAAATATCATGTTTATGTCTGATAGAAATCATGGTATTTCTCTGTTATGCATGTAATATAAATGTTTATTTTGTAGGCATAAGAGCGTGTGATAAACTTAAGGAAGCGTTC
Source organism: Lucinisca nassula (assembly GCA_963580285.1). Classification (NCBI taxonomy): domain Eukaryota; kingdom Metazoa; phylum Mollusca; class Bivalvia; order Lucinida; family Lucinidae; genus Lucinisca; species Lucinisca nassula. The sequence goes on from OY757017.1 coordinate 83,502,889, forward strand.
GGTTTACTCATTTTGACTAATTACACCGATGACAGTTTCAGTAGAAAATAACATTGAACCAGTCGCGACCTTTTCTTAACCCTTATCTTGCTGTTCACGACAACCCCTATCTTTGGAAACAGTGTAGATCCAGATCAGATGGCTTCTGAAGAAGCCATCTGATCAGGATCTACACTGTTTGGCATTCAATGTATGAATTTGTAGCAATAAATTACATGAAGTTATTTGATTGGTTGATAGACAGAAATGGGTGTGGCTTAAATGAATATTCAGCAAGATAAGGGTTAAATGCTTCTGGAGTAAAAGTAAATACAACAGTAATAATTTTCAGACGAACACATACCGGGAATGAAATGTTGGATGGTGCCTGATGCTCTGTCTCTGGTTGGGCCCATCGGAGTCTAACTGTTGGTTTTCTGTTGCTCCGGCATTTCAGTGGTTTCTTGCTGTCGCGACCTCACCGTTGTTTCATCTCTGTGGTTGTTTAATTTTGTGTGTTCACGGAGATGTTGCACTGACGAGTTAGGAGGCCTTCAGGCGGACTGAACAAATTATTTGTCTAAATCGCGACGGAAGTAAGGACGATGATTGTGGCCACGTAAAATCGATTTAAGCACCCCAGTGGAATTCGTTTCACTGACCGTTCCAAGGCGGTTCTTCTGTCGCGGTTTATTTTTGTTATGGTTTGTCTTTGAGTATTTGCATCGCTTATATTGTTTTGGATAGCGTGATAGCTCAGTGGTTAGTGCACTTGTCTCTGATGCTAGAGGTCCCGGGTTCGATCCCCGGCAGCGTTGTGAAAATTTCGGTGTCCGAACACGCTCCATTGGCATCATTTGCAGGGATGAATGTCATAAAGTGCACCGTCCTTCGGATCGGGAATTTAACTGGAGGCCCCCTGTTAAAAAATCCTACCGTAATTACATGATTACTGTGTAGGCTTTCATCCTGCAAAACTGGGGTGTATGTAATATACACCGTCTGTGTCCCCACATGGGGTTAGGCGAAACCGGAAGAAAGAAAGAAAGGCAGAAAGAAAGAAAAGAAAGAAAGATTGGTCCATTTTGTGGGAAAGGAACTGTCCTTTTGGCTTTCCGCTATTGATGTTTCCATAAGGTTTGTTGATTCATGTTTGTATTTCTTTCCCTTTGGTGTCTCTGATGGGAGCTGTGGGTTAATTGTATCGATTCCTGATCATTGCCTTCACTTCAATTTTTTTTATATTCTGAACAGCATATGAAAAGTGAATTTTCAATAATAACCAAACAATTGTATCATTACAACAAGCTTAATTCAGTAACATAGGGCACCATTCCCTTAAGCAAAGAAGGCTAAATCAATCAGCCGTGACGTCTGGTGCATAAACGACGTAAATTGGCGTCTAAGCAACTGACACGATATATGTTTCAGCGACGAAACACAATTCTTATTGAATCACGCCGATGATCGTTTTCGGGTGTTTCGACGTACACGTGTAAGGTATACCGACGCTACACATGCGTAATAGAGTGTGACAGATGGGGTGAAACAAGCGTAATTGTATGGGGAGGTATCGCATATGGTTAGCGAACGCAGCTTATTGTCATAATTAAGAACTTTAAAGATCATGACTGGGACGTGGACTTAACAGCGTGACGTTACTTCAATCAAGTGTTTCGGCCTTACGTGGTTCCATATTTTTTACGCTCACGCTTACCGGGATATCTACTCCAGCAGGATAACCTGCGGGCTCATAGTGCTGTTCTTACTCAAAACTTTCCTCAAGCCAATGGAATTCATGTACTGGACTAGTCAGCCTTTATCCTCCGATCTCACTCCCATAGAGCATCTTTGGGGCGAGTTATGGAGATGTATCCACAACCGACCAGACAAAACTGTTGTTTATGGATTACGACAGTACCATTGTTAAAACTTGAATTTCACTCCTTTGTGTTGATGACCATGAAAATTCTGTCCAGATTTTGCAGAAAATTACTAAAAATAAATCGATTAACAATTGAGCCCCGCCAAGCGATTTTGTGTCTTCCAGCATTCCGTCATGACACATTTTAACTGCGCATGCCCAGCCATTCAGAGGGGCCAGGGATATGGCTTTCTGTCTGAAGGTTCCTCTTGATTCACTGCTTGTATGAGCGAGCAGCGAAGGTTCTGGCGAGACTGCGCGGATGCACAGGCTCGCCTGAACCTTCGCTGCTAGCATAGGCGATAAGTACCAAAATCGCTTGACGGGGCCCAATTAACGTGTAGATTTTCAAATATACTAAAAGGAAATGTTTTTTCGCGTTGTTTCGCTGTTCAGTAAATATCTCAAACACCTAACTCAAGCTGCACTGAGACTGAAAATTACGCAAACTGCGGTCTTCATCAAATATATTAATAAATGCACAAATCTGCAAAATTACACAGATTTATTTCTTACGTTCCGTATTTCCTTTGCAAACTTCCAATTTTGGTCAGGTTACTAAAGTTTGATTTTGAAAACGTAAACAGTTTCTTTTGAAAATTTGAAACATCGAATGTCACTTCATACCCAGCAGGCACGCGTCGCTAGGGCAACGTCAAATCAACGTCGGTGCAACATCATGACGTTGCACCGACGTTGATGTGACGTTGAATTAACGTCATGGCGTTATATCGACGTTGATGTGACGTCACAATAACGTCATGTGCCTGCTGGGTAATACCACAGGTGTATAGGTATCTACAAACATTTCATAACTGAATTTGCAGAACTGCCTTTCCGAATTATGAGATCTTGTTAGAAAGGCTTTCTCGCTTTCAAACTCATTTTTGATTTTTATTTCTGTAAATTTTAAGAGTGTCATAATTTTCTCATAGAATCTGTCATTTCAGTGTCTTTGGCGCTTTGATTTTATAAGGTATACGTCTTAAATTGATCAATTTAGTAATTAGATCATATTAGTCTAAATACCTGTGTTATTAACACATATGTATTAACCTCTTTGTTTTACAGATGTTTTACACTTGTTCTTTTACATTTGTTGAATTTGACTTTTTCTCTCTACATTTATGTTTTGTCGGAAAAAAGCTCTTGCAGCTAATGTTATCTGTTGTATGTATAGAAGTCGCAGATAAGATTGACTGGGCGGAGCTATTCAGGTGTTGTCAATATATGTCAAATTCGCTGAGTCTACCAGAAGATTCGGTAGAGTGCCTTTTGCATGCTTTCTGCAGGCGGACCAAATGGTCATATATACGCCACAGGTTTGTTTTTGTTTCAGTTGAATGTCACACAATCGGGTGACTTGGTTTACCTTTTTGTTAACAGAATATTCCAAAGGTGGATACAAACGATAGCTCCGCCAAGTCAATCTTATCTGCGACTACTATATCCGACGTGAAATAAAGTTTTTTTTATCCTGTATCTTCCGCCATCTGTTTCAAACACTGAAATTTAATTTTGAGACAATTCCTGCGTCGAAACCTGAAAATTGCCAGTGAAGAAGCTAAGTCTACTGCCTACTTCAGTATGGTGAGAACAAACCTGGAATACTGCTGCTCAGTATGGAATCCCCATCACAAAGAACAGATAAAGAAGATTGAAATGGTACAGCGGCGTGCTGCAAGGTATATCACACATCGTTATAGGAATACCAGCCATGTATCTTCAATGGGAATCACTGGATTCAAGAAGATCAAAGATCCAATTGATACTTTTCTAGAAAGTTGTCCATGACCTGATCGACATACAGGCACCTGACTACTTGACTCCAGCATCAGGCAGAACCAGGTCCGCACACTCCAAAAAGTTCAGACAATTCTCAACATCCACAGACTCATTGAAATTCTCTTTTTTCCCACGCACTGTCCCTCTATGGAATTCCTTACCAGCTACTGTAGCTGAGGCTCCCTCACTGGCATCCTTCAGGAGGGAGCTGGCTTCCATCTCAATTTAAATAAGTGTAGGGGCCCAGTCACCTAGTAACTTGCCTTGGGGGAGCTGTGCTGTCGGGGACGTAAGGGCCCTGGTACCGCCACGGAAGGCAGATTGGTCTTCTCTAGGTGAGCCAAAAGTGGCTGGGAAAACTTTCATTCTTCATTTCTTTTTATGTTGTACTCTTAATTTATTTTGTTATAGATTGTTTTGTACTGATTTTTGTATTCTACATTTACTTATGTCTTAATTATTTCTATAATTCTTCTCCCTGTCTATATTCTCTTTGTTTTCATCTTTCTGGCGTGAACCATTACGAAACCAACCCGTTGCATAAAAGTCAAATCTGACGGCACAACGTAACGATGTAGATGTAGATGAAATATCATGACTGTACTAACTGAAATCAAAACAATCACCAAAACCGTACACCCTTTCCATAAATGAAAAGAGTGAGTGAGTGTTTCAGTTTTACGTCCCACCAACAGCTAAGGTCATACGGAGACGGGACCTCGGTTTAAAGACTCATCCGAAAGTCTGGAGAAGCCCGGGATCGAACCTGCGATCCCTGGTTTACAAGGCGAGTAGCGTAACCACTCGACCACGGAGGCTTCTATAAATGAAAAGAAGTTCTATAATTGTGAAGAAATATATATTAAACTGACAGCTGAGACTTATACCTAAATACCAGTATTTGAAGCAAACAGTGTAGACCCTGAGCAGCCGGCTGAGGAGACATCGTATTTTGCGGCGTATGATCTAGATAAACAGTTTGCCAAAGGCGTCCAACAACACGCAATACTCTGACCTACGTGTAACATGATCGATAAAAAATAGCACGAAAATTTTCTATTAATAAACATAACCTTGGTTTCCCCAAATCAGCGATTGTCACATGGACAGCAACACTTTTTCTGATTCTGTCATTTAGTAACTCTGGGTCGATTGTAAACAATCGACTCCAAAAATATTGTATTTTTAATTTTTGTTGAAATCAAGTACTTGTGAAACATAAACTATAGCTATATTTGTAGCTTCCCTTGAAATGGAGTTCACAGCTGAAACAAATTTTGTTGACCTAAAATGGTCATTTGTGTTGTGCTGAAGATAAAAGTATTGTATTCGTTTAATATGTAGTGTTCAATCAATGTATAGCTTAAATATCGATCATTAATCGAAAACACTTCGCCGTGTACAGTCGAGTCCGGTAACATTGCGCGGGCGTTTACTTTGCGCAACCTGCATTTACATTTTCAATAACTTTAACCCACGAAATCTCTACCACCACTAGCTATGCATCTGCATTAAGTTTTAACTTAACCTTGAAAACATGGGGCTGCACGTGCAGATGTGACACTTTCGCGGAATTTTTCAAATTTGCCAAAATACGAAAAGACCGAAAATTTCCAAACCCAAGACGGAGTTTAAAATAGGCCAAGGGACAAATGTTTTGTATCTAAATTTACTGCATATAACAGCATTGCAGAATATCTAATGAACACCTTGTTACAGTCAACGTTCGTGTTAAAACCAGCACAAAACACGTATTGTGCGCAATGTTGGGCGACAAAATTGGTAATCAAATTTAAAGGGGTATCCCTTTTCACAGAATTATATCTCCGCCCAGTTAAAAATTCAGAGGCCAATTTCTATTGCAGCAAGTAGATAAGGAAGTGTTGCAATCGTTCTGATTGTGATTGTTTGAAAGGTGGCTTTAACAAAGTCACACGAAGGTATCAAAACCTTATGTGCGCAATGTTACCGGACTGCATCGTAATATTGAAAATGGTAATCTGTCAAAAACATGCAAAGGTATATGCTTTCAAAAACTAAATGCCCTATAATATTTAACTGTACCGAATTATCTATATCTTTCTAAGCGGTTTACAAAAACCAGTACTCAAATTAAACTAATTCTTTTGCATGTCCTTACACTTGTGTAGGGATGATCAACAATAAAAACAGATAAATTACAAGGCCCTGTAAGATAATCCAGAATCACGTCCTTGAGGTTGATGGGTACACCTGACAGATTGTTCCGCCATGTTCAAATGAGTGAGTGTTTGAGTTTAAGTCCCACCAACAGCTAAGGTCATACGGAGACGGGACCTCGGTTTAAAGACTCATCCGAAAGTCTGGAGAAGCCCGGGATCGATCCTGCGACCCCTGGTTTAAAAGGCGAGTAGTGTAACCACTACACCACAGGCTTCTATCCATTTTCAAATGAAGACAACTTTCGGGTCTTTCTGTTCCCTCCAATAAAACCACATGTTCTTCATTTTTTTTTTTATTATTTTACGGCCCTTTCAAGATTACTTCACTCATATCGAGTCGATCGTTTATCAGAGGTGGGCGAACACCGTAGAACCCGGGGGAAAACCACTGACTTTCCGTTGCAGAACTTGGCTGGACCATTTCATTGGACAATAATAATTTTGCAAATTAAAAAAAAAAATAGTTCCATTCAACAACTACGACAGTTTACCGAAGTGTCCATCCTTTTCATTTTAAAAATATCCTATCATATTCTCTGTTCAGCTCTAATAGTATCTCAAGTAATTCTGCACTCAATGTGATTCAAGTTTATTTAAGTGCTGGGGAAAGAGAGTGAAAAACTTGAATCGTAGAATGCAAAATTATCTTTTTTTTTTTTTTCAAAATACTACCAGGATTGACTAGCAAAATACACCCTCTGATAATGACACAAGATATCACAAACACCGGGCCTATTCGAAAATACTTCCAGTCTTGTGCCTCGGTGAATGCGACTCGAATGACAAACAACGTCACATCTCGCGAGATTCACTTGAGATATAATAGTATCTCAAGTAATTCTGCACTCAATGTGATTCAAGTTTATTTAAGTGCTGGGGAAAGAGAGTGAACAACTTCTCCAACTGCCAAATATTCATAGTTCTACCCAAAACCCAACACTCACCAATCACTCATTTAAAAATGCATTCCATGATGAAATGGATAAAAGTTCACTATGTAGTTTCCCAGCCAATGTACTAGCGAAAACTCCATTTGAAAGGCCTGGTAAAATGAATCCATAAGCTTTGCTAAACCATAAGTATACGTAAGCTCGGCAAAATAGTGTACACAGGCTCTTTAGAACGTAGTTAGCTTAGCTCTCACCATCTTACGTATATGCCCAAAATTACCAATACACCCTGGCAGTCGTATCAATTCCTGATCATTGCCTATTCTGTCTAGACCTAATCATTCCAGATGGTTGCCGAATGTGTTACGGGAACAGAAAGCCTTAAAGCTAACTGGTGCGCATAATTGGTAAAACTGGACTCCTATTAATCATGCATAGCATTTTGTTAGCATTCATTCAAACTATCCCCAAATTCATGCAAATAAACATATGTATATAGTAAAAAATAAATATTTTTGTGTGACTGCTAATTGAAAACGAATGAATGCAAACAAATTTCTATGTTTAAGCAAACCACTGATTGAAACAGTCGTGAAAACTTGCTTCGTTTTCTAGAATGACATGTTAACGTGTAGTCGTGTTTGCACTTAATAGCCTGAGGATGCAGTAACCTATATCCAAAACCCAAAACTTATCTTAGCTATTTAACCATCATCCGCCAACTAACTTGAACATGCAGACCAAACTAGTTAGATTGATGGGAGTGTATATTTTGGAGATCTGCACCTCAAACCAAAAATTGCAAACACTTTCGCTTCAAAAATAAAAAACACTGATTTTTTTTTTTTTTTCTAAATACAAGCAAAAGCAGAAGAATGGAAACTGTTGTTTCAAATTCAATTTCCCTTAACTTCCCAACTGCTGCAAAATAAGGTTTTAATACCCCGGTCTTTAGTTTCAAAACGCTTTGTCGAGCTTCTTTACATCACCCAATCCCTCAAAGATATGCTTTGCCGAGTTAGGGTCTTCCCTTACCACATTAGCCATTACTTGCCCAACTGAATGCCTACCAACCATCTTGGAATATCTAGAATACCTTTCGAAAGAAGAATTGGATGACCAACCTACATGACTCATAACTTCTTCTTGCAAAGATCCAGAGAGGGCTAAAGTTATTGCACATGCCGCCCTAAAACTATGTATTGTCTCTCCCTCAAAGATCTGAAGTTTCTGCAAATACATCTTTAAACGTTCTCCCATTGAACCCGATGTAACCGGATTGTCTGTGACCATTTTCCTTGAAATGTCCAGTGTACGAAACAAATATCCAGTATTCAGCGATACACCAAGGTCTTTTGCACCCTGAACGTAAGTTTCAATAGCATGTATAGGGCAAATAGAAAGATCTTCAAGTCTCAAGATTGAAAATTCATTAATTTTCCCATTACTAAGGGTCTTGCCTACCGTATGGCAAAAAATGAACCCTTTCCCATCAGGTATTTTCTTAATTTCCTGGGTCAGAGTAAGGCCCAGGTCATTGGCCCTATCTCCAGAGAAAAACTGTCTTAAAAAATGCCTGATCCCGTAAATGAACAAACCTTTCTGATACAGACAACTCCGATTTCAACTTAAGGTCTAAATAACCACTAAGTTTCCTAAGCTTCTCTAGAAACAAAGGCTTAGCTTGCTTTGAAGAAACATGAGATTTAGATTGCTCTAATTTTATAGCTTTTAAGTACTTTTGCACTTCCCAACTAGCGGCTGGATTTCCACTCCTAGTTTCTTCATGCCAACTACAACCTTTTCCCTGATTCTGGAAGATAGAATTCAACTGCCCAATGACTGACTGTACTGTTCCAGCTGATAACCTACAGGGGCAAGAACAAGGAAAAATTCCTAACTTTCCCAAATGCTCACAGCCTATAACATGGACCTGAGTTCTCCCCTTCTCATCTTTCCCAACCAGAAAACATCTTATGTCATTTGGGGTGGCGGTGAACAGACTCTTTTTACCCACTGTCCGCAAAAAAGTTTCAAATTCCCTCTGCAGAGCAGTTTTCTTTTTAGAATAAGCCGAATTATTTATTAAAGAATCCAAAAAGTTTAATCGTCTTTCTATTAAATAATTATCATTTCTTTCTTCATTTTCCTGCAGATTCTGGTTACCACAAGACTGACAAAACTTGAACCCTGTATCATTTGCATAAGTACAGACAGGACACAACTCTGCTGGTCTCCAAATTCTCGGAACTGCATTCTATCAAAAGAGAAATTGGCAATGAATTAAAATCTCAACCTAGCTACAATCAAATCACATTCTAAACCCTTAGAATCTGGTTTATAACCATGCTTTGAAGGGTACAACAATGCCTCTTTGTCCCCCCTCTTTGCCAAGACCACCCATTTAACCACCAAAGACCACAAAAGGGGCCACCACATAGGTGCCGGATAAAGGGCCGGTACCACTATGGTGCACTCCCTTATTCCTGATTGTTGCAGAAATTTTAACACTGAAAAGACAAGACGGAAAGGGGGAAATACATACGCATTGTCTTCTCGAGAAATGTCCTGAGAAAAAACATTTACCCCTGCAGCTGACGCCATAGGAAAAGGAGAGTAATACTTTAACCTATTCTGATTACTATCAAGCATTGCATTAGACTCAACCGCCATCAAATCAACCGAGTGAGGTCCAAAAGCATCTTCAACTACAACCCATTTCTCTTTCACTAAAGTTGCATCCTTCCCAGACAAACGCCTAGACTCCTTATCTGCCGGATTGTTTCCAGACTGAATATACTGTAAATGTAAATTGACATTCCTATCAAACGTTAGAATGAACAGGTCTTTCAAAACCGCATTCAATGCTGGGTCGCGAGCTCCCTGGTTTGACCAAGCTTCGACTACTGCCAAGTTATCACAAAATACATCCACCCTGTGATCAGAGATAGTCTCTTTAAGCGCAGACAAAGAATTTACGACAGCTTGAGCTTCCTTAATATGAATAGGGCGAGAATCTCTGGACTTCCAATAATCCCCGAATTCCTGCTGCCCATGTGGATGTAACAGGAAAGCCCCCCATTTGTAAGAAGAAGAGTCAGTTGCCAACACACACTGAAAATGTTTTTCCTCTCGCCAAGTTGAGAAACCCTTCCATTCATCTATGAATTTCCAAAACAATAATTCATTCCTGAGCTCCTCATACACAACTATTTCCCTGCTATTCTTAGATGCAATGCTAATAGCTCTATTTACCTCTCTGGAGAAAAGTCTAGCAGCTGGAATAGCAAGAAGCAATGAAATACATTTCCCAGCGAACCGTTGCAATGTCTTTAAGGACACTTTTTCACTAGACAAAATGTTGTCCCTTAGCTGAATGAAAGACAGCTTTTTCTCGTTCGGCAACAAAAAGGCAAGTTTCTCAGAATCGCAAAACATTCCCAAGAACTTAAGACATCGAGAGGGCTCAAATACACATTTGCTCAGATTCAAAAAATACCCTAGTCTGATCAAAATTTGGCACACAATATATAAACTTTTTAGACATGCCAAAATGCCCATGCAGTTTTTGTCGCCAAATTTTGCTCGCCATTCACCCAACATTCGATCATCTATATACAAAAGACATGGCACGCCTAGTTTCCGGCAATAACTAACTGGTACCAATCCTGTTGAATGATAAACATATGCACTCGCCTTAAAGCCAAACGGGATTGTATTGAAAACGAAATACCAGCCTGCAAATTGTATACCAAAAAATTTCCTAGAAGCCGGGTTCAAGAAAATGTGATCATAGCCAGATTTATCATCTAACGAAGCTAGAAATGCATCCTTCCCCACAATGCGAGGCACTTCTTTAAGTGTATCAAGCAAAAACGGATTATCTTGAATCCATAAATTAAGATATCTCTCATCATGACATAATCTAGGCTTCGACGGTTCAATAGTCAAAGGCAGGACTAAGTATGGGGGATCACAAGTTCCTACTTTCCCTATTACCGAGACTGAACCATTTCTAATTCTTTCCAATAAAGTCTCTGCAATAAAACCAGTATAATCTTTACAAATACTGGCATTAGAGAAATATGCAGATGGAGGGATGTTACAATCATAGCTTTTACCCTTAAAATTTCCCTTAAAATGTTTAAACATAGGGAAGATATCAACTCCATTATTTATCCAATTCAAAATAAAATCAGGCGTGTCAAGCCGTTTCCATTCCTCTACACAGGAGTGTAAATGACCTGCTACAAAAGCATTGGGATCTCTAAATGCCAAATCATCAAGACAAAAATCTTCGCCCTTTGAAACATCCTCCGCTGTTACCACGCGAGTTGGAGGCTGGGCTGTCTCTCCGTGTAAATTAACCCAATGTTCCCCTTGTACATCTGACACAGAACTTGGGTCAAATTCTAAACCAACTTCCCAAGAAGGGATATCTGGACAAAATCTCATCTTCTTAGCACTTTTACCATCCTGAAAATGACCAAATTAACTTGAAAACACAGAGAAACACCCAGCCCCCACCCGCGTGAAGTATTTCACTAGGAGATTAGAAACTCCTGGGTAAGGACAAGGGTATAAAAACCGAGAAAAAATTACTTATGTCAAAATAAACAAAGTCGATCCTGATCTCAGAAAATGCTACAATTACTCCTTCTTAATCTTTGGGCAACTAGAAACAAAGTGGCCAGACTCCTTGCAGAAAAAGCAAGACAAATTTGACTTAGTCCTCCTACCTCTCCCCCTCATTGGCATTCTAGGGCCAAAATTACCAGCAGGTACCTGAAACTGTGGACCTGGGTACATGTTCACTGGTGGATAACCAAAAGGGTATTGAAATGACTGTGGAAAACCCACACCCCCAGGCAAAGCATATGGGTGGGGAAAAGAGGGGGGAGCATTTTCTTTTGCTTTTTGTTTTTCCTTATCAGTTTCATATTTTTTGGCTTTAGCCCAATCCGCAATAACAGAGGAAATCTTCTTGTCCTCCTGTGAGCCAAATAATTTTAACACTAAATCACAAAAATCATCATTTTCTTCGTATTTTTTACAAATGCTCAATGACTTAGAAAACAGTGTAGCGTCTTTGTAACTGGTTTTATTCGCTATTTCCACCAAATCTTCTACAGCTGCCATGAGAACATTTGGAGATGTTAACTTCGGACGACTTGCTAAAGTTCTTACAGTGGCTAACGCTTCATCCACCTGTACCCCATCCTTTTGGTTCTTCAGAGCATCCAAGTCCTGTCTCATTGTTTTTAACTGCGTGTCAACTGAGGATTCACCAGGCACCTTTTCCACATTTGAAGTATCTGAAAAATGTGCACCATAGAATTAACCTACAACCAAAATGACCTCTGATCATGAATCGCTCATCCGCCAACCCATTGAAAGATTCAGTTACCTAAAGTCCAATCAAAAATAAAATAGTGAGCGAGTTTTAGTTTTTACGTCCCACCAACAGCTAAGGTCATACGGAGACGGGACCTCGGTTTAAAGACTCATCCGAAAGTCTGGAGAAGCCCGGGATCGATCCTGCGATCCCTGGTTTACAAGGCGAGTAGCGTAACCACTGCACCACGAGGCTTCTCAAAAATAAAATAACCGTGCATGTTAAATACTTTTGGGGCTTCCCTACTCATTTTATTAACTATCTACCATTTTCCAAATACGCCTCTCTTTTTTTTTTTTTTTAACCATTTCAAGATTATTTCACTCCTATCGAGTCGATCGTTAGTCAAAAGTTGACGAAAAACTGGATTACCCGGTGAAAAACCACTTGACCTTCCCTTGCAGAAGTTGGCGTCTCCCATGTGACCCGAGCGAGGCTCGAACCTACAGTTATGAGAGACCTAATGGTTAAGAGTCAGCACTAACAATTATCCACTAGGCCACGGAGGCCTGTACGTCTTCAATTTTATGTAAACATGTAGAAGTCCAAAATCTGACCTCATTATAGAAGTACCAGGAGGGCACCGGATCATTATTCGCATGCAACAAACATACATGCTGGTCCTGGAGAAGATGTTTTATGGTATTTCCAAAGTGGGTGTGGTGGTCATTACTGTCATGTGACCAGGAACCCGCTTTAACAAACAGCAGCCGACAACAAAGTCTTACTATACTATAAACCCACCAAAAAGAACTTTCAGCAAAGCAAAAATTGAGCTAATGAAAACTTAAAAAGTAAGTATTCAAGTTACCCAATCTTGGCTAGGTTTGTCCAGTCCAGTGCATAGCCCTTACAGGATTATTCCTGCTAACAAGTCCATTGTTGTTGTACTATCTAATTATATTTAATGTCTCAGTATACCAGTATAGTTATGGCGTTCCTGAATAAATAACCTATTTCTAACCATTACAAACCATTGTAGGTGACCATTAAACTTAAGGCACAGATAATAACTAGAAATGCGTCCATAGGACACGGATGCCCCCGCCTGAAAACATCTCTATATTTGTTTTCATCCATAGAAAGTTATTGACCGTGTTCAAGTTTTGGACCCTTTTTTCACATTTGACCTCTAAGTATGACCTTGACCTTGGAGGTAAGGACCTTGGTTTTGTGTGAGGCAGATTGCCCTATGATGGCCATCATTTCTGCCAAGTAATTTCAAAATCCATCCAGAGATAAGTTATTGACTGTGTTTTAGTTTCGGACATTTTTTTTTTTTTTTTTTTTTTACCTCTAAGTATGACCTTGACCTTGGAGGTACAAACCTGGGTTTTGCACGTGACACATCGTCTCATGATGGTTAACATTTATGCCGAGTAATTTTAAAATCCATCAAAAAATAAGGAAGTAATTGACTGCGTTTATGTTTAGGACGGACGGACACACGGACGGACGGACAGGGGCAACGCTATATGCCCTTTCCACCATTCTTCGAATGGCGGGGTCATAAAACAAACAAAACTACTACAGTATACCTTGAGATGCCGTGGTCAAAGCCTGTCCCTTCGGTGTCCCAGCCACATTAGCATGCAAGATTGTATGATGCAACAACATCCTAACACCCTCTATGTTATCTTCTTTACCCGTCAGAGGCATCACATCTTTCACCGATTCACCTAAACAAATACATGAACCACAACTAAATATGTAAGCTAAATGAGTCAATACTGTTATTCAGATGCAGCTTCCACACATGTTAGTCCGTTTCACTGTACGAGTACACAATAATGCCAATTGTTATGCATTTTTTTTTTATGGCCTTTCCCATTCACATTGATCCAATCGGCAAACATGGGCAGACAAAAACCGGAGTACCCGGAGAAAAAACACCCGACCCTCCGCTGCAGAACCTGCCGTCCCACATGCGACCCGAGCCAGGCTCAAACCTACAGACAGAGGTGAGAGACTCAATGGCTACGAGTGAGCGCTCCCATCCACCAGGCCATGGAGACCCGTAAGCTAATAATCTTAGATAGATCAAACTTAAAATATTCCCATAACACTTTCATAAATATGCTTACTTGTTCTGCCACACTGCTGTGACAAATCTCTAATCAAAGTGAGGACAACAAATACCTAGGTAAAGGCAATCCGCCCAACGTTTCCTTGCTCAAAACCAACTGTCAATGCTTTATATTGTGTTGTAGCTTAACATCCAATACATGTTTTAAATTGCGTCCTATTATAAGTCCTTTTAAGATTATATTACTTATTTTGAGACGACCTGATCTGCAAGGTGGATGAAACCGGAGTACCTGGAGAAAACCACCAAACACACTTTTTTTTTTTTTTTCCAAAAGCATATGAGATTTTGCTAGAATTTTATAAATTAAACTACCTGTTAGTTTCTCGAACTCCGAGCGTAGCTCCGAGAGGGAATAATCTTCCAGGGCATATTCCTTCTTCAGCCTAGCTAAAACAACCTCTTCCCCCATGTCCACAGCCTTGACCTTTGCTACCACCGGGATAAGACTTTTACCAATTAGAGTGTGCCTAGGCTTCAGGGTAACTGTAAGTGCCATGGCAGCTAGTTGTAAGGATATAAGCCACTGAAAATATACAAATACCTTCCTGTCAACATTTTATTCAGGAAAGAAATAATCAATAACTTTCTAAAAATCCAACCCAACACTCAATTCATACCAGGTTAGGTTTTGTTTGTATGGTTAGAGGCTAAACGTCCCAGTCAACACAATTTAGGTCATTATGGAGACGCTGCTTCCAATTATGTGGGACTCTTGCCCAATATTGAGATGAAATGACATCTCAATCTCTGCGGCACAATGAAACCAAAATTTATATGCATGGATGGGCCGACTCGCAGTTTTCCTGGGCAGGCTTAGACCGTCTAAGCATACTACCAGTACTAACGCGCGGTCAGTATCAGGTTCTGTATAACATATACCCTGCCAACTGTCGTGTTGCGGGTATAAAAGCTAATGTCAATCACTGAGCCAGAGAGTCAGTAATATAGTCATTCTAACTATCCGCCGGCTCACCTAACCCAAACACAACACCAGAAAGACAGGCAATCCAACCTTTTCCTCCAAGTAGGGGGAGAGGGCGGAAGAACCAGCTTCGTGCAGGCTGAAACCAGCAACAAATGCAAGTATGAAATTCTCATATGTTATTACTAAGACTTAAAAAACATTGCACATATGCATTATTATTATTATTTTTTTCACCCCTAGGGGGAATCGAACCCAGGACACCAGCTAGAAGGCGAGCACTTAACCCACTGGGCTACTGCGGTTTCCATATATCAAAAGTCAGCCAAATCAGTTTTCAGTGCCCAGTGAAGAACGAATAAATTCTAACAGCAAAATTGGCTAGTTCAATACGGTAACAAGACGTTTCGCCCCCAAGACGTTTCCCCCCTGGTCGTTTCCCCCCAGGTCGTTTCGCCTCCTTTTTTGGACCCTGGTCGTTTCGCCCCCTAACCCTAGTCGTTTCGCCCCCCAAACCCTAGTCGTTTCGCCCCCAATTTTTTTTTTCCTAATTTTTATATATAAAAGATTGATTAATGAGACCGAGAGAAAGAAAGAGAGAGAGATAGAAGAACATGTTCTTTGAATGGGAATGATAATTAGGAATTATTATAATTATTTCTTGTCTTGTTCACTGCCGTTAATCACATTGTTTATTTGGTTTGTCACATTAACACGCAATTAATGCGATTAATGATGAGGTGTGAAAACACGCGCTCTGTGCAAAGTTAAACGTCTTTAATTATCGCTTAAGCACCTAAACCAATATTGTTTTAAATTGGTCGGTTGGTTCATTAACAGAGTTTGCAAACAAAGATTAATGGTGAGTTGTAAAAAAAAAATATTTGTCTTTAATTATTTCATTTTTCAATTTAAATTGGTCAGCTGTTTCTTCAAGAGTGTCGGCAAGCAACAGTTGAAAAGACCTTGATCAGGCAACACGGTTTGTGACGTCTGATCTGGGTCTACACTGTCTGCAATCTGGTGGGTCGATCATTAACACCAATAATTCCTGAACTGTAAGCAAATAATGCAGACCTTGATCAGGAACACGGGTTGTGGCGTCTGATCTGGGTCTACACTGTCTGCCACACTGTCTGCAGACTGGTTGGTTGATCATTTACACCAATATGCAGGTCGTCATTTACACCAATAATTCCTGAACTGTAAGCAAATTGTGCAGACCTTGATCAGGCAACACGGTTTGTGGTGTCTGATCTGGGTCTACACTGTCTGCCACGCCCAAACATTGATTCGAGACACGCGTCCAACATACCGCAGACTGGATGAAAAAGTCAATGAGCTGTGGAACAACTATTATGCGGGAGAGATTTCAACAGCAAGGCTACTTAGAGGTTGCAGCCGACTGATTGGACCGACAAACGAAACCAGAGATGTTCCTGTGACCAGTCATGATGCTGTGTGAAATAATTGTACAACTAATGAAAAAAAAACAATGAATGAAAGAAATAAAAAAAGAAAAAAAAATGAAAAAAATGTAAAATAAAAAGATAATAGAACAAAAAAAAAAAAAAAATAAGAATTAAAAAAAAAATAAATAAAATAAAATAAAAAATATTAAAAAAAAAAAAAAAAAAAAAAAAATAAGAATTAAAAACTAGAAATGCGTCCATAGGACACGGATGCCCCCGCCTGAAAATGTGTATGTTCGTATTCATCCATAGAAAGTTTAAGTTTTGGACCATTTTTTTACCTTGGAGGTACGGATCTGGGTTTGCACGTGACACATTGTCTAATGATGGTTAACATTTCTTCAAAGTAATTTCAAAATCCATCCAGAAATAAGTAATTTATTGAAGTTTAAGTTTAGGACCATTTTTTTTTACCTTTGACCTCTAAGTATGACCTTGACCTTGGAGGTACGGATCTGGGTTTGCACGTGACACATCGTCTCATGATGGTTAATATTTCTGCAAAGTAATTTCAAAATCCATCCAGAAGTAAGTGAGTTATTGACTGCGTTTAAGTTTCGGACTCTTTTTTTGACCTTTGACCTCTAAGTATGACCTTGACCTTGGAGGTACGGACCTGGGTTTTGCACGTGACACGTCGTCTCATTATGGTTAACATTTCTGCAAAGTAATTTCAAAATCCATCCAGAAATAAGAAAGTTATTGACTGCGTTTAAGTTTCGGACCCCCTTTTTTTTGCCTTTGACGTCTAAGTATGACCTTGACCTTGGAGGTACGGACCTGGGTTTTGCATGTGACACGTCGTCTCATTATGGTTAACATTTCTGCCGAGTAATTTTAAAATCCATCAAGAAATAAGGAAGTTATTGACTGCGTTTAAGTTTCGGACGCACGGACGGACGCACGGACAGGGGCAACGCTATATGCCCTTTCCACCATTCTTCGAATGGCGGGGGCATAAAAATGGCCGGTAAATGGTTACACTAAAATTTTGAAGCAACAGGAGCAGGTCTCAATAATTTTAGTGTAACAAGTCCTAGTCACACCTCCCCGAGTGGCCACTTTTAAGGCCCGGTGGCGGCCGGTAACTA
Source organism: Lucinisca nassula (assembly GCA_963580285.1). Lineage (NCBI taxonomy): Eukaryota > Metazoa > Mollusca > Bivalvia > Lucinida > Lucinidae > Lucinisca > Lucinisca nassula. The sequence goes on from OY757017.1 coordinate 83,520,637, forward strand.
AGGATAAGTTATCCTTAGGCTGACGTGACAGGGCGATGATGCTACTTAAATATTTGCCTCTTAACAATGCTAATAAAAGTGAAAATTAGTCTATTACATTGAGAAGTGGGCGAAACGACTAGGGGGGCGAAACGACTAGGGGGACGAAACGACTAGGTGGGCGAAACGACTAGGGGGGAAACGACCAGGGGGGAAACGTCTTGGGGACGAAACGACTAGGGGAGGAAATGGTTTGGGGGCGAAACGTCCAGGATTCGTTCAATACCACATTTAAACAAAATAAATGCAAAGGCATACCAAACCCTATATTTCTTCCTTTCTTTCTACTGATACTGCGTTGGTCACAATGGCCATTTCCGCATGTGTACATTATATACACTCCAGGTTTGCAGATGAAAGCCTACACAGTAATCATGTATACAGTAGGGATCTTTAACCTGCACCGGGGATGGTTCTCCATGCACAAGGGGCCTCCAGTTAAGGTCCCGATCCGAGGACGGTGCACTTTATGACATTCATCCCTGCAATTGATGCCCATGAAGCGTGTTCGGACACCGCAATTTATCGCCGCTGCCGGAGATCGAACCCGGAACCTCTAGCATCAGAGGCAAGTGCACTTACCACTGAACAACCTAATATATAAATAAAATAGGCAGTGTAAGGCCAACATGCTTTAAAATTCATCGATACTGTGACGTTGTCTGATTATGGCTAGCAAAACAGCTGCCATGATTTCCAACCAGAAATTTGACCCTTCACCATGCGCAGGTAAATTGCGAAAAAATACAAGTACTTCACTTCACCTGCAACTTACACTATAAGCGACCACAACCAACAAAACTGCTGTTCCTATTTCTGGTCAGATTATACTCATTCTAATCCAAAATACATCGGACCACGTCAATATTTCCAACCCAACACACACCGCAAAAAGTCTCGCCACGTGAACTTAAAATAGCCGTGTAAAGAAACCAATATATATTAAAGCGGCTTTCCCAAACCGAAAAGCTATTGCGAGAAATCAGCTGTTCTAAACCTTTGTTTCACCTAGAAACAAAATTAAAACAAACAGCACCAAATAAATCTAAGAAACATGTCCGACCTATCGAACACCAAAATTAAGAAACTTCGAGTACCAAACCCGAAACCAAAAGTGGCAGCCTCCGGCCGAACCTCGCGATCCTGACTGCACAACAAAATAAGGCTAAACGCCCAAAAATATTCACAAATTTCATAAAAACTTACAAACTGTGAACATCTGTTGACCACGTGGCGAAAAACCGCTAGCTGACCAACTAGCGAAAACACGTCCTTCTCGGCCGGTGAATGCGACTCGAATGACAAACAACGTCACATCTCGCGAGATTCACTTGAGATAACGAACAGTCAACATCGCTCTCAGAGTATCGCCTTCCAGAGCCAGTTGTGACTTTCTTGAAGTCATGCCGACTTCATGGGGTGCCTGAAGTAACCACAGGCCTTCAGCACCAGAGTGTCACTGTCACGCTTCACTGGGATCTGAGCACTCCAGCTCCAGCCAGACCCAAGAAGACAGTAAAGCAGCAGCCTACAGCGACGGAGAGACACCAAGAAACAGCACCGCCAAAGTCTGTGACCATCGAGATCCCACCATCTCCGACCATTACCAGATCTCCGACGCAGCCACCACCAAAGAAGATGCCTCGGCAGGTGTCTCCTACAGTGACCAAGCCGCCTCCCCAGACGACGTCCGAATCGACGCCTCCAGTTTTCACCTACAAGCGACCGCCGTTCACCGGGTTAAATTCTGCGCTTCAACATTTACCCAGTGCCGTACATCCATAGAGACTACAACTTCTATATCTCCACCACGCAAGTTTGAGCATCAGAACGGGACCTACGCAACAGTAGCCAGAATGATCTACAAGGGCCCAGGTCAACCAGACCGCCACGGGAAGATTACCAACCTGATATTCGACCAAGCGACGACGAAAAGCGGGCAAGTACCAGGACAACACCTGACCCGGGGCACACAAAAGGCTTCAAGCTGGACTGGGAGGACGGCGAGGTCTACAACATTCACCCACCAGAGTGCTGGAAGATAGGCTAACTACCTCATCCTCTACTGATCGTGAACTTAAGGCCGCATGTCCGAAAACCCTGTTTACCATGGGTACTGCATGGCTACTTTATGTATAGCCAGACCGAAGCCAACCGCGCGGCCCTAAGAGAGAGCAACATGGCTTAGTTTGCTCACGGGCGAGACAGAAAAATCGCGATTTGCACCCGAAATTGGCATTGATTTCCCCGCTGTTTTGTGTCCCATTTTCGACGTGGCGTTCAAAATTCAAAACTACAATGCTTCGACTTAACTTAGGGGAGAGCACTGGCAGGTCAGCACGATTTGCGTACCGCTGAACTCTACCGCGATTTGCAGCCCAGAAGCACTCAAACTTTACGTCCTGTTGTGGGGTAATGCTAACGGGCCTGACCGTAGCGGACGTAAAATGCTACAACTACTCTCCCTAATTCTCTTTTCTTTAAAAAGGCACATTTTGTTTCGGCGTAGCCGTTATTTTTTGGGGTTTTGCCCCACATTTTCGTTATCTCATTGGTCAATAGAACCACATGTTTGAGGAAATGACCATTTCATCGGACAATAATTTGCATATTAAATAGTTCCATTAAACAACTACGACCGTGTACCGAAATGTCCATCCTTTTCATTTTAAATGTTTCATTTTTATGTGTGTAATAGAGACAGATCAGTACCTTATTATTTTTCAGTATTTTGACTTATTTAAAGCGTTTGTTGTCTCCCTTGAAATTGCCAAACGTTTTAATTGATAACACCATGCAATTATAATATTTTAATTTGATACAGTCAACCTTCGAAACAGCGTTAGTAGAGCAGTTTGATCATGGTCGTCACTTTCTGCCATTCCATCGAAATGCTTTGGAAATACTGATGTATTGTAAAGAACTATATACCATTTGGGGCGAAGGGGATTGATTACAGTAACATTTTTAGGTGTCGCAAAATTTAGGTGATCTAAATTTTTGCACAGCATTATCACAATGTTCAATGCTTCCACAGGCCTGCCGGTGGATACAGCGCAATTTTTCTGGAAGAACTTGGCGGCGAACATGGTTTGCTAAGCGGAGATAGGTCGTATTTTCCATTGTTTTATCGTTTTGTTCAACACAGAATACACCGCCTATCACACGGATTATAGAAATTATTCTATTTAAAGCGTGCGGTGTGCATTTAGTGGTATGTTTTAGATTTTCGCGATTTTGTTGCACACAATCCACTCAGGGTAGGTCATTGTTTTAAGAAATGTGACATTTTCCAATTCATTTTGTTGAAATTTGACGCTTTTGACCCACAATGAGGGTTGACGCGTCGTTAAACACGAAATCATCATCAAGCAATTTAAATGTGAGAGCTATCTTGTTTTTCTTTATGCATACCTACTATAGTCCGACAAGGAATTCCTGGCAGTTACGTCATAATTAGTTTACTCGAATATTCATATGATATGGCCTTTACTTGAAACCTAGGAGTAAGATTATTTACATACTGCCAAAGCCTTGTGGATTTCGTGGCCGAGAGCGTCGAGGGGTTGTACTGCAGACCAAGAAGTGGCTGGTTCGAAACCTACGTAAGCCGAATGATTTTTTTTTTCTTTTTTTTTTTTGGCCTCGTAACACACACACACGATATGTGAAATCTGCTTTACCCGTGTGGCTTGTTAAAAGTGGATAATTACGACGTGTACAGAACATATTTCTTGATCATTATCAAGCACATAACACTTGACTGCATAAAACTTGTTTATGAGAAACAAAGATGAAAAAAGGAAATAGAAAAAATATATATACAAAACAATTTTCTATAGATTTCAAACCAGTAAAATATATACATATGAAACAATGAACATTTAATTAACTATAAAAAGATAAAACAAATATATAATAAAAAACCGCATTGAGTGAGATTCGAACTTGGACCGTCAGCATGACAACCAACATTGAGATCCCCTGGACCGTTGTGCCTGCAGTATAATCAGTGGGCGTGTTCTGTTTATACGATAAACCCAAGAGTAAATTTATACCATGTTATTGATTTGACGTCACTGCCAGACCTAGTTTGTTTTACCAGTACTTCATATCGGCCCGAGAACTGGTATGACGATAAACGTTAGGCAGCTGGGGACTACCTATGCATAGAAAAGAAAATCTGGAAGACATGAATATGACGCACGATTTGGCGAAACTTGACACGGCGCAATTTGCCGGTGGCCATTTCATTACGGCAATGTCATGTCCAGGTACCAGGTATTTATAGCAGTGCTAATCTTCTCCTTGTGGTGTCAGAGTGGTGTGAAAAGTAAAACATGGACTGGGCTCGTGTACTGGGCCATTGGCAAACAGTAGATACCTAATAAGACGCCACATAAAGAGGCATAGCGCTGCATCTGATCAGGTCTACACTGCTTGCTTAAAATACTGGATTTTCAGTGTTAAACGAACAGATGCACTAGTTTCGTACTGACTGATAACATAAAATGCAGATATAAACTGGTTGGACAAATATTGTTTTTTCTCACCAATTTGTTAGGGCACCATCGGGAAATTTGTATACATGTTGTAAAATGTAAAATACCATCAAACTATGAAAAAAAAGTGTTTTTCACGAATAATATGCATTAGAATAGTTTCGCACTAAAGCCTCGATTTGTTCCCTATTACCGTGCCGTTATAAAGAATTTGCCGTTATAAGTAGTTTAGGTCGTAGTAACAAAGCGTTAATCCAAAATCGTTAATCCATAGACAAAATGACAAATATCAATGTTCAGATCAACAGACATGGATTCCAGAAGAATGTAATCAGGCGTCCACGAAATATAAAGAATCCCAGTTAGGAGTATGATAGGTAATAAAAGGCCTTTTCCTTATCATTTTTTCCAAGAAAAAAAATGTTATAGACATTTGTTAGAATCGCCCCTGTGAGGCGATTCTAACAAATATCTATAACTTTTTTTCTTGGAGTATTAGATTATAACAATCTGACTATGAACACAATTTATGCATTTTGAACCAGAGAGAAGCCCACGATACTCGAAACCAAGGCTAAGCTCATTTCGTTGAAATTGCCGTTATAACGAGTTTTGCCGTTATAACGAATGTCTGTATAAAGAGGGTTGTATCACTGTCCAAATTTATTGTAGATTCTAAATAACTTTTGTAAGCTAATTAGTTACAGACCGCAAAACTTCAGTCGTTGTCGGGCCATCCTATCCCCTGGCCGAACTGGCGTCCTAACCCTTGACGAACTTTAGTAACCGTAGTTCTAAGATCGAACACGCTCATTTTTAGACGAATGCAAACACCGGAATACATCATTACTTCATGAACGAATCAAATGAAACGCAACGACAAATCATAGAACTTTTTGCATGGCACGTTATATATCCCAACCCTTTGTTGCAATGAAACTGAAAATTACGCAAACTGCAGTCATGATTTTCATCCAATATATTAATAAATGCATAATTATGCAAAATTACACATTTTGACAGATTTCAGTTACATATTACTTTTGTAAACCTCATATTTTTGACAGTTTACTAATGTTTCATTTTGAAAACGTAAATATTTTGGGATAGAATATTTCTTTTGAAAATTCGAAACATCGAATGACACTTAATAATCAGATAATACTACCGGTGTATATACATCTCATCACGAAAACACGCCTATACAAATACATTGTACATCTTACCGCCGAAAAAAAACGAAACTTTTAAGATGAAAAATTGTGATATTTTTCTTATTTATGCTCAAAATATAGATAGTGGGTACTCGTTAGAACCGCCTCATCGAGGCGGTTCTATCGAGTACGAGTACTCACAATCTATATTTTGGAGCAGAAATAATACCACTGTAAACCCCAATTTTACTATGTAAAAGTGGGGTTCAAGGGGGTCAGAATTATATAGGCGTGTTTTCGTAATGTGGTAAAATTTCAAAATTACATGCAGAAATGCTTTTTTTAAATTTTTGAACCATTAAATGGCTTTAAGTAAAGTTAAAATTTATCATACATTTATCATAGACCTGTAATTTCAGTGCCTTTGGTGGTTTGATTATTATATGTGTGTGTTTTCCAAATGCGTTTCTGGCGAAACTATCGAATTTGCAAGCAACCAAGCCAGAGCACTTCGATTGGAAATATGTGTAATCTGCACCACAATCTTGTAAGAGTGGCTTGTGGTCATTGTCAGTTATATTTGTCTGGTATACGCCTCCCTTCAACACACCGGCCCCGATAGCTCAGTTGGTAGAGTGTCCGCTCCGGGGATTGGGAGGTCACGGGTTCGATCCCGGGCCGCGACATACCAAAGTCGTTAAAATGGTACTAGCTGCTCCTCGCTTGGCACTCAGATTTACGGGGTAGAGCTAGGACTGGTCACCCAGTGTCAGGATAATGTGACTGGGTGGGGTATCATGTAATGTGTCTGGGACATGATACTTCAGTGAGGCAGCACTATAAAAGTGAGCATTGAGCTCACTGTCGCAACCAAACACCGCCGTGATATGACTGAAAAATTGTTGAAAGCGACGTTAAACCCGAATACACACACACACACACACACACACACACACACACCTCCCTTCAACACCGGCCCCGATAGCTCAGTTGGTAGTGTCCGCTCCGGGGTACTGGAGGTCACGGGTTCGATCCCTGGCCGCGACATACCAAAGTCGTTAAAAATGGTACTAGCTGCTCCTCGCTTGGCACACAGATTTACGGGGTAGAGCTAGGACTGGTCGACCCAGTGTCAGGATAATGTGACTGAGTGTGGTATCATGTAATGTGTTTGGGACAGGATACTTCAGTGAGGTACCACTATAAAAGTGAGCATTGAGCTCCCTGTCGCAACCAGACACCGTCGTGATATGACTGAAAAATTGTTGAAAGCGACGTTAAACACGAATTCACACACACACGCCTCCCTTCAACAAGAAGGATATAGAAACATCAACAAGAAGGATATAGAAAACTCAACTAGAAGGATGTAGAAACATCAACAAGAAGGATATTGCATGAAAACTCAACAAGAAGGATATAGAAACCTCAACAAGAAGGATATAGAAATCTCAAAAAGAAGGATATAAAAACTCAACAAGGAGGATATAAAAACTCAATAAGAAGGGTATAGAAACTATAGAAACCTCAACAAGAAGGATATAAAACCTTAAAATTCACGAACATTTCAAATACTATATTACTTTTTATACTTAGAACTGAGGACGTTTTGTCTGGCTTTTGTTTGTTTATTTGATTTAAAGTTTAACGTCCCCGCCAACTAGGCCAGTCATTTTAGCCCAAAAAGACCCTCAACCTCAAACAAATTCCTTCAGAAAGGTTTTCACTATTTTCCAAATCAGTGCGGTGTTCTGACTTACAGGAAAAAAATCCCCGAAAATATTCCCAGGCGAAATTGATTTTTTTTTGGAAAATGTTCGAAATTTGAATAAAAATCGCCAAAAACAGGAATTTAATTATAAAAATTTCATTAAATTATATCAAATTAATTTAAATAGCCAAAAATAAGCTAACTGTTGTCAAGTTGCGATAAAAGAAGTTTCAGCTTTATATGTATACAGAAAGCTGTCTTTTTGGGGTAAAAACTTGGTAATATTGACAAAAAACGCGGAAAATGGGAATACTTTTTTTAAAAAGTGACTAGTTTCGATTCTTGAAAATGTTTTGATGTAAAAAGTTATATATGTGTATAAGTTAACCACAGAAAGAAAAAAAAATTATATGTAAAAAAAAAAATCATTTTTGTGGGGTAGTAAAATGAACATTTTTATATAAAACACTCATAATCCATTAGTTTTTGGGCAAGTAGCAACCACAGTATAAAAATGTATTGTATGATGTCACACCAATTTATATAGCCAGATGTGCACTTACTGCTCTCAAGTAGCTATAAAAACATTCAGTTTTGTGCCTGCTCAGAAGTTTGCCTTTTAAGGGAAAAATTCAAAATTTTGACAAAAAAGCGAGGGAAACGCGAATGTTTTTTTTTAAAAGTTAGTGGTGAGGATTCTTGAAAATGTTTTAATGCAAAAAGTTACAAATGGATAAACGTTAACTACAGAAACAAAGAAAGATATTGAAATGTTTTTAAAGTTTCATATTTCAGGCGATGAAAATGTTGATTTTTACCGAAAAATACCATATTTTTTCACATGTAGGAATTACTTAACAAAATTTCATAGTATATACATGTCTGACGTGGAGCTGGTTTGTATTACCAGATATGCACACACTACTTTGAAGCAGCTATTAAATGCTTCAACTTTATACCTTCACAGAAATGTTCCTTTCTAAGGTTGTTGGAAATTTTGCCAAAGAAAAAAAAAACATAGAAAACGAACATTTTTAATACATGTATCTGGTAAAGACTATTGAAAACATAGCTTTTTTAGCTTTTCAGGGTAAAAAGATAATACTTTTACAGAAAAAAAATACAACATGAAAAATGAACATATATTATATATTTTAGCTTTCATAAGCTTAAGGCTTCTGGGAATCTATTGTAACTGGTCACTGTCCATGGTCGTCACTGTCATCCGTCTGCCCTTCTGTTCTCAATTTTCTTAAATGACATTTCTTAAGTCACTTAAGTCAGAGTTATTCAAAAATCCATTCCATGCAACTCCGATTGTCATGGCAACAAAAACGGGAAAATTAGCAAGATAACTTATCCGAAACCAGAACAAGAAGGTATTTTATTAGGTTTGGCAAGCAGCTTTTATCAACATTGTTTAAATCATAGCCTTGGGGTCAAAAGTGTACCCATCCCTGGTGATACAAATGTTTTACATGAACTCACATCCTGAATCTAGACGATCTTGGCATTTGATATTTAATAGGTATCCTCTGCTAGTGGATCTCTGCCAATTAATATTGCCCAGAGTATAGCCCTGGGGTACCAATTGGCCCACACTGGGGTCTGCTGTTCGAAGAATTCCATCCAATGCAGCTTTTGTTGCCATGGCAGAAAAAAGGAGAATAAGTAAAATCTTTAAAATCATCTTGTATAAAGCTGTAAGGTCTTACAGATTTGGTATGTAGCTTTTTCCAAGACACTTGTTTTACATTGACCCATATTGGAAAACTTTAAAAATCTTCTTGCCTGATAATGGAAGGGTCGGGCCTTTTATGTTTGGTAAATATAGCTTCAGATAGTGAATTTTTGTCAAGATTGTTAAAAAATTGATTCATATAGGGAAAACTATAAAAAATGTATGTCCTTGCTATTTGTATGTATATTCATCTAGTTGACTTTTATCAAGATTGTTCAAATCATAGCACAGTTATCAACGAGGGCCCCGCCTTCAGAATCACTTGTTTTACACAGACATTTTAAAATCTTCTTGTGAAACTGGAAGGCCCAGATGAAACAGAGGGCCAAGGCCTTTGATATTTGGTATACCTTTATATAGAATTGCTCAACCAACATTGTTTATATTATAGCCCAGGAATAAAAATGGCCCAACTCCAGGGGGTGGGGGGGGGTTCACTTATTTTGCATAGACTCATATAGGGAAAAGCTTTAAAACAACGTTGAAACTAGAAGGCCCAGGACCTTTGATATTTGGTAAGCACGTGTAGATATATGAAGTTAACCTTTATCAAGGTGCTCATGCCATGTAATTGGGACCATTTCCATCATCCGTCCATCCATTCACAATTTCTTTACTGCAAGGGTTTCAACAAAACTGTGCAGGAATAATCCTCGGGTGATCTTAAAAAGTTTTCATAGAATTGCATTACCCTAATTTTACACAAATGTTCCTTGGGTGGCCCTCCACCAACGTTGTTCAAATTAATCAGTTGTGTAGAGATTAATTGGTGTGCCTTGTTGTCCTTAAATGGTCTAAATTTAAGCACTGCTTGTCAAAAACGGTATTGAGTACAGGACACATTGCCACTCTTGGAGATGAAATTAAAACAAAACTGTAGAAGTTCATGTGAAATTTCAATATTCAGTATGCAAATATGTTAGCTTTGATGAGGGATATACATGCAGGACCATCATGGTTCTCTTGCTTTAAAACTGTTTGATTGTTCTTTCCTCCAGTATTAAGTTGAAGTATGTTAATTGAGCAACTTTGTTGCCTATTTTTAGAAATAAGCAGAAAATGCTATTTGTTGCTGCTGTTGTCCTTATTCATGTTAGATTATGGTGAGATACACAGTGATATTGTTAAATCAAGCTTTTGGTTTTGCAGAGTTTGTGGTTTGATTTTGAATGCAAAAATATATCTAAAAACGTTATTAATAAAATGTTATTGGATAAGAAGGAAAGGGAACATATTTCCAGTTGCTGGATGGTTGCCCTGTCCCACGTACTATTTTTTTTTATTTCCTTATTGTTTTGCCCAGACTTCACACTACAAGAACAATTAATCCAGGGTGAAATACAGGTCTACTATATTTTGGACATGGATTTAGTTAACTCAATGTTGCTTCTGATCTAGTAACATTTTGCATGTTCTTCTATAATTCCTGTTCTTCTGTTCTGTTATTGGTCTTTGTGATTGTCAAAAAAAGTGATGGCTTCTCTCATGGAAAAGTGAACATATTTTTCTGATTCTTGGTGCATAGTTGTATGCATTTCTTCTTTGTCTCCAAATGGGCATGTTGGCTTGAAGCATAACTGCTATATAGCTAAGAAATTACACATATTAGACACGAGAGAATTTGTCAAATAAATCATCCCAACAAATAATGTATCTCGGTTTTTGTTTGTTTGATTTGAGGTTTAACGTCCCCGTCAACACGGTATAGGTCATTTTGGAGACGCTGCTTCCAATTTTGTGGTACTTTTACCCGACATTGAGATGAAAAGACATCTCATTCCCTGTCGCCCAATGAAACCAATAGGGTTTATAAGCATGGACGGTCCGACTCGCACCACTTTGCCTGGGCAGGCTTAGATCCTTTAGGCGGTTTACCAGTGCTCATGTGCGGTCGGTTTCAGCTCTGCGTGGAAGCATCATGTAGCCCATCTATTTGTTCAAGCGCCAATGGGCGGGGGCCGTGGTATCTGGGTTTAAAACAGTATTTTGTTGGATATGAAAAACATTTTTGCACAATATAAGATGGTTCATGATCTGACAGTACATGTATGTATATTTTGGACATTTATATATATGAATGCCTTCCTGCAGGACACATAATAATGATCAGTGAAAGACAAGTTAAAGTACACAAGACGGTACTATTTTGTATATTGTTAGAGCCCTATATTAAGTAGTATAGTGTTACTGGTGGCATATAATGTATTTTGAGGGTTTTGTGTAAAAATGTGTATTTACCTACCTGGAAAATTGACTTTTCAAATATCAAAAAAATTATTTTTTTCCTGTAGTTAACTGATATCTTACTTTTTACTTTAAAAAATTTTCATGAATCCTCACCACTAACTTTAAAAAAACAAAAAAACATATTCCTATTTTCAATGTTTTTTTTTTTTTTCAAAATTTTATATTTTCTGCCTTTAAAAAGTCAAATTGCTGTGCAGGCACGAAGCTGACGGATTTTTGAGAGCTACTTGATATAGTCAGTGTACATCTGGCTATATAAATTAGCTCGACATCATACAATTTATTTTTATAATGTAATTTCTACTTGACCGAAAAATACTAGATTTTGGGTGTTTTTTTATGTAAACATGTGCATTTTCATACCCCGAAAAATGGAACTTTTTAAACATATAAAATTTTTATTTTTTTTTCCTGTAGTTAACTTATACACATATATAACTTTTAACATCAAAATAATTTCAAGAATCCACACCAGTAACTTTTTTAAAAATGTATTCCCATTTTCTGCGTTTTTTGTCAATATTTCCAAGTTTTTACCCCCAAAAAAGACAGCTTTCTGTATACATATCAAGCTGAAACTTCTTTTATCGCTACTTGACAACAGGTAGCTTATTTTTAGCTATTTAAATAAATTTGATATAATTTAATGCAATTTTTATAGTTAAATTCCTGTTTTGGGCGATTTTTATTTAAATTTCGAACATTTTCCCCCAAAAAATTAATTTCGCCTGGGAATATTTTTGGGGATTTTTTTCCTGTAAATCAGGACATCTCACTGATTCTGAAAATAGTGAAAACCCTTCTGAAGGAATTTGTTTGAGGTTCAATGCTATTTTGACTGGCCTAAACACTGATAAGGTCATTTTGGAGACGTTGCTTCCAATTTTGTGGGACTTTTACCCGACATTGAGATGACATGACATCTCAATTCCTGCCGCCCAATGAAACCAATAGGGTTTATGAGTATGGACAGGCCGACTCGCACCGGATTGCCTGGGCAGCCTTAGATCCTCTAAGCGGTTTACCAGTACTCGTGTACGGGTCGGTTTCAGCTCTGCGTGAAACCATCATGCAGCCTATCTATTTCTTCAAGCCCCGATGGGCGGGGGCTATGTTTTGTCTGGCATTTTTATATTTTGTTTGTTTGTTTGTATTGGAATTTAACGGCCCAGTCAATACCATTTAGGTCATTTTGAGCCGGTCAATTTACCTATCCGCTCTTTTCCTGGACAGGCTTATACGTAAGCCGTGATCGGGTACAGTGCATATTCTTTCACCAGAAACTGACAACTGCCCTTCTTGAATCAGCGGAAGAAAAGATTTCATGATCAATCTGAACAAAAGCATGATTGCGACCCCGACAGGTATCGAATCTGCGTCCTCCTGATCACCAGTCAGTCTGAGCTACCGAGGCCGGCAATTCATAACAATAACATATCCGTGTGATAAAGTGCATTTTTCAAATCTCAAAAAAGGTACTTTTTCTGATGAAAATTTGTGACAGTTTCCTTATTTCTGCTCCAAACATAGGTTTTGGGTGCTCGTTAGTACCGCCTCATTGAGGCGGTTCTAACGAGTACCCATAACGTATGTCTTGGAGCAGAAATAAGGAAAATAATGTTTACCCCCGTAAACCCCAGTTTTCCCTATATAAAGTGGGGTTTAGGGGGGGGGGGGGTCTTTATTTCACGGACTTGTTCACGTGATGTTATGTTTTGGTTCGCTAGACTTGGTAGAATATGTTCCAACGTAAATCAGTGAACTCAAGGACTACAATACAGAACTGAAAACTGTGGAGTGTATTTTTTTTCTGGGTCAGACTATAAGAATCTTACATGAGTGTGAGGGGTAGATGGATAAATCTGTCCCGAGGGTCACTGTCTGGCTTGCCGAGTGATGCCGGACAGTGATCCCGAGGGACGGATTTTTCTATCCGACCGTCACACCCATGTAGGATTCTTTTTCTTGCATATCTTCCATTTCTGAGCGTGAATTTTAATACTGCAGGACGTCCGCCATATTGTGATGACACTACAGTGATTTTACAACACGTAACGTGTTGTGACGTCAACCTTAACAACGGTGCATATGAGGTGGTATTCAAACAGTGCATTTATCAATCAAGAGTGGGTAATAACACCAGGGTTAGAATATAAGAATCTTATATGGGTGTGAGGGGTGGATGGAAAAATCCGTCCCTAGGATCACTGTCCGGCATCACGAGGCTTGCCGAGTGATGCCGGACAGTGATCCCGAGGGACGGACTTTTCTATCCACCCCTCACACCCATATTGAATTCTTTTTCTTGCATACCTTCCAATTCTTAAAGCGGATTTTTAATGCTGCAGTCACTTCGGTTACCAACGTCCGCCATATTGTGTTGACACTGCATGAATGTTTAGTGACGTTGCTGTGACGTCAACCTTAACGACGGCGCATACGAGGTCGTAATCAACCAGTGCATTTATCAAACACGCGATTATATTCGATTTTGGGTCGGAACACCAGGGTCAGAACATAAATTTCTTTCCCAGGGTAAAATCACGGTTTTCCTTGTCTGGTGTGCAAGAATATAAAAATCTTATATGGGTGTGAGGGGTGGATGGAAAAATCCGTCCCGAGGGTCAATGTCCGGCATCACGAGGCTTGCCGAGTGATGCCGGACAGTGATCCCGGGGGACGGATTTTTCTATCCACCCCTCACACCCATATAGGATTCTTTTTTTTGCATACCTTCCATTTCTATTGCGAAATTTTAATGCTGCTGTCACTTCGGTTGCCGACGTCCGCCATTTTGTGATGACACAACAGGAATGTTTAGTGACGTCAGGCATGACGACGCCGCGCATGAGGTTGTAATCAACCAGTGCATTCACCAAACACGGAATTATATTCGATTTGGTGTCGGAACACTAGGGTCAGAACATAAATTTCTATCCCAGGGTAAAATCGCGGATTTTCTTGTCTGGTGTACAAGAACAGAATTTCTATCCAAGGCTGAAACCATGGATTTCCTGATCTGGTGTGCAAGAAAAGCTAGTTTCGGCCGATTAGGCCTCATCAGTAACCTTCTTTTATCAAAATTGATTTCGTGATATCACATTACCGTTTAAGTATGAGCTGTCGTTTTACTATAAATCCCTATTTTGTGATATCACTAATTCCAATTATCTCGATTTAGTGATATCACTAAACTGAATAAGTGATATCACTAAATCAAATTTATTTTGTAATATCACAAAATCGAATTAGTGATATCACTTGATTGATTTTGTGATATCACTAATTCTATTTTGTGATATCACTTATTCGATTCTGTGATATCACTTAATAGACATTATTAAGTGATATCACAAATCTAATTAGTGATATCACACATTCGAATAAGTGAATATGTGAACAAATTAGTGATATCACAAAATCGAATTAGTGATATCGCTAAATTATTATATTTGCCAAAAAAACGCAATTGTTACTCCCTATCCCATTATGATAGAGCAGACCTCGGACATGTAACTGGGCCAGTGTGAAATTACTTGATTACTAACATTATATTAATAATTGAAAGGTGCTAACGGGCAACGTCAGTCATATTTTAGTAAACATTCAGGCTATTTTGAACGGAGACTGATAATGGAGACGACAGTAGGATTTTATCAGAATTTCGTCGGTGTCTGAGGGATCTGCAAATTCTCCACATTGACCCAGACAACGCTGGACATATAAGGGAGGCTATCACAGTATGGCTTGTTATTTCACGTGAATAAATGGGTCAAGGTCAAGGTTATCTAGGTGTCATCATTTGAAGCTACATATAAAGTTCCTGGCCAGTCTGTTCATCGGATAATGTGGAGAAGATTCTAATTCTTACTTAATACTCGAATTCGCCTTACTAGCAAAAGACTTAGATGAATACATCAGTTCATTACCACAATCCCTACAAATTTTCAGAAAGCATAGCCAAACAGTTTTTTAGAAATCTTTGGTGGAAAAAAATCACACACAAACACACACGGAAACGGCAACATGGCATACTGATAAATGTCGGTTTTGAATAGCAGTCATTGCTGCATTCATCATGCGGTTGATTGCTGTTCTAACGTAAAAAAGTGGACCGTGAAAAAATGAGACATTTCCGCCACTGCGCATGCGCAACACATTTGCTCCGCCTACCTTAGATACGCTTTGATCGGATTGCTATTTGCTTAATTATCGTCACGGTAGTCTGGCAGTTACCTCCCACTATTCGCCCTGTTAGTGAACTTTAAGGTGAGTTCTCCTTGTAACAGCGTTTGCAGATGGAACAGACACCACCACCAAGTCACTTTCAGTTTTAAAGTCTGTAACAATGTATGACTTCTTAAAATTCTCACATCAGTTTCTTTTGTATTCTTTTGCAGCATGTATTAGAAGAAGCATCATGTGTCAGGGACATGATAATTCAGTGAGGCAGCACTATAAAAGTGAGCATTGAGCTCCCTGTCACAACCAGACACCGTCGTGATATGACTGAAAAATTGTTGAAAGCGACGTTAAACCCGAACACACACACACGCACGCACGCACGCACGCACGCCTTCTTAACCTTCTGTGCAACTGTACAACGACCCATCATTATTCTCACATTACGATTTCACACCCGTGCAATTTCTTTTTCCGTGCAAATTTGTGATATTTGTCTTATTTTTACTCCTAAAATAGGTTGCGGGTGCTCGTACGAGTACCCATGACCTATGTCTTAGAACAGAAAAAGCAAAATAACTTATACCCCTGTAAACCCCAGTTTTCTCTAAATAAAGTGGGGTTTAGAGGGGTTTAATTTCACGGACATGAAGAAAGGTGTTAAAGATATTGTGTTGCCAAGATTATATTCTCAGGGATGATAACTAAAATACCATGACACCCGGAGTTATGGTTCTTGCTCATAACACGTCTTTTTCCCTCATGGTTTCTTTGTTTGAATTAGTGTCTACGTCCCCATCAACACTATTTATGTTATTTTGGAGAGGTGGCTTCAGTTTTTTGGCATTTAACCCAACATTGATATGAAATGACATCTCAAGCCCTGCCGCCTGAACAAGCCAGAATGGTTTATATATAGATGACGTTCCGATTTACAACACTTCGCGTAGTCAGGCTTAGATCCTCTTAGCGGTTTACCAGTAGTCCTGTGCGGTCGGTTTCAGCTATGCGTGCATGCATGATGAACCCAATCTATTTCTCCAAGCCCCGATGGGCGGGGCGTAAATCTTCACCTAGTGTTGGTTGGTTGGTTTGAGGTTTTAACGTCCCCGTCAACACTGTAAAGATCATTTTGGAGACGTTGCTTCCAATTTTGTTGGACTTTTACCCAACACTGAGATGAAATGACATTTCTAGCCATGTCGCCCAATGAAACCAAAAGGGTGTTTTAGTTACAAAACCATGGACGGTCCGCCTCGCACCGCGGTTCCTGGACAGGCTTAGATCCTCTAAGCGGTTTACCAGTACTAGTGTGCGGGCCGGATTCCGCTCTGCGTGGAAGCGTCGTGACTAAAAAGTGAAGCACCCGATCAAACAACATATTTTGCGGCATCGGAACTGTTAGTCTATGGTCTAAATTTGATATGCCAGGCTAATACGGGTTAATCGGCGTCTGACCTGGGTTTGCACTGTTTGCAAGTCCTGAAAGAAACGCTTAGTTTACGACGTTAAAGCGGCGTCTGACCTGGGTCTGTGCCATTTACCTTAGTCCTAAAGTAGGAGCGAAAGGCTAACGCTGGTTAAGCAATGTCTGATCTCGGTCTGCATTGTTTGCCAAAGCCTTGGAATGGTTATACTACTCGCCGTATTGACCAGGGTTAGTTGGTTCCATCTCGGGCTTCTCCAGACTTGCGGATATTAAACCGAGATCCCGTATCATTATGACCTTAGCTGTTGTTAGGACGTAATTCTCAAAGACATACACAACCCATATAAGCTTAGTGTCTCTTAGGACATAGGCATACAGTGCAGACGTAGCTCAGATGTTCCTCAACCCGATTAAGCGCAGCATATCTGTTTAATAACAAAGGCAAACAGTGCAGACCAGATGATGCCCCGTATTTTTACATTGGCAATGGGAAAGAACTGTGTCTATTATGCAACAAATCACGGTGCGGAAAAGCGGGCCGAGTGAAATCATTAAAAGCTGCAAATTTATGACGCCATACGTAGATTCGTAGACGTTAGACGGTGTAACGTCACTGTCTAGCACCGACAACGTTTCAAAAGGGCATAAATGCATGTGTTACAGTCGATTTCTTTTAACAATGGTGAAAATGTTTAAGAATCTGGAGGAAACATCAACATTATCTAAGAGTTTCAGCGTGCTAGAATCGAAATAACTCAGCTCTAGCCAGTGATTTGTTTGGTAATAAATCACAGTTTGTCGGGCCGTTGTAAGTAGACAAATCACACGCGCTACGCGCTCGTGATACGGACCTCCAAACTGTGATTTATTACTCAACAAATCACAGCTAAAGCTTATCTATCACTAGTCGCTTATACAGCCAATGGTTAAATCCGGTGATATATTGCGTGATAAATCACTAGGCGAAAAAGCGTGACGTGAAGAGCCGCCGTTTTATGAAGTTTTGCGACGTTATCGATCCTTTCCTTGACGTTAGACCGTGTAACGTCTTTTTCAGTACGTTACACATGCGTTACAGTCAAACGTGTCGGCGGGATTTTTTCAAACAGTGGCGGAATGTTGAGAGAATATGAAGGAAACAACAGCATTTTAGTAGACTTTCAGTGTGTTATCAGCTCTATTGTTACGTGCTCGTGATGTGATCTACATGTACCATACAACGGACCTCCAAACAGTAATATATTACTCAACAAATAAACGCTAGAGCTGGTTTATTCAATCTTAAACCAAATTAGCACATCACCTCTATTTAAGGCCAAATGGATACAGCGCAGCGCAGATCCTCGCAGACCCGGCTCAGATGTCGGTTAGCACATTTAACCCAACATCTAAAATAAAGGACACTTGGAAACATTGCAGACCCAGATCAGATGCCCATTAATTCATATCATACCGAATTCTCTATGTATGGACATTACGAAAACAGTGCAGACCTAGATCAGACGCTCCTTAGCCAATGTTCGCCAAGGCCACAAGGAAAAGGTGCTATACCACATAGGCTTCTAGGCGTATATGGGTTAAACCGATGCATAGTTTACGTATCTCCTATAACAGAGACGGACTTTCGGATGAGTCTTTAAACCGAGGTCCCGTCTCCGTATGACCTTAGTTGTTGGTGGGACGTAAAACTCAAACACTCACCTCACCTATAACAGAGACAGTAGTCGTATATCAGTGTCGGAATATCTGATCGTGATGTGCACTAGCAAGCGTAGATTGCGGTGTGAGGTTACGAGACCTCCATCAAACGCGGGTCGTTTAGGGTAAGAAATCACGACTTTTGGCTGTCAAAATGACAGTTGATAATTGGGGAAGGTATAATTTGAGGACTTTTACTGGAGGACCAGAGGACTGAGGACCAAGTCCTCTAGAGGACCAAGGGTATAATTTGAGGACCAAATACAGGAGGACCAGTGCTTTAATCAGCCATATAATGGCTATGATAATTGAAGATAATTACTGTTTATTGAAAATGACACCTATTGGTATGGTATATCACCTCTTGGCAAATATACAGAAAAAAATATAAAAAAAAAAAATAAATAAAATGAAAAACATGTTATTATGCTCAGGAAATTTTTCACAATAGAATTTTATAAAATTTATATTTTTGGCATCTTGTTACTCTGATAACAAATGTTTAGTTGAAATTAGAATTTCTCTGCTTTCTATATACTTGTTATTTTTTTTAATTCACAAAATGCATGATGAACAGTGGAGATCCTGATCAGACGGCTTCTTGCTTCTCTTTTAAAAATGTTCACTTGAAATTAGAATTTCTCTACAGTAAGTACTTTCTATATACTTAATATAAGCTATCTGTTAAATTCACAAACTGCATGATGAACAGTGAAGATCCTGATCGGATGGCTTATCTGGAGCTAAACTGTTTGCACTATTAAAGGTCAAGAATACGTAAATAAATGGCACAATTATTTAAGTGCGTTGCTAAAGACGTTACGTCTAACACTGCAGCGCCACTTTCAAAATGGCGGCGTCAATCGCCGTCCGTCGATGTAAACTTAAATATAGGTATAACTTTGTTTGTTTGATTTGAGGTTTAACGTCCCCGTCAACACTTTATAGGTCACTTTGAAGACTTCGCTTCCAGTTTTGTGGGACTTTTACCCGACATTGAGATAAAATGCCATCTCAAGCCCTGTCGTTCAATGAAACCGACTCGCATCGCTTTGCCCGGGCAGGCTTAGAACCTCTAATCGGTTTACCAGTACTTTTGTGCGGCCTGTTTCAGCTCTGCGTGGAAACACCATGCAGCTCATCTATTCCCTGAAGCCCCGATTGGCGGGGGCCCTGGTTTTGAGATATAATGGTGTTGAGAGGAGGATATCTTTGCAGTCTTCTCTAAGTTAACAGAAACCCCAAAAGTGGTAACCTGGCAAACAGTGCAGGTCCCGATCAGAACGCGGCATCTGATCGGGACCTAGACTGTTTGCAAAAAGCTCAGCCATCTTCCAAATAAATGTTGAAGAAAACACAACCTGTCACCCCTAAATTTGGAATGGACTCCTGCTATATATAAGGAGGAATATTCCATTTGTTACAAAAAGGGTTAAGGTTAAAGGAATGCTGTGAGTACTCATTTAGGCGAATCTGGTGATTACACGCAACATACCTTTTTAGACAAAATGAACTAGTCTTTATATATGGACAACCTAACGGTAGCTATAGGATTAATTCTCTAGGGTCTAAGAACGAGTTCGAATTATCCGTGGTAAACCCGCCATCCCTCTTCGAGACATTTCAGATTCACTGTATATATAGCCTAAAATCAGCCTGTTGCCAAGGTTTCTTCACATATTGTTTGTTCGAGCCATATATCTTTTACTGCGCTGTTATGTTCAATTCGTCTAAGGCCTTATACACTACGTATAAGTAAAACCAGGCGATTTTTTCTGGTTTTAAGACCCCTTGGTTTTCGAGCAGGCCGTTAATTAAAGGTGGGCGACAACTGGAGTACCTAAAAATACATGACCTTAACTTTGTGTCACACATGCAAGGTGATTAAGAGTCAAAGCTTTTACCCATTTGACCATGAAGGCCCCAAAAAGGCAGTATACACTGTTTTATTATTGACAAAACGTAATGAGAATGCAGGATAACCTAATACCTGCTAGTAATTTTGTTCGTTCGTTTGTTTGCTTGTTTGATGTTTAACGTCCCCACCAACACTATATAGGTCATATTTAGGGCGTTGCTACTTTTACCCGACATAGAGATATAATGTAATCTCAAGCCCTGTCGCCCAATGAGACCAATAGGGTTAATATGTATGGATGGTTTGACTCGCACCACTTTGCCTGTGCAAGCTCAGACCTTCTAAGCGGCTTACCAGTACTCGTGTGCGCTTGGTTTCAGCCTTGCATGGAAACATCATGCAGCCCAATCTATTCTACCAGCCCTGATGGGCGGGGTCCGAGGTTTTGTTCGGTAGTTTGTGTGAAGTTTAACGACACCATTAAGGCAACACCGAGCAGGCCATCTTACCTTGGGCAGACATGCACATCAGTTGTTAACCAGTACAGTGCACATTCATTCGACAGAAACAGAGGAGTATAGCCGCAGAGAAAGCAAAGCAAAACAACACAAAACAAAAAACAAGAGGCCCATGAGGTCCTGGTTGCTCCCCTGATCCCTGTGCAAATTTTGTAGTACTCAATCACCTGATGCTATAAACCAAGACAATCAATCAAGTGATTCCGGAGATGAAGATTTTTTAAGGTTTTCACCATAACAGTGCATGGCGGACTGGTACCTTTTCAACCCTTTTCATGCACATCTTCTCTTTTTCATTCCTTTTCTTTGTAGACGCCTCCATGGTGCAGTGATTACGCTACTCGCCTTGTAAACCGGGAATCGCAGGATCGATCCCGGGCTTCTCCAGCTTTCGTATGAGTCTTTAAACCGAGGTCCAGTCTCCATATGACCTTAGCTGTTGGTGGGACGTAAAACTAAAACTCACTCCTTTTCTTTGAATTTCTTTGTGTTCACTTTTTTCACGGATGTCCACGTTTTGCACGGATTGTTGCCTTATCTATTTTTCTTACACGTCAGTGTACATTTTTCTTCGTGATTATCCTTATCACGCGCACCTTCTTCTTTCTCGGACTGGTACCTTTTCAACCATTATCACGCACATTTTCCTTTTTCATTCCTTTATTTTGCATTTCTTTATGTCCACTTTTTTCACGGATGTCCACTTTTTTCCAGGATTGTTGCCTTATCTATTTTTCTTTCACGTCAGTGTACATTTTCCTTCTTGATTATCCTTATCACGCACATCTTCGTCTTTCGCGGACAGGTACATTTTCAACCCTTTTCACGCACATCTTCTTTTTTCATTCCTTTTCTTTGTATTCCTTTATGTCCACTTTTTTCACGGATGTCCACTTTTTTCACGGATTGGTGCCTTATCTATTTTTCTTTCACGTCAGTGTACATTTTTCTTCGGGATTATCCTTTTCACGCACATCTTCTGCTTTCACGGACTGGTACCTTTTAAACTCTTTTCACGCATATCTTCCTTTTTTCATTCCTTTTCGTTGTAGAAGCCTCCGTGGTGCAGTGGTTTCGCTACTCGCCTTGTAAACCAGGGATCGCAGGATCGATCACGGGCTTCTCCAGCCTTTCGGATGAGTCTTTAAACCGAGGTCCCGTCTCCGTATGACATTGGCTGCTGGTGGGACGTAAAACTAAAACTCACTCACTCCTTTTCTTTGTATTTCTTTATGTCCACTTTTTTCACGGATTGTTGCCTTATCTATTTTTCTTTCACGTCAGTGTACATTTTTTCTTCGTGATTATCCTTATCACGCGCATCTTCTTCTTTCTCGGACTGGTACCTTTTCAACCCTTTCCACGCACATCTTTTTTTTTTTCATTCCTTTATTTTGCATTTCTTTATGTCCACTTTTTTCACGGATGTCCACTTTTTTCACGGATTTTGGCCTTATATATTTTTCTTTCACGTCAGTGTACATTATTCTTCTTGATTATCCTTTTCATGCACATCTTCTGCTTTCACGGACTGGTACCTTTTCAACCCTTTTCACGCACATCTTCTTTTTTTATTCATTTTCTTTGTAGACGGCTCCGTGGTGCAGTGATTACGCTATTCACCATGTAAACCAGGGATCGCAGGATCGATCCCGGGCTTCTCCAGACTTTCGAATGAGTTTTTAAAACGAGGTCCCATCTCCGTATGACCTTAGCTGTTGGTGGGACGTAAAACTAACACTCACTTACTGCTTTTCTTTGTATTTCTTTATGTCAATTTTTTGCACGGATGTCCACTTTTTTCACGGAGTGTTGCCTTATAAATTTTTCTGTCACGTCAGTGTACATTTTTCTTCGAGATTATCCTTACCAGGCACATCTTCTTCTTTCACGGACAGGTACCTTTTTAACCCTTTTCACGCACATCTTTTTTCCTCATTACTTTTCTTTATATTTCTTTATGTCCACTTTTTTCACGGATGTCTACTTTATTCACGGATTGGTGCCTTATCTATTTTTATTTCACGTCAGTGTACATTTTTCTTTGGGATTATCCTTTTCACGCACATCTTCTCCTTTCACGGACTGTTTTTTTTTTCAACCCTTTTCATGCACATCCATCTTTTTTCATTCCTTTGTTTTGCATTTCTTTATGTCCACTTTTTTCACGCATGTCCACTTTTTTCACATATTGTTGCCTTATCTGTTTTTCTTTCACGTCAGTGTACATTCTTCTTCGTGATTATCCTTTTCACGCACATCTTCTGCTTTCACGGACAGGTACCTTTTCAACCCTTTTCACGCACCTTTTCTTTTTTTTATTCCTTTCCTTTGTATCTCTATATGTCCACTTTTTTCACGGATGTCCACTTTTTTTCACGGATTGTTGCCTTATCAGTTTTTCTTTCGCGTCAGTGCACATTTTTCTTCGGGATTATCCTTTTCACGCACATCTTCTGCTTTCACGGATTGGTATCTTTTCAACCCTTTTCACGCATATCTTCTTTTTTTTCATTCCTTTTCTTTGTAGAAGCCTCCGTGGTGCAGTGGTTACGCTACTCGCCTTGTAAATCAGGGATCGCAGGATCGATCCCGGGCTTCTCCAGCCTTTCGGATGAGTCTTTAAACCGAGGTCCCGTCTCCGTATGACCTTAGCTGTTGGTGGAACATAAAACTAAAACTCACTCACTCCTTTTTTTGTATTTCATTATGTCCACTTTTTTCACGGATGTCCACTTTTTTCACGGATTTGTGCCTTACCTATTTTTCTTTCACATCAGTCTACATTTTTCTTCGTGATTATCCTTATCACGCGCATCTTCTTCTTTCTCGGGTTGGTACCTTTTCAACCCTTTTCACGCACATCTTCTTTTTTTCATTCCTTTATTTTGCATTTCTTTATGTCCACTTTTTTCACGGATGTCCACTTTTTTCACGGATTGTTGCCTTATCTATCTATCTTTCACGTCAGTGTACATTTTTCTTCTTGATTATCCTTATCACGCACATTTTCTTCTTTCACGGAAAGGTACCTCTTCAACCCTTTTCACGCACATCTTCTTTTTTCATTCCTTTTCTTTGTATTTCTTTATGTCCAATTTTGTTCACGGGTGTCCACTTTTTTCACGGATTGGTGACTTATCTATTTTTCTTTCACGTCAGTGTACATTTTTCTTTGGGATTATCCTTTTCATGCATATCTTCTGCTTTCTCGGACTGGTACTTTTACAACCCTTTTCACGCACATCCATCTTTTTTCATTCCTTTATTTTGCATTTCTTTATGTCCACTTTTTTCACGCATGTCCACTTTTTTCACGGATTGTTGCTTTATCTATTTTTCTTTCACGTCAGTGTACATTTTTCTTTGGGATTATCCTTTTCATGCATATCTTCTGCTTTCACGGACTGGTACTTTTTCAACCCTTTTCACGCACATCGTTCTTTTTTCATTCCTTTATTTTGCATTTCTTTATGTCCACTTTTTTCACGCATGTCCACTTTTTTCACGGATTGTTGCCTTATCTGTTTTTTCTTTCACGTCAGTGTACATTTTTCTTCTTGATTATCCTTTTCACGCACATCTTCTGCTTTCACGGACAGGTACCTTTTCAACCCTTTTCACGCACCTTTTCTTTTTTCATTCCTTTACCTTTGTATCTCTATATGTCCACTTTGTTCACGGATGTCCACTTTTTTCACGGATTGTTGCCTTATCTGTTTTTCTTTCGCGTCAGTGCACATTTTTCTTCGTGATTATCCTTTTCACGCACATCTTCTGCTTTCACGGACAGGTACCTTTTCAACCCTTTTCACGCACCTTTTCTTTTTTCATTCCTTTCCTTTGTATTTCTTTATGTCCACTTTTTTCACGGATGTCCGCTTTTAAACGAATTGTTACCTTATCTATTTTTCTTTCACGTCGGTGTACATTTTTCTTCGTGATTAATAACTGACTATCCTTATCACGCACATCTTCTTCTTTCACGGACAGGTACTTTTTCAACCCTTTTCACGCACATCTTCTTTTTTCATTCCTTTCCTTTGTATTTCTTTATGTCCACTTTTTTCACGGATTGTTGCCTTATCTGTTTTTCTTTCACGGCAGTGTACATTTATCTTCGTGACTATCCTTTTCACGCACATCCTCTTCTTTCGCGGACTGGTACCTTTGCAACCCTTTTCACGCACAACTTCTTTTTATTATTCCTTTTCTTTGTATTTCTTTATGTCCACGTTTTTCACGCATGTTCACTTTTTTCACGGATTGTTGCCTTTTCTGCTTTTCTTTCACGTGAGTGTACATTTTTCTAGGGATTATCCTTTTCACGCGCCTCTCCTTCTTTCTCGGACTGGTACCTTTTCAACCCTTTTCAAGCACATCTTCTTTTTTCATTCCTTTATTTTGCATTTCTTTATGTCCACTTTTTCACGCATGTCCACTTTTTTCACGGATTTTTGCCTTATCTGTTTTTCTTTCACGTCAGTCTACATTTTTCTTCGTGATTATCCTTATCATGCGAACCTTCTTCTTTCTCGGACTGGCACCTTTTCAACCCTTTTCAAGCACATCTTCTTTTTTCATTCCTTTATTTTGCATTTCTTTATGTCCATTTTTTCACGGATGTCCACTTTTTTCACGGATTGTTGCCTTATCTATTTTTGTTTCACGTCAGTGTACATTTTTCTTCGTGATTATCCTTATCACGCACATCTTTTATCACGGACAGGTACCTTTTCAACCCTTTACACGCACATCTTCTTTTTCATTCCTTTTCTTTGTATTTCTTTATGTCCTCTTTTTTCACGGAGGTCCACGTTTTTCACGGATTGGTGCCTCATCTATTTTTCTTTCACTTCAGTGTACATTTTTCTTCGGAATTATCCTTTTCACGCACATCTTCTGCTTTCACGGACTGCTACCTTTTCAACCCTTTTCAAGCACATGCTTCTTTTTTCATTCCTTTATTTTGCATTTCTTTATGTCCACATTTTTTCACGCATAGCCACTTTTTTCACGGATTGATGCCTTATCTACTTTTTACACGTCTATCTCCTTTTCCACGCAGGCTGCAAATTTAGGGTTTTCTCATGTGTACTGATCAATAGCTCGTCTACATAACTCAGGGTGAGGATGTTTCGTTATACTTCAGCATATGCAGGATCTTCTCGTTGTTAATGTTACTTTTAAAATGCATCGACAGTTTTTTTTTTTTGTTGTTGTTGTTTTTTTTTGCACCTGTACACAATTTTCGAGGTAACAAAATCATAATTCCTCTCCCAGATGGATTAGAGAAATACTCAGAGAAGTGTAATACTAAACTAAACAGAGGGAGAGGTAGAGGTTTAATAATAATAATAAAAAAACAACAACATTTTTTTTCTTTGTTTTAAGTGGAGTTTAACGGCCCAGTCAACACCATTCAGGTCATTTTGAGCCGGTCAGTTTACCGTTCCACACTTTTTCTTGACAGGCTTATACGTTAGCAGTTAACCAGCACACTGCACATTCTTACGCCAGAAATTGACAACTGCTGTTCAAGAGCAAAATGTCAGTAACAGTCACAGAGGTGATTTTTCATTGCATGGTATATCGTATTCTTCCCAGCTATTACGCAATAGACGGCCAATATGGGGCTGAGAGCGAAACGACGTTGATACGTCGTATCGCTGTCGACCCGACGTTGGTTCGATGTTTTTGGCAGGCTGGGCAATAGTTCATTCAAGGAGTATTGAAAATGTGACTATTGATTTGTTTATCGTGTAAGCCCTGCCTTAAACAATCGGTTAACGCCCACTTAGCAACGCGCATGCGCAGTGTCGGAAATGTCGCATTTTTTCACGGTCCACTTTTTTACGTTACACCGTCACATAGCATGTGCAGTGGCATCGCATGCGCAGTGATCATTTTTTCCAAAAATATCAAAAAAGAAAATATGAATTTGTGATATCACATATCAGATAGTGATATCACAAATTCATATATATTTAGTGATATCATAAAATTTAAATAAAGAATAAGTGATATCCCCAAACCGATTAACTGATATCGTTTAATAATATTAGCGATATCACAAAAAGAATAAGTGATATCAAAAAATCATGCCAATTTTGTGATATCATAAAAATCGATTTAGTGGTATCACAAATTCGGTCTTACTTTTTGATATCACAAAATCGATTTTGTGATATTATAAAATGGATCTTGTGATATCACAAAATAATTAGTGATATCACATTATAGTTAGTGATATCACAAAATCGATTTAGTGATATCAAAAATAGGGGATTTATAGGAAAACGGTATCTCATATTTTAGGGGATAGGTACAATGTCGTCTTTGATATATGTAAAGCTGACATTCTTTAGATGATAATATTCGATATGTTCCTTTCTATTTAGATCGCGAGTGCCCGCCCATCGGAGCTTGAAGAAATAGATGGGCTGCATGATGCTTCCACGCAGAGCTGAAACCGACCCGCATACGATAAACAGCTAAGATGATCTAAGCCTGCCCAGGCAAAGCGGTGCGAGTCGGTCCGTCCATGCTTATAAACCCTATTGGTTTCATTGGGCGGCGGGGCTTGAGATGTCATTTCATCTCAATGTCGGGTAAAAGTCCCACAAAATTGGAAGCAACGTCTCCAAAATGACCTTTACAGTGTTGACGGGGACGTTAAACCTCAAATCAAATAAACAAAGATCGCGAGTGCTCGTTAAAAATAACCGCATGGCAAAATACTGTACTGATGATCTTATACCTTAAAAAAATAGTCATACTGACGATTTTTTTCTTTCTCTCTTTTTTTCTTTCTTCCTATTTAGCCTTAACTCCAGGAGGGGACATAGACGGTGTACATTACATACACTCCTGTTTTTCATATCTGTTGCTCAGTCGGATGCGCGTCTGACTGTTGATTACGTTAAGAGGTCGCGGATTCGATACTAGCCATTATTCTTTCCGAGGAGAAACTGATCATGAAATATTTCCAGTGGCGTAGCCTGCCGCATACGCACAACAAGTAAATCCTATGCAAGAGATGGGGCTAGGACTACTCTTAAAAGAAATAAATTGCTCCCGATGGTTTTGTGGTACATACAAGTAATTGTTCGCAAAAACTTTATTGATATCAAAGCGCCAAAGGCACTGAAATGACAGATTCTATGAGAAAATCATAACACTGTGGAAACTTACAGAAAACCTTTCTAAAAAGATCTTAAAAGTTCGAAAGGTAGTTCTGCAAATTCCAAAATATGGTATGTTTGCAGATGTCTATAGACCGGTGGTATTACGAAACGCCATTCGATGTCTCAAATTTTTTAAAGAAACAATTTACGTTTTCAAAACCAAACATTAAAATGTAAGTTTAAACAATGCTCCTGCCTATAAGTAACATTTTTTTTCTGGTCGGTTGTGGACGTCTCTATTCTGAATGTTCTTAATGAAACTACACTGCGTTCGCTAACAACATGCCACAATTACGCTTATTTCACCCGATATGTCCGCCCCCGCCCATAGGGGCTTGAAGAAATATATGGGCTGCATGATGTTTCCACGCAGAGCTGAATCTGGCCCGCACACTAGTACTGGTAAACCGCTTAGAGGATCTAAGCCTGTCCAGGAACCGCGGTGCGAGGCGGACCGTCATGCTAATAAATCCTATTGGTTTCATTGGGCGACAGGGCTTGAGATGTCATTTCATCTCAATATCGGGTAAAAGTCCCACAAAATTGGAAGCAACGTCTCCAAAATGACCTTTACAGTGTTGACGGGGACGTTAAACCTCAAATCAAATAAACAAACAAACGCACGCGTCGCCTCGGCATACCTTACATCTGTACGTCGAAACACCAGGAAACGACAATCGGCGTGATTCACGATAAAGTGCGATTTGTCACTGAAACGCATATGTCAGTTGCTTAGACGCCAGTTTAGGTATTTCATGCACTAGCGTAAGTATTCCGTACTGTGTCGACGCGTTAACGTTGGTCATGACGGGGGCGTCTAGCTCTCAAACGTGCATCGCATAAGGGCGACGATCAGTGTCAGTGCTTATTAGTCGGTAGTTAAGACCCCTTGTTTATCCAAAGGTACAGTGTAGCAGCTGCCGGCGGAAATCTGTTTCGCATATGCGTCTGATCTTGACGTACTAACGTCGGTCTTCCGCTACGTCGACGTCCACTAGCGTCTTCTGTATAAAGTATTCTATTCTATTCTATAGTAAGATGTCGCTCCAATAGACGATAGATCACACACATGTGGCACCCAAAATCAAAGTCAACGTCATCCGCTTTCCAACCAGCTTCTAACTGTCCATGCCGGTGTAAAAGTTTATCTTTACCCCCTGGGTAGCTTTACCCCCGGGGGTTAAGATATCCCGGGATATCTTTACCCCCACCCTGGATATCTTGACCCCCGGTGGTAAAGATATCCCGGCTGGGATATCTTGCCCCCCGGGGGTAAAGCTTAACTGGCCAGGATACCCCTACCCCAACTTTTGGGTATAAACTATTTTCTTAATGCCCGATTTCTTCTTATATATAAGTGAAGCAAGATAGTGGACTCGATGTTTCACTTTAACATTTTTCGTTTCAGTCATGACTGGGACAAGTAGAACTACCCTTAGTAAGAAATATGGCCATATTATAGAGGCAAATGATTATTAAATAACTTCTTTTTGTATATTTTCTTATTCAAAATGTTGCTTATGACAATCTTTAAAATTCTTACATTATCCCTGTCAGTTGTGAAATGGGTGGTGGTGGTGAGTGGAAAGGCGGGGGTAAAGATATCCCGGCTGGGATATCTTTATCCCCGGGGTAAAGCTTAACTGGCCAGGATATATTTACCCCCATCCCCACTTTTGGGTATAAACTATTTTCTTAATGCCCAATTTCTTCTTATATTTAAGTTAAGCAAGATAGTGGACTTGATGTTTCACTTTAACATTTTTCGTTTCAATCATGACTCGGACTAAAAGAACTACCCTTAGTAAGAAATATGACCATATTTTAAAAAAGGAAAATGATTATTTAATAACTTCTTTTTGCATATTTTCTTATTCAAAATGTTGCTTATGACAATCTTTCAAATTCTTGCATTATCCCTGTCAGTTATGAAATGGGTGTGTAGTGAGTGGAAAGGCGGAGGTAAAGATATCCCGGCTTGGATATCTTTACCCCCGGGGTTAAAGCTAAACTGGCCAGGATATCTTTACCCCCATCCCCACTTTTGTGTATAAACTATTTTCTTAATGCCCAATTTCTTCTAATATGTAAGTTAAGCGGACTAATAGAACTACCTTTAGTAGATATATGACCATATTAAAGAGAAAAATGATTATTTAATAACTATTTTTTGCATATTTTCTTATTCAAAATGTTGCTTATGACAATCTTTCAAATTCTTGCATTATCCCTGTCAGTTATGAAATGGGTGTGTAGTGAGTGGAAAGGCGGGGGTAAAGATATCCCGGCTGGGATATCTTTACACCCGGGGGTAAAGCTAAACTGGTCAGGATAGCTTTACCCGCATCCCCACTTTTGGGTATAAACTATTTTCTTAATGCCCAATTTCTTCTAATATGAAAGTGAAGGAAGATAGTGGACTTGATGTTTCACTTTAACATTTTTCATTTCAGTCATGACTCAGACTAATAGAACTACCCTTAGTAAGAAATATGATCATATTAAAGAGGCAGATGAATATTTACTAACTTCTTTTTGTACATTTTCTTATTCAAAATGTTGCTTATGACAATCTTTCATAATCTTGCATTATCCCTGTCAGTTGTGAAATGGGTGGTGGTGGTGAGTGGAAAGGCGGGGGTAAAGATATCCCGGCTGGGATATCTTTACCCCCGGGGGTAAAGCTAAACTGGCCAGGATATTTTTACCCCCATCCACACTTTTGGGTATAAACTATTTTCTTAATACCCAATTTCTTCTTATATGTAACTGAAGTAAGATAGTAGACTCATAATCTTGCATTATCCCTGTCATTTGTGAGTGGTGGTGGTGTGTGGAAAGGCGGGGGTGAAAATATCCCGGCTGGGATATCTTGTCCCCCGGGGGTAAAGCTAAACTGGCCAGGATATCTTTACCCCCATGCCCACCTTTGGGTATAAACTATTTTGTTCATGCCCAATTTCATTTTTTTATATATGAAACTGAAGCGAGAGAGTGGACTCGATGTTTCACTTAAACATTTTTGTTTCAGTCATGACACTAATAGAACTACCCTTATTAAGAAATATGACCATATTATAGAGGCATATGGCTGTTTAATAACTTCATTTTGTTTTTTTCTTAGTCAATACCTTGCTTATGACAATCTTTCATAATCATGCATTATCCCTGTCAGTTGTGAGTGGTGGTGGTTGTGTTGGCATGTGGCAAGGCGGGGGTGAAGATACCCCGGCTGGGATATCTTGCCCCCCCCCCCCCGGCCCGGGGGTAAAGCTAAACTGGCCAGGATATCTTTACCCCCATCCCCCATTCGGTATTAACTGTTTTCCTCAATGCCAAATTTGTTCTTATATGTAACTGAAGTAAGATAGAGACTCAATGTTTCACTTTAACAGTTTTCGGTTCAAGCATGACTCTGACTAGCAGAAATATGACCACATTATAGAAAATGGCTATTTAACCCAGACATGCACATTTCTCAATAATGGAAGGTACATCTGACTCCAATGGTTTATGATTGACATTACGTTACCACAAGCTAGCCTGCATGAATCAGGATTTCACACCTCTACCATTGCTCATGGATGGGGGTAAAGATATCCTGGCTGCGATACCTTCACCCCCGGGGGCAAAATATCCCGGCTGGGATACCTTCACCCCCACAGTCCCAGTATTTCGAAAAACCCAAACAAGCACACTTATACGATATAAGTTGCATGAATCAGTTTTTCGCAACTTCTACCATTGCTCATCTGTGGGGGTGCAGAAATTCCGGCTGGGATCTCGTGACCCCTCCCCCAAAATCCAAGCACACTTCTCAACAATGGAAGGTACTACTGATGTCCAATGGTCTATGGTTGACATAACACTACCACAAGCTTGCTTGCATGAATCAGGATTTCACATCTCTACCATTGCTCATGGGTGGGGGTAAAGATATCCCGGTCGGGATACCTTCGCCCCCGGGGGACAAAAGTTCCTGGCTGGGGTAGCTTGACCCCCACCCTTCCAGCATTTTGAAAAACCCCAACATGCACACTTATACCATGTAGTTTGCATGAATAAAGTTTTCACAACTTCTACCTTTGCTCATAGGCGGGGGTGAAGATATCCCGGCCAGGATAGTGTGACCCCACCCCCAGATCCAGACTTCTACCATTGCGCATAGGTGGGGGTGAAGATATCCCAGCTGGGATAGTGTGACCCCACATCCAGACCTTGGAAAACCCAAACAAGCACACTTCTCAACAATGAAGGTACTACTGATGTCCAATGGTCTATGGATAACATAACATTACCACAAGCTAGCTTGCATGAATCAGGATTTCACACCTCTACCATTGCTCATGGGTGGGGGTAAAAAATCCCGCCTAGGATACCATTACCCCCGGGGGGCAAAATATCCCGGCTGGGATACCTTCACCCCCACACTCCCAGTATTTCGACCGGCCCCGATAGCTCAGTTGGTAGAGTGTCCGCTCCGGGGAACGGGTGGTCACGGGTTCGATCCCGGGCCGCGACATACCAAAGTCGTTAACAATGGTACTAGCTGCTCCACGCTTGGCACTCTGATTTTCGGGGTAGAGCTAGGGCTGGTCGACCCAGTGTCAGGATAATGTGACTGGGTGTGGTATCATGTAATGTGTCTGGGACATGATTGATACTTCAGTGAGGCAGCACTATAAAAGTGAGCATTGAGCTCCCTGTCGCAACCAGACACCGTCGTGATATGACTGAAAAATTGTTGAAAGCGACGTTAAACCCGAATTCACACACACACACACACACACACACACACACACACACACACACACACACACACACACACACACACACACACGCACACACGTACACACGTACACACACACACACACACACACACACAGTATTTCGAAAAAAAAAACAAACAAGCACACTTATACCATATAAGTTGCATGAGTCAGTTTTTTTTTCACAAATTCTACCATTGCTCATCGGTGGGGGTGCAGATATCTTGGCTGGGATAGCGTGACCCCTCCCCCAAAATCCAGACTTTGGAAAACCCATACAAGCACACTTCTAAACAATGGAAGGTACTACTGATGTCGTATGGTCTATGGTTGACGTAACACTATCACAAGCTAGCTTGCATGAATCAGGATTTCACATCTCTACCATTGCTCATGGGTGGGGGTAAAGTTATCCCGGCCGGGATACTTTCACCCCCGGAGGGCAAAATATCCTGGCTGGGATAACTTCATCCCCACCCTTCCAGCATTAAAAAAAAAAACAAGCATAATTAAATCATGCAGCTTGCAAGAATATTTTTTTCACATCTTATACCATTGCTCATGGGTGGGGGTGAAGATTTCCTGGCTGGGATAGGGTGACCCCCCTACACCACCCTTCCCCCCCCCCCCCCCCCCAAAAAAAAAAAAAAAAAAAAAAAAAAAATCAAGACTTTGGAAAACCCAGACAAGCACACTTCTCAACAATGGAAGGTACTACTGATGTCCAATGGTCTATTGTTGACATAACATTACCACAAGCTAGCTTGCATGAATCAGGATTTCACACCGCTACCATTGCTCATGGGTGGGGGTAAAGATATCCCGGTCGGGATACCTTCACCCCCGGGGGGTATAAAATATCCTGGCTGGGGTAGCTTGACCCCACTCTTCCAGCATTTCGAAAAACACAAACAAGCACACTTATACTATATAGCGAGCATGAATCAGTTTTTCACAACTTCTACCATTGCGCATAGGTGGGGGTGAAGATAGTGTGACCCCATCCCACCCCAAATCCAGACTTTGGAAAACCCAAACAAGCACACTTCTCAACAATGAAGGTCAAATTGTCTATGGTTGACATAACATCACCACAAGCTAGCTTGCATGAATCAGAATTTCACATCTCTACCATTGCTCATGGGTGGGGGAAAGATTTCCTGGCCGGGATACCTTCACCCCCGGGGGCAAAATATCCTGGCTGGGGTAGCTTGACCCCAACCCTTCCAGCACTTCGAAAAACCCAAACAAGCACACTTATTCCATATAGTTCGCATGAATAATTTTTTCACAAACAGACCATTGCTTATGGGTGGGGGTGAAGATATAATGGCTTGGATAGCATGACCCCTCCCCACATCCAGACTGTGGAAAACCCAGACAAGCACACTTCTCAACAATGGAAGGTACTACTGATGTCCAATGGTCTATGGTTGACATAACATTACCACAAGTTAGCTTGCATGAATCAGGATTTCACATCTCTACCATTGCTCATGGGTGGGGTAAAGATATCCCGGCCAGGATACCTTCAACCCACGGGGGGGGGGAATATCCTGGCTTTGTTACCTTCACCCCCACCCTACCGGCATTTCGAAAAACCAAAACAAGCACACTTATACCATATAGCTTGCATGAATCAGTTTTTCACAAATTCTACCATTGCTTATGGGTGGGGGGGTTCGATCAAACATCTGGAGCAAAAGAAAACTAACAGTTAGACTCCGATGGGCCCGACCAGAGATAGCATCACGACAACTAGATCTAGAACTAGATCACTCTAATTCTCAAAAAGCCTTTACGCTGGAACCGTCATAGAATCTGAGGCCGAACCCACCGGAGTGCAATTAAAGAGGGAATATCAAGTTCGAATATGGGTCATGTCGGGTCAAAAAGTATGTCAGTAGGTCAAATCATAGGAAAACCGTGTGAACACTCGAGGCCAAACCTTTGGTCCATTTATCATAAATCTTGCTGAGAATGATCAACTTGACAATATCTCTTGTCAAGTTCGAATAAGGGTCATTTCGAATCAAAAAGTAGATCAGTAGGTCATTTTGAAATAACTTTTGAACAGTTTGAGATAGTGTCTTCATATCTGGCATGTAAGTTCCTTGTGACAAGGGTTTCCCACACGTATCAAAATCATCAAATGACCTGTGACCTTGACCTTGACCACTGAACTACTTTATCGTAAATTTTGAACCATTTGAGATATATCATTCACATTTGGCATGCATGTTCCTTGCGTCAAGATCTTCCCATCCATAGAAAATATGGACCTATGACCTTGACCTTTGACCTACTTGGTCATAACTTTTGAAGCATTTGCGATAGAGCCTTCATATTTAGCATGGAGTTTACTTGTGGCAAAGGCTTCTTATGCATACAAAAATATTACCTGTGACCTTGACCTTGACGTGTGACCAACTTTATGATAACTTTTGAACCATTTGAGATAAAGGCCTCACTGCAGCTGGTGTTGAGCCGTGTGGCAGGCCTCTCCCCGTACATCATCATAGTGCAGATTATATTTTCTGGTCGTTTTGGGTCATTAGGTTCATTTTGAATCATTTTAAAAATAGTGTTCTGCTCAAGCCGGCGCTTGAGGGCGTGGCCGGTGTTGCACATTTCAATACTGGTCATGAACAGACTCAATAAAAACCGAGTCAGCTATATTCGTCTTTTTGGTGTATTCTTTTCTTCCAAAGGTTCTAACTATTCAGAACTTTTTTATCTTCACTGCAGCTGGTGTTGTGCCGTGTGGCGACCGTAAAACGTCTTAGTGCAGATTATGTTTTCTGGTCCTTTCGGATCACTGGGTTCATTTTGAATCATTTTGAAAAAAGAGTTCTGCTCAAGCCGGCGCTAGAGGGCGTGGCCGGTGTTGCACATTTCAGTAAAGGTCATGAACAGACTCAATAAAACCGAGGCTGCTATTTTCGTGAGTGCGTGGGTGAGTGTTTGCGTTTTACGTTCCATCAAAGCGAAGGTCATACGGAGACGGGACCTCGATTTAAAGACTCATCCGAAAGTCTGGAGAAGCGCGGGCTCGATCCTGCGATCCCTGGTTTACAAGGCGAGTAGCGTAACTATTACACCAAGGAAGCTTCTGCTATTTCCGTTTATTTGGTATATTCTTTGCTTCCAAAGGTCCAAAGGATCCAACTATTCAGAACATATTTATCTTCACTGCATCTGGTGTTGTACCATGTGGCGGCCTAAATTGTCTCCACGTACATCATCATCAATAGCAGATTATATTTTCTGGTCCTCTGGGATCATTGGGTTCATTGTGGACCATTTTGAAAATAGAGTTCTGCTCAAGCCGGCGCTAGAGGGCTTCGCCGGTTTTGCACATTTCAGTGCTGGTCATGAACAGACTCATTAAAACCGAGACCGCTATTTTCGTTTATTTGGTGCATTCATTGCTTCCAAAGGATCTAACTATTCAGAATTTATTCATATTTGACATGTATGTACTTTGTAACAAGGGCTTCCAAACGAAAAAATCTGACGTGTTACCTTGACCTTTGACCTACTTTGTCATTAATTTTGAACCATCTAAGATAGACCGTGCAGGTTTCTTGTGACAAGGGCTTCCCAACCATGCAAAAATTTTAACCTGTGACCTACTTAATCATAACTTTTGAACCATTTGGAAATGGTCCTTCATATTTGGCATTTATGTTCCTTGTGACAAGGGCTTCCCACCCAGTACAAAAATGTTTTACCTGTGACCTTGTCCTTTGACCTACTTTGTCATAACTTTTGAACCATTTGACATAAATCCTTTATATTTGTACGTTCCTTGACAGGGGCTTCCCACTCATACAAAACTTTTTAACCTGTATCCTTGACATCTGCCCTACTTTAGTCCTAACTGTTCAACCATCTTAGATAGCGCGCTTATAGTTGAGGTGTAGGTTCCTTGTGACAAGGGTTTGCCACACATACAAACAAATTTGACATGTGGCCTTGACCTGCGACCTATTTTATCATAACTGTTGAACCATTTGAGATAGAGCCTTCATATTATGCATGTATGTTCCTTGTGACAAGTGGTTCCCATCCATACCTGTACAAACATTTTGACTTGTAACCTTGACCTGTTACCTACTTTATCATAACTTTTGAACTATTTGAGATAGATTTTGTTTGTATTGGAGTTTAACGGCCAAGTCAACACTATTTAGGTCATTTTCGAGCCGGTCAGTTTACCTATCCACACTTTTCCTGGACAGGCTTATACGTAAGCGATTAACCAGCACAGTGCACATTCTTTCGCCAGAAACTGACAACTGCCCTTCTTGAATCAGCGGAAGGGAGAGAATAACCGTAGAAAAGATTTCATGTTCAATCTCCTCGAAAGAATGCTGCCGACCCCGGCAGGTATTGAACCCGCGTCAGCCTGATCACCAGTCAGACGCGCATCCGACTGAGCTACCGAGGCCGGCATTTGAGATAGAGCCTTCATATTTGGCATGAAGGTACCTTCTGACAATGGCGTCCCACCCATGCAAAAATATTGACCGGTGACCTTGACCTTTGACATACTTTGCCATAACTTTTGAACTATTCGAGATAGAGCCATCATATTTTGGATGTAGGTTCCTTTTAACAAGGGTTTCCCACTCATACAAAAATATTTTGACCTGTGACCTTGACCTTGACCTGTAACCTACTTTACCATAAAATTGAACCATTTTAGATAAAGCTTTCATATTTTGCATGTATGTTCTTTATGACGAAGGCTTCCTACCAATGCAAAACGTTTGACCTGTGATCTTGAACTTTGACCTACTTTTTCATAACTTTTGAACCATTTGAGATAGGGCCTTCATACTTGGCATGTATGTTCCTTCTGACAAGGGCCTCCCACCCATACAAAAATTTTGACCTGTGCCCTTGACCTTTGACCAACTTTGTCATAACTTTTGAACCATTTAAGATAGCCTTCATATTCGGCATGTAGGTTTCTTGTGACAAGTCTAGCCCCCTACCACCCAGTCACTGGAACTAAAAAATATAGGATCCTTAAAATGACTTGTACTTCAAAATATACAAAATAATTTCACAACTAGAAATGCGCCCATAGGATACAAATGCCCCCACCTGAACAAATGTCTATGTTTGTATTCATCCATAGAAAGTTATTGACCGTGTTTAAGTTTTGGATCTTTTTCACATTTGACCTCTAAGTATGACCTTGACCTTGGAGGTAAGGACCTTGGGTTTGTGTGAGGCAGATTGTTTCATGATGGCCAACATTTCTGCTAAGTAATTTCAAAATCCATCCAGAAATAAGAAAGTTATTGACTACATTTAAGTTTCGGACCATTTTTTTACCTTAACCGTTGACCTCTAAGTATGACCTTGACCTTGGAGGTACGGACCTGGGTTTGGCACGGGACACATCGTCTCATGATGGTTAATATTTCTACAAAGTAATTTCAAAATCCATCCAGAAATAAGAAAATTATTGACTGCATTTAAGTTTCGGACCCTTTTTATGACCTTTGGCCTCTAAGTATGACCTTAACCTTGGAGGTAGGGACCTGGGTATTGCGCGTGACACGTGGTCTCATGATGGTTAACATTTCTGCAGAGTAATTTTAAAATCCATCGAGAAATAAGGAAGTTATTGACCGCGTTTAAGTTTCGGACGCAAGGACGGACGAACGGACGGACAGGGGCAACGCTATACAATTCTTCGAATGGCGGGGGCATAAAAATACATCTTGGTTCACTTTAAAAACCAAAATTGCTCAAACCATCCACTCCACCTTACATTACCTACTGGCCGGCCTCGTTGGCTCAGTCGGGTGCGCGTCTGACTGGTGATCAGGGGGGCGCGGGTTCGACTCCCGCCGGGGTAGGCAACATTCTTTCGTGGTGGTTGATCATGAAATCTTTTCTTCGGTCATTCTCTCCCTTCCGCTGATTCAAGGGCAGTTGCCGGTTTCTGGCGAAAGAATGTACACTGTCATGGTTAATCGCTTACGTAAAAGCCTGCCCAGGAAAGTCTGGATAGGTAAACTGACCGGCTCAAAAATGACCTAAATAGTGTTGACTAGGCCTTTAAACTCCAATACAAACAAACAAACAAACATTACCTACTGTTTTATTTCTGCAAGAAGGATCAGGTGAGCGATCCAGGGTCACTAAGTTTATTTATTTATTTATCTTATTTTAGTGTTTACCATTACATTGTTAACTCATAATTACATTGTTAACTCATTTTCACTGAATATGGTTGGCTAAATTAAAATCATGGTACATACTGCTCATTTATATACAAAGGTATTTATATAAACAACGGCCCCGCCCATCGGGGCTTGAAGATATATATGGGCTGCATGATGCTTCCACGCAGAGCTGAAACCGACCCGCACACGAGTACTGGTAAACAGCTTAGAGGATCTAAGCCTGCCCAGGCAAAGCGGTGAGAGTCGACCCGTCCATGCTTATAAACCCTATTGGTTTCATTGGGCGACAGGGCTCGAGATGTCAGTTCATCTCAATGTCGGGTAAAAAGTCCCACAAAATTGGAAGCAACGTCTCCAAAACGACCTTTACAGTTTTGACGGGGACGTTAAACCTCAAATCAAACAAAGAAACAAAATTTATATAAACAGAGATGTAATGATTATTAAATTCATTTATATATTTAAACTACATATTATTAATTGATTATCCTATATTACACAAGGTCAACCAATATTCAAAAATCATATATGTTTTTAATTGTGTCAATTTATAAAAATGTCATTAATCAAGTAATTTCGTATTGGCCCAGTTACAGGTCCACGGTCAGCTGTATTGGCCTCGGCCTTCGGCCTCGTGCCAATACAGCAGACCTCGGACTTGTAACTGGGCCAATACGAAATTATATGATTAATAACATTATACTACAGATCATTTATAAGTCAACCTGCCCTTATAATATTTTGTGGTATAACAAAGAAGTAATATGTTGTACTCTTTTTATTTTTTTATTTATTTATGCTCAAAAATTAGATTCGGAGTGCTGGTTAAAATGTTGAAACCTCTCGAGGTGGTTCTAACAAGTACCCACAAGCTGTGTTGAGAGCAGAAATAAGAAAAAGAAACTTGTGTATACCTCTGTCACCCCTCATGCACTGATACCCGCCCATTGGGGCTTGGATAAATAGATTGGGCTGCATGGTGATTCACTACAGAGCTGAAATGGGCCACACATGAATACTGGTAGACCCGATCAGAAGGTATAAGATTGCCCAGGCAAAGTGGTACAAGTCGGACCATCCATGCATATAAATCATATTGGTTTCATTGGGTGGAAGGACTTGAGATGTCATAATATTTCAATGTCGGGTAAAAGGCCAACAAAATGGAAAACAACGTTTCCAGAATGACCTAAGTAGTGTTGTCGGGGACGCTAAACAAACAAAACCATCGAATACAGATACAGTTGGTATTTGACTTGGACAGGTACTCTAGGACTCTTGCACTTGGGTTCTCCCCTTTTTTTTGTTTGTTTGAATTGAGGTTTAAGGTCCCCGTCAACATTATTAAGGCCATGTTGGGGACGTGGCTTCCAATTATGTGAGACTTTTACCCGACACTTAGTTGAAATGACATCTCAAGCCCTGCCGTCCAATATAACCAAAAGGCTTATAAGTATTGGACGGTCTGACATTACTTTGCCTGGGCAGGTTTAGTACTTCTAAAGCGGTTTACCAGTACTCATGGGTGCTCAAGTTAAGCTTTGCGTCACGAAAGCACCATGCAGGCCAATGTGTTTCTCCAAACCCCGATGGGCGGGGACGATCTGTATGGGGCGCCGTTTTACTATTTAATCCGTATTTATAGATATCCATAAATCGAATTATGGATATCCATAATTCGATTTATGGATATCCATAAATCAGCCGAAAAATGGATATCCATAATTCGAATTATGAATATCCATAAATAGAATTATTGATATCCATAATTCGATTTATGGATATCCATAATTCGAATTATGGATCCATAATTCGAATTATGGATATCCATAAATCGATTTATGGATATCCATTATTCCTCTGATTTATGGATATCCATAATTCGAATTATGGATATCCATAATTCGAATTATATGGATATCCATAAATCGATTTATGGATATCCATAATTCAGATCGATTTATTGATATCCATAATTCGAATTATGGATATCCATAAGTCACTGCCAAAGCTTTCGGTTTAATGATTTCTCCCTAAGACACGTGCTTGTTTAATGTAAAAATCTTCCAGATCTTCATCATCGCTGGAAGATGATGGCCAGTAAAAGATATCTCTCTTCCGTGCAGCCTTTTTTAACCCGTAAGGCTTCCAAAGCAACGGACGCCATACGCTGAACGCCCGCCACGTGTACAGTTAAATATCGGAACCAGCCGTAAAAGCTGGAAATTCCGACCAACGCATCCTGTCCCTCTGGAATCACCTCTATGAGGACTGCGCAACTAAGGACCCTGAAAGTCGGACGTAAGATTATAATGATCCAAACAAGCAATCCGTACATGCTTTCTGGAGAAAAATGCACATGGTCGTTATACAATAAAATTCCTATATTAAGACCACTTTTGAACAGTTCCAAAGGTGGTCCCTGACCAGAGGACATTGTGTGCAGAATTTTAGGTGGTCTTAATACATGTAGCAGACTTCCACTGTATATAGTTTCAACATATATCCATATATAATACTCTACTTGAGATGTATAGAGTACCAGGCAGATTTAGATATACATCCTGGCCCCCGCCCATTGGTGCTTGGAGAAAAAGATAGTACAAGAAAACCGTTCAAAGGTCTAAGCCTGTCTAAACAAAGTCGTGCGATTCAATGGGCGACAGGGATTGAGATGTTTGTTTGTTTGTTTGTTTGTTTGTTTGTTTGTTTGTTTGTATTTGAGTTTAACGGCCAGTCAACACTAATTTAGGTAATTTTTGGGCCGGTCCGTTTACCTATCCACACCTTTATGGACAGGCTTATACGTAAGCAGTTAACTAGTACAGTGCACATTCTTTCGCCAGAAACTGACAACTGCCCTTCTTGAATCAGCGAGAATGACCGTAGAAAATATTGTAACGTTCAGATCCTTTGCACAAGTTAACAATATCAGGAAGTCAGGGTAAATATGCCGAGGTTTGCGTCAAAGGAATCTGACCATTACAAGAAAATCAGGGTTCTCCTGATTCTGGTTTATCTCCGCTTTCATGTAGAATAAAGAGACAAGAAATTAACATTTAAGACAGCTTTAATTATTTTAAGGTTGCAAAAAACTTCACAGAAGTTACCTAATGAAAAAACATTTGCAGCAAAATACGAGTCACTGAATTTTAAGTCGTTTAAGCGACAAAGGGACGGGACATTCGGTACAATCACCCTGGGAAAACTTCTCTCTTGACCCAAAGTGCTTCAATAAAAGCTAAACATGGACTCTAAGACGGATAAATTATCGGCCTAGAGGGCTAATTAACCCTAGCACTTCACAATTTATAAGTGAATATTACAGAGCTCAAATTCGGTAAAGGGTCGAAATTCGGTAAAGAGCCGGAATTCGGAAAAAAGCAACTTTCTTAAGATTCGGTCAACTTTAGAGAAAATAAACCTATCAATGGTCTAATGGAACCTTTCTCAGTAGTTACTGTCTCAAAACTCGGTAAAAATACTTAACCGATTTCATACCTCT
The DNA here is from genome assembly GCA_963580285.1 of Lucinisca nassula. Lineage (NCBI taxonomy): Eukaryota > Metazoa > Mollusca > Bivalvia > Lucinida > Lucinidae > Lucinisca > Lucinisca nassula. Next base: position 83,563,386 of record OY757017.1, read on the forward strand.
CTCATTTTGAGTTCTTTTACCGATTTTGGTGACTTGTTGACAGTTTGAGATACACCGTGTCATAAGGGACGCTGCGGCAAGACCCGGCTTTATATAGTCGCCAGGGTTGCTAGGAGTCCTGCACGAGACACGTGCGAACAGTCTGTCTTCAATATGGAAACGAGCGCTGTGATTGGTCAGCTCAGCCAAAGCGGGCCAATCAGAGTGTCGGACATGGAAATGTTTCATAGATTTATCGAACATGGCGTCGAGAGAACTTTTCCGGGTTGCAGACAGCAAAGAATGATGGTTTTAAGGCTTATAAACACAGGTACAATGCCATTAGGCTGTCTTACCTTAGGTATTCATTGTCCGATTACCGTCCCTTTGCTGAATAGCGACATATATCGGATTTCCGTGTCAGGAAGCCCGATCAAAGTGGAACAAAGCAGCGAAATGACAAACGATCGAAGTTCACAGTTGAAAGAGCGGTTTGTTTAAATTTATAAACTAGATCACAACACCCAGTCTGACTGTGATACTTGCTGCATAAGTTGCAACACCCAGCAACTCATAAACAAGCAAAATGGTGGTGGCTGGTATATTACACTACCCCCATCTTTAAAAAAAATTGGTCCCCAATTAAAAATCGGGTATTTTCAGCCACCAACCAGTTTGCAACGGAACAAAGATCATCGTCATCCAGCTGCGATGTGCCATATCATATAGTATTTCATTTTTTTTTTTTACCATTATTTATTTTTATTATTATTATTATTGTTAAGACATGCATCTCAATCAGAGCTTCAACCTCCTGGGATTTGGTACCACCAAGTTCCACAGGTTGAACTGGGTAGTAAGAAAAACATTGAATGAATTATGTTAGAGACCCATGCAACTCAGATCCTGATGCATCTCTTATCCTAACAAGCAAGCATGCCATGTGTCCACCACAAAAGGTTTATAATCTTAAATCTGTATGCCGTACTGCACCAAAGGAATAAAATCCTTTAACCCTTTAGGATTTATGAAAATATGGGGAGGTGGTAGTCATATGAATATATTTACAAAGTCCCACATGGTATCTATGGGTAAGAATTTAATAAAGATATATGATATAACAATGAAAATTCAGTGCAGTAATGAAATGGAGTACCTATAGGAACCATGGCATACTTGTTTGTAACCTTAGTTAACCCATTGTGTATCAAATAAAGATGATTTTGTCACAGTGAGTTGTTTATTGAAAAGTCCTGTGTTTGTAATAAGCTCTTATTCAGAGTCCACGTAATACTGGAGCACTATATAGCTACTACCAGTATTGTTAATAGTTACCACAATGATGGTGTCATTTGACGCCTCAGTTAATGATAAGACCGAGTGGAATCAGTCTGTTACCTCAGATGTCTTGTTCCTGATTGAGTCATAATCACAGCAACGGTTTTCTCAATTCATCACAGCAGTTTTCTCAGTCCATCACATCAGTTTTCTCTATTCACCACTACAACATTCTCAGTTCATATAACAACAGGATACTCTGTGTTCATCATAGCAACAGTTTTCTCCGTTCATCAAAGCAACAGTTTTCTCAGTTCATCAAAGCAACAGTTTTCTCAGTTCATCAAAGCAACATTCTCAGTGCATGACACATATTAAGTCATACTAATAAGCCTTATACCAATTACTATTTAAGCCAGATATAATCAACTTTTTAGTGTGTTCCTGGCACAAGGGTACTTGAAGACTATCACGTCCTCCACCCAGGTGCCTAAGAATCTATATGTAGTAAAGTCCACCCCCCTTTTGATGTAAAGGTATAAATATTAAAGTCCACCCCCCTCCCCAGGTTCTAGGGGTCCAGTGTAAGTGCGGTTTCATTTTTTTTTTTTTCAACCTCCTCCTCAGTTAGTTTAGTTGTGCCACTCTCCAATACACTCTCAATTCACACTACTGTCCACTTTGGGGTCACAGACTGAGATTTTCCCCACCCGCACTCTCATTCGTTGTTAACAGCGGGGTTAGAGACTATCGTGTCCCCTACCACCACTGCAACAACTTCAATCATCCGATGTCATTCAAACTTTTTCTGTCCACCCCACTCCCTTAACTGGCTCACATTATTTTCAGGAAGGCAATTATTCAAACAGACAAAACCCTCCTCGCAATCTTTCTTCAATCACACTCAAAAGTTTGGTACATTCAAAATAGGTGGCTTCTATTTTCAGGGCAAGCAGTTCTTTAAGACTTAGTGGGGGAAGTTCTCCTGTCCTCAGAAAGGTCATTATCCAGGAGAAGGTTTGGTGGTCACGGTCAAGAAAATATTGTCCATCAACAGGGCTCATGGGGGAATTTGGGCTCAACATTTTTGATAATAGACTTGGGGTGGAGAGTAGGGTTCTCCGGCAAGAAGTGAATGGGGTTCCGCCAATATTTAGTATAATCTTTTGTGTCTGGTCGGAATGAATCAATTCTAGTTTTTTGGTTGAAGGGGCGGGTTTTTTAATTACTTTTCTGGGGGCTTGGGTTTTTTCAACTACTTGGATGTCTTTCTCTTTTTCTTTAAGTTCCCTTTCTTTCTCCTCTTTTTCCTTTCTCTCTTTTTCCATTTTCTCTTTTCCTTCTTTCTCTTTCCTTTCTTTCTCAATTTTATCCTTATCTTCTCTTGCTTTCTTTTCTTTCTCCTTTCTCTGTTTTTCCTTCTTCTCTTTTTCTTCTTTCTCCTTCATTTCTTTCTCACTTCTTTCTTTCTCTTCTCTTTCTTTTTTCTCCTTATCCTTTCTCTCTTTGTCCTTTTTTTGTTTTTCTTCCTTCTCCCTTTCTTTCTCTTCTTTTTCCTTTCTCTCTTTTTCCTTTTTCTCGTTTTCTTCCTTCTCTCTTTTTTCTTTCTCTAGCCTTTCTTTCTTTTCTCTGTCTTTCCTCTCTTTCTCCTCCTTTTCCTTTTTCTCTTTTTCTTTCTCTCGTCTCTCTCTTTCAATTTTTTCTTTCTCTTCTCTGTCTTTCCTCTCTTTCTCCTCCTTTTCCTTTTTCTCTTTTTCCTCCTTCTCTCTCCTCTCTCTTTCAATTTTTTCTTTCTCTTCTCTGTCTTTCCTCTCTTTCTCCTCCTTTTCCTTTTTCTCTTTTTCTTCCTTCTCTCTTCTTTCTTTCTCAATTCTCTCTTTCTCTTCCCGGTCTTTCTTCTCTTTTTCCTTTCTCTCTTTTTCCCCTTGCTCTCCTCTTTCTTCCCTGTACCTCTCGGTTTCCATATCTTCCTCCGTCCGCAACTCTGGCTCCGGACAACCAGTCAACTCCTCATACGAATTGAGCTCATGGGAGATGAGCCCAATCTCAGCCAGTCTTTCCTCTTCCTCACTCAGTTGGGGGTCCTTACAGTACTTCTGTAAGTTTACATTTTGGAAGGAGAGGGAAGAGGCAGTTGCGGAAGAGGAAGAAGAGGAAGCTGAAGAAGAGGATGTTGAGGAGGAGGAGGTTGAAGTAGAGGAAGCGGACAGTCTCCGACTTTTCCCATTATAGGGTAAAGATGGTCGTGACCGCTTCCTTTGTGTTGGGTCAAATATTTCCCCCACAGGATTCCCCAAGGGCCTACCCCTTACTGGTCCAGGCCCTGATCCCCCCAAACGACTTTTTACTGGCCCCCTTTTTCCAAACCACCTGATGCACTCTTCTTCTGAGAGAAGGACATTCCTAGAGAGAACCTTGGTTTTCTCCGCATCTCTCATGAAGTTGTCTAGTACCACTTCAGCGTCGCCGCCCTTCGCCCCAGTCTGCACGTCAAACAGGATGAAATCTTCTCTCCTAGCCCGGCATAGATGTGGGTTGTCATTCCTGCGGAAAAGCTTCTTACAGAGAAGACACTTATACTGCAGGAGAGCGTGCTGCTCCCGAAGATGCCCTAGACACTTCCCCTTTGTAGTAAACTTCAAGTCTTCACAGACTCCACAGAAGTACATCAACACCTGAAAAACGGAACAAGTCATTTTTACTTCGTTGTATGGAAATATTCCTACATCTCAGCGGGCAACTTTCTTCCGGAGTATTTTCTTAATTTATCATGATGAACTACGCGAGGCTTATGCCTTGGCGACTGTTGTACAACATACAGGATATCACTTATCTTTTTGAGGACTTTAAACGGACCTTTCCAGGGTCTTTGAAATTTCGGATTTAGACCAATTTTTCTAGTGAGATCATACACCCAGACCATCTCTCCAACTTCAAACTCTTTCAGGTTTAACTTCAAATCATATTTTCTCTTCATTGCGTCACTGGCAAACTTAATTTTTCTTCTCGCAAATTCATGTACTTCATTCAGTCTATCTCTTAACTGATTCGCATACTGACTTCCATACTCATTTTCTTGCAACTCTTGTTCTGGCTGTCCGAACAAAATATCAATAGGAAGCCGAATTTCCCTGCCTAAAGTCATCTTACTGGGACTTGTTTTTATTGATTCATGTACCGAAGACCTATAAGCCATCATAACCAAAGGTACATACTGATCCCAATCTTTTTGATGTTCAGCAACAAAAGCAGAAAGCATATTAACTATGGTTCTATTCATTCTCTCAATCATGCCATCAGATTGTGGCCTTGCTTTTGTAGTTCTAGTTTTCTTAATGCCTAAGATTTGGCAGATTTCTTGGAATAATATACTTTCAAAAGAAGCTCCCTGGTCAGTGTGAATGATGAGAGGTACCCCAAATCTACTTATGAAGTTATCTATGAGGGCCTTAGCAACAGTTTTAGCTTCCAAGTTTTCAAGCGGAATCGCCTCTGTCCACTTCGTGAAGTAATCTCCAACTACCATTAGATATCGCTTTGGGGCATTCCCGTTCTGAGGGGTTGTCCTAACAAAAGGACCCATAAAGTCTATTGCCACTCTTTCCATTGGAAGACCAACGTTGTATTGCTTCATTGGTGCCTTACCTGTTCTATGAGCTCCCTTTCTCGACCCACAGATCTCACAAGTTGCACACCAAGATTCCACATCCTGCCTTAATCTGTACCAAAAGAACCGTTCTTTTACTTTAAGCAGAGTTTTTGAAATACCAAGGTGACCACTAGTTACACCATCATGCAAATGAAAGAGAATGAATCTCCGCAGAGCACTAGGTACGATCAGAAGATATTTTGTATCTTTTCCATCAAAATTTACCCATCTCCTGTAAAGCACTCCGCTTCTTACACATAGAAGTTCCCACTCATGCCAGTAGTATTTTATTTCAGGTCCCTGATCTGCTATGTCACACCACTCAGGCTTTTTCTCATTTTCCTTCCATTCGAGCACTCTCTTCAATATATCATCTGCTAACTGGAAGTCTCTTATTTTCTCAGAGTCAAGAATTTCCCAGTCAATTTCTTTTTCGACTTTCTTATTCTTCTCTGAACTACCTGTATCACTATTGTTGCTATTACTACTACTACTACAAGAACTACTACCCAACCCAGCGTCAATTTCCGGACTGTCGGGGTTATCGTCACGGGACGTACCAGGTTGCGGGCTCGAGTCTTGAACTTCTTTCAGTTCACCTGTTTTTCCACAAATACAGAAAGATTTATTTTCACTGCCTTTTGCTATACTACCAACTTCATTAGTTTTTCCTATTATCTCAGCTCTGTTTTCGCTAATTAAGACATTGTTAGGTTTCCCTGACTCACTACTTAACTCTTTATCAGGTGGGACCCTCTGCTTGCTACTTGGACTAGCCATTTCCCAAGCCGTCTTAAATACATCTACTCCTTTCTCTATGCAGCTACTAAGATAATGCCAACTTATTGGAACAGGAGTTAGAACTATTGCCAGAATACACACCAATAGCTGCATGAAGTAAAATCCTAGCATTTTAATGGTCGTTCTCAATGAGCTACTTGATTGCCTAATCTTATTTACAGAGATCAGGTCTTGTTTGTTTACTTCGTGCTCCCCAGAAAACTTGTTCTCTACACGTTCACAATATTTGCAGTTCAAATCTAGACAAGGCCTCCTAGACAAAGCATCACAGTTGCTGTGTAGTCTTCCTGCTCTATGCTGGATAGAAAAATCATAGGCAGATAAGAAGGTTAACATTCTAGCCAATTGCCCATCCAATATTTTGAAGTTCAACAACCACCGAAGACTACCATGGTCAGACCTAACTATGAACCTATTTCCATAAAGATAATGGTGGAAGTGTTTTATGGAATTTACCACTGCCAGCAGTTCCCGGCGAGTGACACAGTAGTTTCTTTCAGCTCTCGAAAAACATCTGCTAAAATAACAGATAACCTTCTCCTTACCATTCTGAATCTGGGACAAAACGGCCCCCTGTCCAACATTAGAAGCATCACAATCTAATACAAATTGACCAGTTTCGGTGGGGAAAGCAAGAATTGGGGCACTGCACAATCTATCTTTTATCATTTGAAAAGACCTCTCACATTCCTCTGTCCATTCAAAGTTTTTATTCTTTTCAGCAAGTTGATGAATAGGCTTCGCGATTGTTGCAAATTGGTAAACGTATGATCGATAATAACTTGCCAGCGAGATAAAACTTTTTGCTTCCTTGGCGTTTCTGGGGGTGGGCCAATCCTTAACAGCTTGGATCTTATCAGGAGAAGTGCCTACACCATTTTCATTGATTGTATGTCCGAGAAAAGTTACCTCTTTCTGAAATAAGTGGCACTTCTTTGGGTTTAGTTTTAGATTAGCTTTTCTCAGCCTCTCAAAGACCATTTCTAAGTTAGTAAATTGCTCATCGAATGTCTTTGAATGACAGATGATATCGTCCAAGTACAAAACGACTACTTTCCAAAGAAGGCCAGAAAATACCATCTGCATAAGCCTAGTGAAGGTAGAAGGAGAGTTGCAGAGGCCAAAAGCTAGCTTCCGCCATTGCCATTGCTCACCACCAGGTATAGAGAATGCAGTTAGATGTCTATTTTCTTCAGCAATGTCCACCTGCCAATAACCATTTTTCATATCGAGGCAGGACCACCATTTCGATCCTGACAAAGCGTCAAGACTGTCATCAATTCTGGGAAGGGCTTGACAGTCTTTAACAGTCACCTCATTAAGACCACGAAAGTCACAACAAAATCTAATAGAATTATCGGGTTTAGTGACCATAACAACAGGAGCATTCCAAGCACTCTGGGGACACTTCTCTATAATACCATCTTCTACCATTTTCTGAATCTCTTGCTCAGCGATTTTTCGTTTTGCAAGGGGTATTCTATAGGGGATTTTTTTCACGGGTTTGGCATTTTGTACATCTATATGATGTTCAATTAACGTAGTATGCCCAATGTCACTGGAGTTTTTAGAGAAAATATCCTGATGTTTTATCAGAAATTGCTGTAACCTAGTTTTCTGGGGCGTGTCCAAGTTTTTGGATGATCTGTCAAATAGGGCTACCAAGTGTTCAGGCAACTTTTCAGGTGTATCACGATTTTGACATATTCCTGGCTGCTTGTGGAAATTATCCTTCTCACTACCTACAGACTCTATAGGCTGCAAAATTGCCGTCACCGTGTCTTTATTTACCCTAATTGGTTCCTTGCTAAAATTAGCAAGTCGTAGGGGAATATTACCGGTTTTGGGATCTACCAATACCTTCGCTACCAGAACTCCAGTATTTTGTACAAATTTCATAGAGGGTTCCACTATACCTAACCGATTTCTGTCCAGATTGTCTAACGGTTTTCCGGACACAATTATCTCTGATTCTGCAGGCACACTGACATTCTCTACTAGAGCCACTCTACAACACACCGGTTGCACACCATTACTCATATAGCACGGAATTTCCTCTCCCTTAACTTTCAGACAACTGCGACTAATCATCAGATCGCATCTATTTTTGATCATGAAATCTATCCCAAGTATACCGTCTTGGGTAATGTCAGCAAATAAGACCTCATGCTGAAATGTGTGTTCCCCTAATTTAATCTGAACTACGGATTTACCCTGGAAAGGTTTGCTTTCACCCGTCACAGTGAGTAACATTGTCTTAACAGGAGTGAGGCAAGGTGCAATGCTATTCCCCCAATTGTTAAGCAGTGAACTATTCAGAATGGAAACATTTGCACCGGAGTCGCATAATAGTGAGACCGATTTCCCATTCACATTGGCACGGACAAAATATCCATCATCATTACTCCCTGTATTATTTAGTTGTACAATATCGGACCTTACATTCTCCAAGGTCGAGCTGCGGCCCCCAGACTTGACCTGTTCTCGTTTCCCTGTCTCTGATTTCGAGGATTAAAGTGGCTTGGTTCGTTTACCCTCGTGTTTTCGGTGCGTCTAAAAGGTGGTCTTACGAAATTACCGTTATTACTGTTATTATAGCTACCGGAAGCACGATATCTTGGCCAGTTACTGCCCCTGTATCTATTTCTTGACTCAAAATTCGGATGAGGTCTTTGTGACCTGTTTTGTGCCGAATTTTCCTCATGATTCCCGTTGCCAGGTCTCGCTTGAGGTCCCTTAAGTTCTGGCTTGTTCTGCATTTGTTGAACACTTTGAACTAATCCATTCACAGTCTCAGATATCTTCTGCAAGCTATTTTCTAAAGAACTATCTTGGGTCTCGCTGAGTGACCCAACGTTCTTGTTGCGCTGTCGATCAGCTATTCGCTGTGCTTCTAATTTTACCGCAAGTGTTTCAGCTTCTTGGATGTTTTTAGGGCTGCATTCTCGCAACCTTAATCGTGTCTCTGAATCAAGTAATGAATCAATGAAATGATCCAAGGCTAACGTATCTATCAAATCCGAATTTGCGCTCGGGTAGGCCTGTCTGGTCAACTTCCGGATATTCTGAGCTAATTCGGGGATCGTTTCGCTCTTTTGGCGCACCCTATTTTTGAGTTGTGCACGATACACTTCGGCTCTGTTTACGGTACCGAACCTACACTGTAGAGCTGAGATCAAGCTTGAAAAGTTCCGTCTTTGCATTGGATCTAGTTCGCTTAGCAATGACCTAGCACTACCCGTCAAGCAACTCGCGAGGTGTAACGCTTTTGTGTCACCACTCCACTGGTTGATTTCGGATACGATATTGAATTGGGTTAAATACTCGTCTATATCGGTTAATCCGTCATACAACTGTGGTTTAACTTTCGTGCGCCGATTTTCACTTGCCGGCGCATTGAGTCTGACAGTCTCAACTCGTCCTAACGAATTATTTGACCCTATTGAAATGCGGCAGCAGTACCGATGTCATTGTTTGCATTTCTATTCTCTAGGTAATGCATTTGTCTTTGCAAATCAGTCAACTTTTCATTAAACCCCTCTAACCGATTTTGCATTGTGTCACTTAAGGACATTACAGTGTTCTTTACTTCTTTAGCCAAAGAAGTTATTTGCGACTGTACGCTTCTCTCGGGACTAGACTGTCTGGACTGACGGTCTAAACTACTATCTCTTGAAGAAATATGCTCAGCTTCATTTTCTTGTGCTGACGTGTCGCCTAAGGATTGGTTGGTTGCCATTTCGGGTGTAAAAAAAATTATAGGCTATATATGTATCCAACTGACCGGTAAAAAAATAATATTACAAGACTGAGTCGGTTATTCACAACACTCACATCCAAAAGCAGTTTCTAGTCAGCTGTGCTACCGAATCGTAAACACTTCAAATTAAATGCTTTTGACTGTAGGCTAGGCCTAATCTTCTCTGTTTCAAACCAGACAACAGTCTATTATACAAAAAAATAAGACTGAATAAAAAAAATTATTGTCAAATAAACCAGAAAATTATCTCTCACTTCTGACGCCAGTTGTAACGTTCAGATCCTTTGCACAAGTTAACAATATCAGGAAGTCAGGGTAAATATGCCGAGGTTTGCGTCAAAGGAATCTGACCATTACAAGAAAATCAGGGTTCTCCTGATTCTGGTTTATCTCCGCTTTCATGTAGAATAAAGAGACAAGAAATTAACATTTAAGACAGCTTTAATTATTTTAAGGTTGCAAAAAACTTCACAGAAGTTACCTAATGAAAAAACATTTGCAGCAAAATACGAGTCACTGAATTTTAAGTCGTTTAAGCGACAAAGGGACGGGACATTCGGTACAATCACCCTGGGAAAACTTCTCTCTTGACCCAAAGTGCTTCAATAAAAGCTAAACATGGACTCTAAGACGGATAAATTATCGGCCTAGAGGGCTAATTAACCCTAGCACTTCACAATTTATAAGTGAATATTACAGAGCTCAAATTCGGTAAAGGGTCGAAATTCGGTAAAGAGCCGGAATTCGGAAAAAAGCAACTTTCTTAAGATTCGGTCAACTTTAGAGAAAATAAACCTATCAATGGTCTAATGGAACCTTTCTCAGTAGTTACTGTCTCAAAACTCGGTAAAAATACTTAACCGATTTCATACCTCTCTCATTTTGAGTTCTTTTACCGATTTTGGTGACTTGTTGACAGTTTGAGATACACCGTGTCATAAGGGACGCTGCGGCAAGACCCGGCTTTATATAGTCGCCAGGGTTGCTAGGAGTCCTGCACGAGACACGTGCGAACAGTCTGTCTTCAATATGGAAACGAGCGCTGTGATTGGTCAGCTCAGCCAAAGCGGGCCAATCAGAGTGTCGGACATGGAAATGTTTCATAGATTTATCGAACATGGCGTCGAGAGAACTTTTCCGGGTTGCAGACAGCAAAGAATGATGGTTTTAAGGCTTATAAACACAGGTACAATGCCATTAGGCTGTCTTACCTTAGGTATTCATTGTCCGATTACCGTCCCTTTGCTGAATAGCGACATATATCGGATTTCCGTGTCAGGAAGCCCGATCAAAGTGGAACAAAGCAGCGAAATGACAAACGATCGAAGTTCACAGTTGAAAGAGCGGTTTGTTTAAATTTATAAACTAGATCACAACACCCAGTCTGACTGTGATACTTGCTGCATAAGTTGCAACACCCAGCAACTCATAAACAAGCAAAATGGTGGTGGCTGGTATATTACAATATTTCAAGATCAATCTCCGCGAAAGAATGTTGCGGACCATGGCAGGTATCGAACCCCCGTCCCGCTGATCATCAGTCAGACGCGCATCCGACTGAGCTACCGAGGCAGGCGGGATTGAGATGTCATTTCATCTCAATGAAGGCTGAATGCCCAACATAATTGGATGCAACGTCTCCAAAATGACCTAAATAGTACCGAAGGGGCCGTTAAACCTCAAATCAAACAAAACAAATCTCTCTCCTAGACCATAGGCCACCACTAAGCCTACCCTACATTACCTCCACCTCCATCCCGGCTTTTATTACACACCTAAATCGTAAACCTGACACGTACAGTCGATTTTTTTTTTTTTTTGCAAAGGGAGCAGTCATTATTTATTAAGTTTATTTGCAGAGTTGAATTATGGATATCCATAATTCGATTTATGGATATCCATAAATCAGCCGAATAATGGATATCCATAATTCGAATCAAGGATATCCATAATTCGATTTATGGATATCCCTATTTCAATCTAAATTAATGATATCCATAAATCGATTTATGGATATCCATAATTCGATTTATGGATGTCAATAAATCGAATAATGAATATCCATTATTCGATTTATTGATATCATTAATTCAGTTCGATTATGGATATCCATAATTCGAATTATGGATATCCATAAATAATAATGGATATCCATAATTCGAATAATGGATATCCATAATTCGAATTAGGGATATCTATAAATACGAATTAAATAGTAAATCGGCGCCCCATAGATCTGCCCCTTTGTAGATTTTATATTTAAGTTGAGATTATAATATTGATTGCCTTTGCTTTGAGCCGTATTATTCGGCTTTTACTTTTATCACAGGAGCTTGAAGTTCTGTCCATAGTAGTTCATAACGTTCAAAATCAACAGTGACACTAAACCACTTTGTAAGAAATGGCCAGGAGTGAAACGGTTTTTGCTGCACCTGGGCAGAATGTCGTCAAGTACCATGTCAACTTCAAATGATCCCTCAGAATCAGAATCAGAATTGTTTACTGGTGACACGTCCTTAGACAATCCTTCACCAGTGTTGACGGGGACGTTAAACCTCAAATTTAACAAACAAAAAACAAGTGTCCGATTGTCACTGTTCAGAATCGCAAGTCACATACAGTCCCCAAAGCCCCCGCCCATAGGGGCTTGTAGAAATATATGGGCTGCATGATGCCGGCCCGCACAATAGTAGTGGTAAACCGCTTAGAGGATCTAAGCCTGTTCAGGAACCGCGGTGCGAGGTGGACCGTCCATGCTAATAAACCCTATTGGTTTCATTGGGCGACAGGGCTTGAGATGTCAATTCATCTCAATGTCGGGTAAAAGTCCCACAAAATTGGAAGCAACGTCTCCAAAATGACCTTTACAGTGTTGACGGGGACGTTAAACCTCAAATCAAACAAACAAACATATACAGTCCCAAACACTGTAAATTTCCGATCCTACACTAGGTAACGTCAGCGTCATGTTAATTTTATTTAAGTATGGATATTCCAAGGGCGATGACTAACGAGCAGTCCTGAAGTCCTGAAGGCGGCGTTACGCAGCTGTCAACGGTATTAGAAGGATAAAAATCGAGAATACGCGTTTTGATGTGCACTGGTTGAGTATGACGTCATGTATGATGTCTTTAAGCTTGAAATTGCTGTAGGTAACGTCACTTGCAGCACAAAACAGCGAGCCAATGTCAGGCCGCTAGCGATACGACGTTGCCACGTCGTAACGCTATCGGACCGACGTTGGCTAGTTGGGGTGGTATCTTTAAACAGCGCAGTATTGTCATCCCAATATGGGGGACGTCAGTAATCGAATCGACTGCATTATTAAAAACCCACGTTGAAAAAGAATCTTAAATGTGTGTGAGGGATAGAATATAAGAATCTTATATGGGTGCGAGGGGTGGATCGAAAAATCCGTCCCGAGGGACACTGTCCGGCATCACGAGGCTTGCCGAGTGATGCCGGACAGTGATCCCGAGGGCCGGATTTTACTATCCACCCCTCACACCCATATTGCGTTCTTTTTCTTGCATACCTTCCATTTCTATTGCCAATTTTTAATGCTGCTGTCACTTCGGTTACCGACGTCCGCCATTTTGTGATGACACAACAGGACTGTTTAGTGACGTCACGCATGACGACGCCGCGCATGAGGTTGTAATCAACCAGTGCATTTATCAAACACGCGATTATATTCGATTTGGGGTCGGAACACCAGGTTCAGAACATAAATTTCTATCCCAGGGTAAAATCACGGATTTCCTTGTCCGGTGTGCAAGAAAGAAAAATCCATCCCTCGGAATAGCAGTCAGGCCGGCATCACTCGGAAAGTCTCGTTATGCCGGACAGTGACCCTCGGGACGGAATTTTCTATCCACCCCTCCCACTCCCACTACTTCACACTCTTCTTTATAATTATTGCGTCCGCCCATTGGAGCTTGGAGAAATAGATTGGGCTGCATGATGCGTCCAAGCAAAACTGAAACCGACTGCACAAGAGTACTGGTAAACAGTTTAGAAGGTCTAAGCCTGCACAGGCAAAGTGGTATGAGTCGGACCGTCCATGCATGTAAGCCCTATTTTTTGTGCGCCGGGGATTGAGATCAATGTTTGGTAAAACTCCCACAAAATTGGAAGCAACTTAACTCTTATCATGCTGTTCACGACAACCCCTATCTTTGGAAACAGTGTAGATCCAGATCAGATGGCTTCTGAAGAAGCCATCTGATCAGGATCTACACTGTTTGACATTCAATTTATGAATTTGTAGGAATAACTTACATCAAGTTATCTGATGGGTTCAAAATCAGAAATGGGTGTGGCTAAATTGAATATTCAGCAAGAGAAGGGTTAACAATGATCTAAATAGTGTTGACGGGGACGTTAAACCTCAGATCAAGCAAGAAATGAAGAAGAAAAGCACCAAAACAGAATTAGATTTAGATGTAGGTTAGAAATTAGAAACAGAAGGGTGGAGTTGTCTGTCAGAGTCACCACATCTGGTATGCATCAGAAGCCACTAAAAGTCCTAAAATGTGCGCATGTTAAATCCCAATTTGTATGTTGGTGGACTGGCATCACGTACAGAATCTAGACACTCCCGGGGCTTTTTGAATTTCCTTTCTCCGTGAAGGAAGCAGGCAACGCATGGAGCGTATCATTGGATACCAAAAACTTGCATTCTTCTCCATTCTTAGTCTTATAGTGTTTGGAGAATCTGTGTAATGCTCTAACCGGATTGAGAAGAAAATCAATGGCTCTATATCCAATATGGTTTTTATTGCCTTCCTCTTCTTTTTCCTTTGCCGTTTCTGTTGGCGAGGCGACGCCCTTTCCCGATTCGTCTGTACATGTAACTCGCCTTGGGTCTGTAAAGAAATTTTAACTCATCAGCTGGGTATGCAAAAAAGTGACTCTGATAAAGCCTGCATTATTCTGTTTCGCTTAAGGGGAATGGGAACACCTTTCGGGGAAGAAACGCCTTCAAAAGTATTTTTGTCTCCCGTGTCAACAGGGGTCAACTCTTAAAGGAAAGAATTTGCTCCTGAGGAGCAAATTCTTTCCTTTAGTTGACCCCTTTTTCAGTGGGACTGAGGCTATAGAAAGTGAACAGGAAGTCTCGAAAGCCTTTGAAAAATGCCGGAAAAATGTGCTAGATGTTCCCATTCCCATCTAAATCTGATCAGCTGCATGGGTATGCAAAAAAAATACTTATGATTTAGACGACCATGCATATCTCGTGCAAAACAGTCTGTTCTTGTTTGTTTGTTTGTTTGTATTGGAGTTTAACGGCCCAGTCATAGTCGGCCCAGTCAACACTATTAAGACCATTTTTGAGCCGATCAGTATACCTATCCACACTTTTCCTGGGCAGGCTTATACGTAAGCGGTTAACCAGTACAGTGCACATTCTTTCGCCAGAAACTGACAACTGCCCTTCTTGGATCAGCGGAAAGGAGAGAATGACCGTAGAAAAGATTTCATGATCAATCTCCACGAAAGAATGTTGCCGACCCCGGCAGGTATCGAACCCGCGACCTCCTGATTAGCAGTCAGACGCGCATCCGACTGAGCTACCGAAGCCGGCCTCGTGCAAAACAGTCTGTAGTTAATGTTAAAACCTATTATTGAAGAAATATAGATGGGCTGCATGATGTTTCCACGCAGAGCTGAAATCCGACCGCACATGAGTACTGGTAACCCGCTTAGAGGATCTAAGCATGTCCAGGTAAAGCGGTGCGTGTCGGACCGTCCATGCTTATAAACCCTAAGCGTTTCATTGGGCGACAGGGCTTGAGATGTCATTTTATCTCAATGTCGAGTAAAAGTCCCATTAAATTGGAAGTAACGTCTCCAAAATGACCTATACAGTGTTGACGGGGACGTTAAACCTCAGATCAAACAAACAAACAAAAATTGTTTTAGACTCACACTCAGGCTAGTTTGTAAGTCTGATGGGTTGATGGGAGGAACAGATTCAAAATTCGTTTCCACCGCTCGGTTGCTCTGGCAAGCACCAGTTAAGCATCGCTGATCGAAGCCATCGTTATACCGACAGTAATTTTCACTAACATTTTGTTTGCCGCTTTATTGAATCCCAATACTGAGTATCAATGAGTTATTTTCCCATAGTTACTCCATGAAACAAATCTTGTCAACAAATATTGCGGATATTGTTAGAATCGCCCCGGTGAGGCGATTACCGAGATGATTCTAACATATATATATATCCAAACTTTGCGGATATTTGTTAGAATCGCCTCGATGAGCGTTAGAGGCGATTCTCACAAATATACACAGCAATTTGTTTCTTTGGTTATTGACTGCGATATTCCTGAATATCTCTATCAAAAGGCATTCGTTCCATTTTTATTCGTTATATCGAATACCGGGTTTAACCCATATATGCTGAAAACAGTGTAGACCCGGATCAGAATCCACAGAAAGCGGTGTCTGATCTGCTTCGACACTGTTTGCTCCAAAGAACTTATATCTTTGTACAACTTACATTAAACAAAACAAACCTAACACCCCTATAATTGAAAATGGAACACTCCAAACTTATGAGGTGGAAGATTTCATTGTCATATATGGGTTAAAGAGGGTTGACTGTAAAATATCAAGGACGAGATTACGCATACATTGAAACTTAAATGGCTCGAACCACAATGGTTCGTTTACCGTCGCTTCTTAGAAGTCGTTCTTTCGTCTCTAGGGAATTATTTTCATAGTTGCAGTTAACCAATAACATCGCAATCACGACAATTGTCGTCTGCTTTGTCGTCTGCCAGTTACTTTAAAAGTCATTTTTTTCAAACAGTGTGGGCCCAGATCAGACTGCTCCTTCAGGAGCAGTCTGATCTTGGTCCACAATGTTTGCCTGCATGCAATAATAGTTTAATATGTTTGCAAGAAGATTCACCAGACGACATATGCAGACGACATTTTCAAATGTATTTTTTCTTGGATTTTAAGGGTTAACAAAGAGCGAGGGATCTGCGTCCTTAAATCATGAACATAGATGTTACGTGTATTCCATTCTCACAGATATCCACAACATTTGTTTCTTTGATTATGAATGCAATATTCTTGAACATCTTTGCTTGTTTGTTTGTTTGTTTGCTTGTTTGTTTGTTTGTTTGTTTGTTTGTATTAGAGTTTAACTGATCAGTCAGTACTATTTTAGGCCATTTTAGCAGGTCAGTTTACCTATACACACGTTTCTTGGGCAGCTTTATACGTAAGCGGTTAACCAGTACAATGCACATTCTCTCACCAGAAACTGACAACTGCCCTTCTTGAATCAGCGGAATTTTGAATATCTCCATAAATTTTCGTAAATCATGATCTCAATATCGGGTAAAAGTCCCACAAAGTTGGAAGCCACGTCTCCAAAATGACCTAAATTGTGTTGACGGGGACGTTAAACCTCAAATCAAACAAACAAACTTAAATTACGAAATGCATGTTGCGTGTACTAATAAGAATCGCCTCCATGAGGCGATCCTGAGGCGATCCTAATGACTACGTCCCCGTCAACACTGTAAAGATCATTTTGGAGACGTTGCTTCCAATTTTATGGGACTTTTACCCGACATCGAAATGAAATGACTCCTCAAGCCCTAGGACATTAATGACTTTGAGGTAGACAAATATCCTAACTATGGGGATAGACAGGCATCAGCAAACAGTGCAGACCAGATCAGACTGCTCCTTCAGGATCAGGGTCTACACAGTTTGCCATTTCATCTGCATTTTTTGAACTCCTTACTGGATCGTGAAACAAAGGAGCAGTCCCTGTAAGGCCCATTTTATGGTCACTTGTGATTTTCTTTAAACTTTGCAGACTCAACATAGGATGTATTTGCTGTAATATTGCGAAATTTCAGATCCGCAGATGTAATGGTATTGGCTCTATGAGCAACCAAAGTGGGTGGGGTAATTCTACCTATTGAGAGACCTGTGGTTCTTACGCTATTATCTCTAGAACAAAGCATCCTGGCACGTGCGTCTTTTAGTATTGTTTAGACCATTATAGATGTTAAACATAATGTATATGTTTTTTGTGGAAAAATTCTTCACTTTACCACTATACTCACTTATAAGTCGTACCTAAATTTCAGCTAAATTGACTGTACGTCTTTACGCAAAACCACAACATAAGTTTATTTCCAAAGCTACTGCAAAAATACTTGACAGGGATAATTGAGATATACTTAGTCAAAAAAGTAACTATACCAACTTTCGGGTGAAACTCACTAGATATCTGGCAGCTATTGAGCTAAATTCGGCTGTAGACATTTAAATCGGACGTTTAGCTAGAGAATGCTCAAACTTGCATTTGTCCATACCTTTCTGCTCCAGAGTTGTCCTCCAATATGAGCCTAGAAAGATTTTGGTAGAAAATGGACATTGCGCATGCGCAGAAAGTTCTTTTTTGTCTAAGATGGAAGACAATATTCTCTGAACATCGGATAACACTTTACTTTTACAATATCTCATGATCTCGCATTATAAGCGAGGTTTTAATTTGTGAAATTATCAAATTATCTCCCTTGCAATAAAAAATATAGCAATTTTCGAACTGCTGTAAATTTTATTCCTGTCAATAAATTGTTGCCATTTTTTTCAAAAAACGCTTTGTGTCCACCATTGCTGTTTATCATGATGGTAAAAAGTACAGAAAATTCATGTAGCATGTAGCACTATAGATTGCGATTTTCTATGGAGTTCCCATTGAAAGCAGCATTTGCACACAACTTCTAAGAATTGGAGGTCAATATGTGATCGTCTGTTTCTCGTAGCCGATGCACCTAAAGTTCAAAATCTGTTGTGAATAGACGCAAATGGTATCTAAAGAAACGTCTCATGTATCAGCATGTTTTAATGATTTTTCCCTGCGAAAATGACACAGTGACCCCTTTGGTGTTTAAAGCAATAGTCTACGATGATGTGTTTACGAAAACAAAAACGAATGGTGCTTTTGTACGGAAAAAATCAGTCTTCTTATCAAAACATAAACTTTGTGTAGTTTTTATCTGTAGTAGCTATTGTAACAGAAGTGATTTTAGGTATAGGGATTTTTTTGACTGAGTATATAATAGGCATTTCCAAATTATTAGCATTTCTTTTATCTGTAATTACTTATAGAGTTATCTGCCCCTGAATCCATTTTTGACATATTTTCTGTCATATTTAAAATCTATTGATATATGGCAAAATGATTCTTCAAAACAGTCAAAAACTCAGCACACGATGATTTTCTGCCGTTCTTATGAAGCTATTAGGTGATTTGTAAATATATTCTTTGATTATGACTTAAACAAAATGGGTGGGTTCAATACACCCCTTTGCTATTTCTACTGCAAAAATTCCTTGGCTTTATGTCAACTCATCTTCATAAATCTATCTTACTGACAATTGAGATGAAGTTAGCAAAAAAAGAAAAGAAACTTTCTCATTAGCTTTAGAATACGTCTCCTTTTAAGTTTTAGTTTATACTTACATATAACATTGAAATATTACTGGACTTAATAAATATTGCATTACATCAAAGCATTTATTTTGAAGCTTTTCAATTGATTTTACATGTATTTGGAACTGCCGCCAAAATGGTTAGAAGAAAATTGTGGTTCATCTTGTCCAGATTCCACAGCAGTGTGAGGCTTCATATATGCTTTCAGGTAAACCAAGAAATGACTGCTTGCAGAGCCCTTCAAGCACTTGCTTACTCAGTTCCTACACTTGTATATCATTTTGGAGCCTTCAATAGTCTCTGGCCTTTGATTCTGGTACTCTTTTGAGCCTTTCATTTACCTCTTGACACCACATACATGGTCGACCAACTGGTAGGTGTTGTTTTTTTATGAATTTACCTATCAAGTGATTTTAACAGCCAGTCTTCAATACATTATCAGTTTTGGCTAACCAACAATTTCTTAGGGATTTGACAGGGAGCAGAGTCACTACACAGATCCTGATTTAGACACCGACAGGTATGGTAGAAATCCAGTAAATGATACAAGCATTCAATATGTTACACCTGAACCCATGGTGATGGTTGGCTGGACAAAGAGGGTCCTTCATCCCACTGGAAGTCTGTGCTACTGACCATTCTAAGGCAGTGGTTCTGATGTGGTTCATGTAATACTTTGGCTTGTTGATGTCCCCTTTGTGTGTTATATTTGTTGTGTGTCTTTTGTTTCACATTTCATTCACCCCTGGTGAGGAGGAAATTGTTGATTTTTGTGCATGTTATATGTGTTTTGTCTGTTCTTGATTTGGCCACATCTTGTGATTGTGGCTTTCCCTGAACCTTTCTTACTTTTTACTTTTGTTCATGGGTTCACAAGTCTGATGTTTGACTTTGGTGTGTTTGTCTTCTATCCTGTTCTCTATCAGACTGAGAAGGATGTTACTGGTACAAATGAATTAAGTGCTATGTATATACCCTGTAACCATCTATCCTTTCTATTCATCTTCATCAGACACACTTAAGGCACTCCAAGTGTCTATGGCTGCATCTACGACGTGGTCTATGTGAGCTGTTAAGTTTAGCGTCATTATTTTCTGTATTGTATCTAAAGAAACTTAAGTACCAGAGTACAGATGCTCTATGTGCACAGCAGCAAACTGTGCGTGCCCAACTTCGGCACTGACAGTACCATCCACTAATGGGATTTAGTCCTTGGCTGCACTCGATCCATAAACTATTACATTTTGCTGGAAGTATGCCTGGAAAGAATCTATTCTTTAAATATACCTTCCTCCTCTTCATGCATCAAGATTTCATACTATCCATTCTCATCGAAATGCTCATCTGTGTAACACTGAGCCTGTTTTAGCTGATATATGCCCATAGTCAAATCCCTAAGCTCATTTTCAGCTAGTTGAGGAAACTTCTAAATCTGCATCCTGCACCTTTTCTCATTTAACACGCTTTTCTTTTTTATCCCAGCCATATTTTAGTACTTTGCCCTGCAGCTTATTAGGACTTTTTCCAGTGCCATCATTCTTTTGGTGGCCGGATTTGAACCAAGCACCTTTCGATTGTAAGTCGAACGCACTTGTACTGAGCTATCAAGGCTATTTACTATTAATAGAATGTGACATAGAGCAAAAGAATTAATATAAAAACTCATGTAAAACAAGATGAGTTTGTGAAACACTGATGCCCCCCGGACAGCGCATGTTAAATATGAAAGCAGTATCACTAAGCAATCGAAACAAATGGCCAATGTTCAATTCTTAAAAAAGTAGGTCAAGGTCACAAGGTCAAAATTATGAGATCACTGAAAAGGTCTTGTTACATAGAATGCATATTTGAAATATGAAAGCCCTATCATTTACCGATCGATAGTTATGGCCAATGTTAAAGTTTTAAAAAGTAGGTCAAACGTCAAAGTAAAGGTCATGAGGTCAAAAATTATGGTACCACTGGAGAAGTCTTGTGAAAATGAATGCACGTGTGAAATATGAAAGCCCTATCACTTACCAATCAAAAGTTATGAACTACGTTCAAGTTTTTTAAAAAAGTAGGTTAAATGTCAAGGTGAAGATCACGAGGTCAAAATATATGGTACAATTATAAAGGGCTTATGACAAGGAATGCACATGTGAACTATGAAAGCCATATAACTCACCAATCGAAAGTTATGACCAATGTTAAAGTTTTTAAAAAGTAGGTCAAATGTCTAGGTCATGAGGTCGAAAATTATAGTACCACTAGAAAGGCCTTGTGACGAGGAATGCACATGTGAAATATGCAAGCCCTGTCACTTACCAATCAAAAGTTATTATCTACGTTAAGTTTTTAAAAAGTAGGTTAAATGTCAAGGTGAAGGTCACGAGGTCAAAATTATGGTACCACTATAAAGGGTTTATGACAAGGAATGCACATGTGAACTATGAAAGCCATATACCTTACCAATCGAAAGTTATGACCAATGTTAAAGTTTTTAAAAAGTAGGTCAAAGGTCTAGGTCATGAGGTCAAAAACTATAGTACCACTAGAAAGGTCTTGTGACAAGAAATGCACATTTGAAATATGAAAGCCCTATCACTTACCAATCGAAAGTTATGGTCAATGTTAATGTTTTTGAAAAAAAAAGTAGGTCAAATGTCAAGGTCAAGGTTATGAGATCAAAATTATGGTACCACTGGAAAGGTCTTGTTATAAGGTATACACATGCGAAATATGAAAGCTCTAGCTATTGCCATTCAAAAGTTATGCCCAATGTTAAGTGTTTTCTAGGCAGAGATAAAAAAATGATTTGCCACCCGAATCTCGATTCCGGGTGCATAGTAAGTGTTGTCATCCAATAAAAGATCAATTTCTTTATTGCTAGACATTTCTGGTGTAACGAATGTGAACAATTATTGTTTCTACCATCAATTATAGTATACGCTAGTTCTTACTCTTCACTAGTATGATTTGTGAAGATGAGTTGACATAAAGCCAAGGAATTTTTGCAGTAGAAATATCAAAGGGATGTATTTAACCCGACCATATTGTTTTAAGTCATTATCAAAGTCATTATCAAAGAAGATATGTACAAATCCACAAATAGCTTCATTAGATCGAGAGTTTGCTGAGTTTTTGACTGTTTTGAAGAATCATTTTGGCATATATTTTTAGATTTTAAATATGACAGAAAATATGACAAAAAATGGCGTCAGGGGCAGATAACTCTAAAAGTAATTATAGAAGAAAGAAATGCTCATAATTTGGCAATGTCTATCATATCTCAATTATCCTTGTCAAGTATGTTTGCAATAGCTTTGAAAATAAACTTACGTTGTGGTTTTGCATAAAGACGGTCAGTAAATTTAGCTAAATTTAGGTACGACTTATAAGTGAGTATAGTG
The DNA here is from genome assembly GCA_963580285.1 of Lucinisca nassula. Taxonomy (NCBI): domain Eukaryota; kingdom Metazoa; phylum Mollusca; class Bivalvia; order Lucinida; family Lucinidae; genus Lucinisca; species Lucinisca nassula. Next base: position 83,585,720 of record OY757017.1, read on the forward strand.
GTAAAGTGAAGAAAATCCCACAAAAACATATACATTATTTTTAACATCCATAAAGGTCTAAACAATACTAAAAAGACCCACTTGCCAGGATGCTTTGTGCTAGAGATAATAGCGTAAGAACCACAGGTCTCTTAATGGGGTAGAATTACCCCACCCACTTTGGTAGCTCATAGAGCAAATGACATTACATCGGCGAATCTGAAATTTCACCATATTACAGCAAATATAACCTCTGTTGAGTCTGCAAAGTTTAAAGAAAATCAAAAGGGGCCATAAAATGGGCCTTATAGGGACTGCTCCTTTCTCAAAATTTTAGGAGAATTGCAGCAAGTCCTCAAGGTGTCGGACCTTTTATGTACTGCTTTGATTCTACCTGAAAGTAATTCAAGCCAGCAATTTACCCTCGCAATTTGCTTCTTCAAAACTCCATCTTGCATATTGTATACATCCAATGGAGGCCCCACGTGACTTCATAAAGTCCACCATTTCTTCCTCGCTCATACCCGGATACGGAAATACGCTGTCAGGTAGCCAGACTTTCCGTTTCCTCTAAAACAGAGAGGCAAGAGTCTGATCCTAGCTACATATGTGACCATGAAATACAGTGAAATCCCGCTATCAAGATCTGCTATTATTAGGACTAATTCTTCTTTAAAAATATATATTTAAAAGGCTCCAGCCTTTAGCTCCCCGGCACATGACTTAGAGTATCTAAGCCGGCCCAAGCAAAGCGGACCGTCCATGCCTATAAATCCTACTGGTTTCATTGGGCGACAGGACTTGAGATGTCATTTCGTCTCAATGTCGGGTAAAAGTCACACAAAATTGGAAGCAACGTCTCCAAAATGAACTATACAGTGTTGACGGGGACGTTAAACCTCAGATCAAACAAACAAACAAATCAAATATGTATCATGTCGAATAAAAACCTAGGTCACTATGTCAAGTCCGGCCCCCGCCCGTCGGGGCTTGAAGAAATACATAGGCTGCATGATGCTTCCACGCATAGCTGAAATCCGACCGCACACGAGTGCTTAGAGGACCCAAGCCTGCCCAAGTAAAGCGGTGGTAGTCGGACCACCCATGCTTATAAACCCTATTGGTTTCATTGGGCGACAGGGCTTGAGATGTCATTTCATCTCGATGTCGGGTAAAAGTCCCACAAAATTGGAAGCAGCGTCTCCAAAATGACCTATACAGTGTTGACGGGGACGTTAAACCTCAAATCAAACAAACAAACAAACTATATCAAGTCCTTTTAAACCTTGTGTTCAACCTGATGAGGCCACTTTTTTCCATCAATCTTTATGAAACTATAACAGAATGTCTGTCTTGATTATATCTTGGTCAATCGTGTCGAGGACGTAAATAGCTTTAACTAGGGCTGGCTAATCGGAGCTAAAAAATAATCGATTATCAGTCCTGTCATTGCGATCGATAATCGATTAGTAATCGCTAAGGTTTTTATCATAATTTTACTTGTCTGGCATTCTGTCTGAGCACGACTCTTACCATTTGTTGCACTTTACCATATGTATATTTGAATAGACAGGCATGAGCAAACAGTGTAGACCCAGATGAGACGCCACAGAATGCGGCGTCTCATCAGGGACTACACTGTTTGCCACTCACCCCACTATTTTAGGCATAACTTTGGGTAGTAAATTGTACCTATCAAGTAATCGATTAAAAGCAAATAAGAAATTATAATCATTTTTGTGGAATTTATCGATCGATTAATCGATTATACGATTAATCGAGTCACCCTTAGCTTTAACCCATAAAATGTGATCACATCTGTCAAGCTTTGAATATTTTGAACAGTTTTGGACTGGGAAAATCTGTTCTTGGCAGACATAATTTTCGCCTTTAAGATGCCAATCAGAACAATCGTCGTCTACTTAGTTGTCTGCCGGTTACATTAAAAGTTATTGTTGCAAACAATGTTGATCAAGATCAGACTGCTGATCTGGGCCAACACTGTTTGTCTGTATGCAAAAGTATTTTTAAAAAGTTTGCAAGAAGATTTCGCAGACGACATAAACAGACGACTTTTCAGATGCAGTTTTTCTTGGCATCTTGAGGGTTAAAACATTGCTCAGCCTTTGTTTGTTTGTTTGATTTGAGGTTTAACGTCCCCGTCAACACTGTAAAGGTCATTTTGGAGACATTGCTTCCAATGCTCAGCCTCTGAGGCCACAAGTTTGCTTCAATCTTCATGACAAAATACTAGAATGTTTGTCCTGATGAATTGTTGCTCATGTTTGAATGTAGTCGCGTCAAATAAACAAAAGGACCAAGATGGTCCTATATCGCTCACCTGAGCTAACAGATCAAACGTTTCAGGAAGTTCCAATCTTTACTGAATGATTTATGCGAGGACAAGGTCAAAAACAGGCATTTCCAGCATTCAAGGAGATGTAACTCAATGAGAGATAGGCAGAGATCACCAGTTTTCAAACTCATCCGAACGTTCATTCCCATTCTACTTATATGCTAGTTTCAGGAAGATTCGATCAAAACTAAAGGACTTATGGTACAAAATATCTATCCTAAGCAAAAAAGTTGACTTACCACTTTCACTAATGTGCCAACAATGTTAGTTTGCAAACTCATTCAAGCTTTCATCCCTAAATTATATGTCCGTTTTAGGAAAATCCGTTCAAAATGATGATGACAATGTCAAAAATGGGCATTTTCAGCAATCAAAGGGACATCACTCTATGATAAATAGGCCGACCTCACTAGTTTTTAAACTCACCCAAGCTGTTGTCCCTGACTTACTTGTTTGTAAGTTTCAAGAAGATGCGATTAAAACAGAAGGGGCTACGGTGAGGACAAAGTCAAAAACAGACATTTTCTCATAACTCAATGATAAATAGGCTGACATCATCAGTTTTCGAACTCATCCGAGCTTTTATCCCCAACTTCATCACGAAACCACGCCTATATAATTTTGACCCCCTTGAACCCCACTTTTATATAGTAAAACTGGGGTTTCCGGGGGTATACTTTATTTTTCTTATTTCTGCTCAAAAATATAGATAGTGTACTCGTTAGAACCGCCTCGATGCCCACAATCTATATTTGAAGCAGAAATAAGAAAAATATCACAAGTTTTCATCATAAAGGTTTTCGATGATTTTTTCGGCGTATACATAGAGGTGGAAATGTATTTGTATAGGCGTGTTTGCGTAATGACTTACATGTAAGTTTCAAGAAGATCCAATAAAAACTAAAGGGACAACCGAAATGACACTATATGAAAATATGAAATTTAAAAACTGAAACACACACAAATGTACTCACAACTCATAACGATAACGATACCACACCCGTGCGCCTTTCCTAGATCTAGAATTTATACATGAAACTTTTCGACAATGTTCTTATTTCTAGTCCAAATATAGATTAAATTAATTTTGGTGTATGCTCGTTAGAATAACGAGTATCCACAATCTATGTTTGAGCCAAAATACGGAAAATAATGAAAACCCAACATTTCTCTATATAAAGTAGAGTTTAGAGGGGTGTTTAACCTATTGTGCAGATAATGTTATTTGTTGACATTTGTGATCTATTAACAGGATATTTCATCTTAAAATGAGCGAGCATAACCTCTCTGCACGAACTAATTCAAAATGCCACATGGGTGCAAACACTGAACTGTACGTACTTGTAAACCGCTTAAAAGGTCTTAGCCTGCCCAGGCAAAATAGTGTTTTCTTAGGGCGGTGGAGCTTCAGGTGTCTTCTTCTGAAGGTCAAGGAAAAGTGCCACAAAAAAGGAAGCAGTGCCACCAAAATGACCTAAATAGTTTTGACGGGGACGTAAAACCCCCAGCACAAACAGACACATGGAAGTGTTATTGTAATGCAGTATCAAAATTCTTGAAAGCGTCAAATTTTATGGCCAGCTCAGATGAACATTAACCCATTTAGTACCGGAAACCGGGTACTTGGCAAACAGTGTAGGCCCAGATCAGACGCCGCAGAACGCGGCGTCTGATCAGGACCTACACTGTTTGCAAAAAGTTAAGCCATTTCCCAAATAGATTTTGAAGAAAACACAGCCTGAAACTCCTAAATTTCGAAATGGACTCCTGCTTCATATAAGGTGGAAGACGTTCCAATTAGTACAGAAAGGGTTAAAATAGCTATTAAAGTTATGAACTTGAGGTCCGTCACTGATTCACTTGCCTTATCTGGAACTTCAAATGTGTATTGGTGTATGGCAGCATCAATGAGCCACAGACGAATCAATCTCTCCGAATCCTGGTCGTAAGAGGCATCTGAAAAAAACCAGGTCTGAGAGTTTAGCTATTTCTAATGACTGTCCATAAAAAATAAAGACAGTCTATAAAATTATGGACTCACGAATCTATGCATGGAAAGCAATGTAAATCGTAAGAATTTTCAAAAATTCAAAAATCGCAGAAATGTACAATATAAACTTCTTCGTTACATGATGAATTGCATACACAGAAGTTTTTCTCGAATCTGTTGTCTAATTTACGACTATTTATATAAAATGGCTACGGAAGATACTCTTGTTTAGGTTTTCTCCCTCCATGCACTTAACAACAAGTGTGCCACACATCAAGTGACATGTTTCATTGTTTATAGTGTAAGGGAGAAAACATGAACTATACGGATTCAATTATTTAAGTTCCCAGCTGGTGTCTGGGAATGTGCGGCGGCCGTAAAAAGTCTCCTTGTCCTACATCATAGTGTATTTTATATTTTCTTGTCCTTTGGGATCAATGATTCCATTCTGGAATTTTGAAAATATTTAATGGTCACTGATGAGGCCTTATTGGCCGAAACTAGCTAGTCTGGCCCAGATCACTGTAAACTTCATATTTTCTAGTTCTGTGGTGTATTCCTTGCTTCCAAAGGATAACCCTTTTATAGAACATATTTGTAGACAACGGATCCTACTCAGTTTTCAGCTACACGCAGATTATCATGCAATAAATAATGTTGCGTAACACATGTACTACGATTTTCGAATTTTTGAAAATTCTTATGATTTCCATTGCTTTCTATAGACACGTGAGTCCATTAATTTATAGAATGTCTTTATTTTTATGGACAGTCTTTAGAAAAAGCTAAACTCTCAGACCTGATAACTGGGGATAATACTGTTTCATGTTTCTGAAGGTATTTCTTTTTCTTGACAAAATGGTATGACTTTTTCCTATTTGGGCTGCGCCAAGCGAAAATGGGACTTCGAGGTTGTGCGCCCAATGAATATGGTCTAGAAAGGATTAGCCTTTGGTAACAAGGAATATGTAGAAAAATAGTGTAAATGTATATAAATGTCGAGAGAAAACACATTTTTTGCTGTTGCAGGTACAATTTTTCAATTGAATACAAGACATGTATATATATGCTTTTATTATTAAGTGCAATGTTGAAAAAAATGCACCGTTTAATGATTAACTCCCTGTCTGTCTATAATATCATCAAATCATTTTTGCATCCTTTTAAGATCCGGTGCTACGATAGAGAATTTTGTTTGCCACATATCTCCTATTATGCTTTTATTATTATTTATTTATTCATTTATCTATTTTCACTATTTAATTTATTATTAGTATTATTATTATTATTATCATCATGCCAGTCTCTTCTTCGTTGTACTTTCGTTTTCATTATCTGAGGGAGAAGGGTATCATGACGTGTGTATTTACATGTACGTCTCTCTCTCTCTCTCTCTCTCTCTCTCTCTCTCTCTCTCTCTCTCTCTCTCTCTCTCTCTCTCTCTCTCTCTCTCTCTCTCTGAATAAATAAAACAGAACAAGAAAGCAGTCTAAGGGACAGCCAAATCCCCCTTGTGAGCTTCACCTGCGACCTTGGCCTTGAGTTGACATGGTTTATTAACGGATTCTGCACATCAGCTTAATGTGGGTGTATATTTCACAAAAGTTTAATGAAAATACTTCCAGGGGTAAAGGAAATATCGAACGGACACAAAATTCCAAGTTTCAAACTCGTGACCTTCACCTGTGACCTTGACATTAAGTTGGCATGGTTTATTTATCAGGTAGAAGAAAGTTGTTTTATTTAAAGACAGTCTGTAAATTTAAAGACAGTCTGTAAATTTAAAGACTTTTAGTTTGTAGGTTTAAAGACTCACACAACAGCGCACAAGGAAAATCATTAAAATGATGAAACACGAAAAAATCGAATTCTCATACGCAGCCTCATTCTTCATCTCATTTAAAAATAAAGAGTTGCTGAAAACTGCATGTATTTTATTGTCTATGAATGTCGTTTTAATGATAGATAAAGGTTCCTTTTAAAAGGAAAGGCTTGCCTGGTTTTAAGGGAACTGTTCCTGGTGTAAATGTAGCCATATCGCCGCCACATGGATGTACGAGTTGATGTAGATGAAAGTACTGATGAGGAAGCAAGTTGCACTGTTCTTGTAAATGGGACATACATGTAGACTTTTGATGCAGTGTACTCAAAGGCAATATATGGTTTATCTACACATTGGAATGGATAAACCCATGAGGTCTCAATTTTCTATGTGACACTACCCTGACATTTATTGGGTGAAATTACCATATATGGCTTGGCGACCATTTTGGTCATGTGACCTGGACCCCATGAGCACATTTTGGTTTCCCCCATCCCATAGAGGCTCCATATGAAATTTGACTTCAATCGGCCCAACGGTTTCCGAGGAGAAGCAGTTCAAAACTGTTAACATTTCACATATTTCGCCTCGGTGAGGCTATACTGAATGGAATGTAATATTTCGCAAGTTCATTGGTTAGATTTCATTGATATCTATCAGTATGCCAAAAATTGTTTAAATTTTCCAAGCGGTTAAGTCACTATCACCAATTTTAACAAACGGGTTACGGACGGACAGACAGACGGACCTTATATGGCTTGGCGGCCATTTTGGTCATGTGACCTGGACCCCATAAGCAAATTTTGGTTTCTCCCATCCCATAGAGGCTCCATATCAAATTTGACTTCAATCGGCCCAACGGTTTCCGAGGAGAAGCAGTTCGAAAATTTTCACATTTTTCGCCTCGGCGAGGCTATACTAAATGGAATGTAATATTTCGCAAGTTCATTGGTTAGACCTCATTGATATCTATCAGTATGCCAAAAATTGTTTAAATATTCCAAGCGGTTAAGTCACTATCACTAATTTTCACAAACGGGTTACGGACGGACAGACTGACAGAATAACAATGTGATTTTAGGGTACTCTTAGAAAATCAACCAACTTCAGTCGGTTGCTTTTTCTGCGGGTCGTGCAATATTTCAATGTTAAGGTAACTGAGGCATTGACATGTGACACAATGATCACATTCTCACTTTTGACCAACTTTGATAGTAAGGGATCAGTGTAATGACCCTGTTTTATTGAAATTTGCTCAGTAGTAACTGAATAGTAGTTGGAAGAAGACATTGTTAACAGACAGCCAGGAGGAATAATGGACTTATGGAGCACAGATGATATGCGATTTGGCAAGTAGAAATGGACAAACAAAACAAAATAAATATCCCTAACAGATTTATGAGAGACAATAATGTGGTAGAACACATCATACATACTGTTTGTTTTGCTAGGTTTTACGCCCGTTCAACAATCTTTCAGTCATATACAGGCGGGTAGTTTCCAAACCATCGTTCCTGGAAAGTACCAGTACTAGACTCCGATCCTCCGACACAAACTACCAAATGTTCTCGCATAAACGATCATGGCAGGTAGCGGGGCTCGAACCCATGTCTCTCCAGTGATTACAACTCAGCGACCTTAATCACTGGACCACGGAGGCAGTCTTCCATACATACTGAGTATACATTCATGTCATGTGGCCAGTAAACATGTAATTGTTAGGTGACGACACAAATATACATACAAGGGAGTATAAGATTCTAAAATCAATCTAGGAATAAGAAAGATATTGATCGGACACGATAAAAAAAGACGTTTTTTTTTTTACTTTTCACCTCTAAGTATAACCTTGACCTTTGAGGTACGGACCTGGGCCTTGCACGTGACACACTGTCACATTATGGTTAATATTTCTGCTAAGTAATATTTAAATCCATCCAGGTATAAGAAAGTTATAGATTGGACACAATAAAAAAGACGCTTTTTTGACCTTTTATCTCTAAGCATGACCTTGACCTTGGGGTACGGCTGTGGGTCTTGCGCGAGACACTTCGTTACATTATGGTTAACATTTCTGCCAAGTAATATTTAAATCCATCCAGGTTTTTTTTACCTTTCACCTCTAAGTATGACCTTGAGCTTTGAGGTACGGACCTGGGTCTTGCTCGTGACACACTGTCACATTATGGTTAATATTTCTGTTAAGTTATATTTAAATCCATCCAGGTATAAGAAAGTTATAGATTGGACACAATAAAAAAGACGCTTTTTTGACCTTTCATCTCTAAGTATGACCTTGACCTTTGAGGTACGGCTGTGGGTCTTGCGGGAGACACTCCGTCACATTATGGTTAACATTTCTGCCAAGTAATATTTAAATCCATCCAGTAATAACAAAGTTATTGCTTGGACACGACAAATACCATTTTTTGACCTTTAACCTCTAAGTATGACCTTGACCTTTGAGGGACGGACATGAGTCTTGCGCGCAACACTCCATCACATTATGGTTAACATTTCTGCCAAGTATATATTTAAATCCATCCAGGATTAAGAAAGTTATAGAGGATAAAAAAAATTGTGGACAGACAGACAGACGAACGGACAGAGTGACTACTATGGAGCAGCCACACTTTCAGTGCGGGGCCCTAATAAGTTTGTACATATACATTATGATTCAATGGAGGTTTCAGGCAGGTAAATCATAATTTTCAGTAAATGCTATTATTCTAATTTCTCACATGAAATTATTCAATTTCATTCGTGCAGGTAATTGAAAATGTGGAAAGTATAATATTCACCTTTATGTCCAATATGTACTCGCACATGTTATTGAAGGTAAACTGTATTGACGGTAGTGCTGAGCCGTGGCCAAGTGGATGAATTCGCTTCGGTGTTTAGTTAAACTTCGCACAGAAACGTTAGCTCTGTCACTAGACCATCTCTCACTAAACTGGTACCCTGTATTCTTTTAAAATATGCGAAAGCTATTGAGCTATAGTGTGAGGGAACCAGAACACCGGAAAAAGCTGACTGTATCTCTGATTTTTGTTTTTTTAAAAACACCTGAGGATCCAAAATAACATAGAAAGAGAAGTCTAAAACCGGAACCACTTTTCCAATCTAACTGGCTTGCAGCCGTCGCTGCAAGCCAAAAATAATTGAGAAATAAAACAACACAGTTCCTTCTCTTAGACCACAAATACGGCGAACACGGCAGAAAGGGAGGAAATATCTGTCAAAGGTCGAATATAAGATGAGTTTCGTACTGACGTCGTTTCGTTTTTGGACATTTTACTGTTTGAAACGTTCATGAATTTTTATTTGTCAGAAAAACTGTCTGTCGATGGGTGTTACATGTATCAGTATATTGGCATAATGATAAAAGCGTTATACACCTTCATTTCTTAGCTCATTTTACATATAGAAGCCTCCGTGGTGCAGTGGTTACGCTACTCGCCTTGTAAAGCAGGGATCGCAGGATCGATCCCGGGCTTCTCCAGACTTTCGGATGAGTCTTTAAACCGAGGTCCCGTCTCCGTATGACCTAAGCTGTTGGTGGGACGTTAAACTAAAACTCACTCACTCACTCATTTTACATATGAATCTCTTTCCAAACCTGATTTTCTGAGAACTCTTCAATTGTGGTTGAAGGAATTTAATCAAATAAAGACAGCTATATAATTTGCAGTTACACATAATAAAATATTCCACAGATAACGTTCAAATTACTATAAAAAGCAAAGTGCGATTTTTCCGTTTCACACCATTTTCATAATTTAATTATTTGTGTCAGTCTTTAAATTTATAGACTAAAAAGTATTCAAGTTTACAGACAGTCTTTAAATTTACAGACTGTCTTTAAATGAAACAACTTTCTTCTACGTGTTTATGGCTCACTGAGGAGGATATTTGACGAAAGTTGAATGAAAATCCTCCAAGGGATAAAGGAGGTATGGAACGGACACAAAATTCAAAGTTTCAAACTCGTGACCTTCAACTGTGACCTTAACCTTGTGTCGGCATGATTTATTCATGTGTTATGTACATCAGCTCACTGGGGGGGACATTTGACCAATGTTTAATGAAAATCCTTTGAAGAGTAAAGGAGATATGGAACGGACACAAAATTCAAAGTTTCAAACTCGTGACCTTCCAATGTGACCTTGACCTGGTGTCGGCATGATTCATTCAAGGGCTGTGCACATGAGTTCACTGAGGGGGATAATTGACCAAGTTTAATGAAAACCCTTGCATGGGTAAAGGAAATAAGGAACGGACACAAAATTCAGGTGTTTCAAACTCTTGACCTTCAGATGTGACCTTGACCTTCAGTCGGCATGGTTCAATTTTAGCTTCTGCACATCAGCTCACTGAAAAGCGTATGTGATCAAAGTTTAATGGAAATCCTTTCAAGGGTAAAGGAGATATGGACTGATGGAATGGACACAAAATTCAAAGTTTAAAACTCGTGACCTTCAAATGTGACCTTGACCTTGAGTCGGCATGGTTCATTTATGGGTTCTTGCTTGTTATGGGTTCTTGTTTGTTTGTTTGTTTGATTTGAGGTTTAACGTTTGATTTGAGGTTTTACGTCCCCGTCAACACTATATGTCATTTTGGAGACGTTGCTTCCCATTTTGTTGGACTTTTACCCGACATTGAGATGAAATGACTTCTTAAGCCCTTTGGCACAATGAAACAAGTAGGGTATAAGCATGAACTGTTCAACTTGCACTGCTTTGTCTGGGCAGGCTTAGATCCTCTTAGCGGTTTACCAGTACTGGTGTGCAGTCGGTTTCAGCTCTGCGTGGAAGCATCATGCAGCCCATCTATTTCTTTAAGCATCGATGGCGGGGGCGACTTTATCGGTTCTGCACATCAGCTCACTGAAAAGAATAGTTGACCAAAGTTTAATGAAAAGCCTTCCAATGGTAAAGGGGATATGGAACGGACACAAAATTCAAAGTTTCAAACTCGTGACCTTCAACTGTGATCTTGACCTCGAGTCGGCATGGTTTATTTGTGGGTTCTGCACATCTATCTATCCATCTATCTACTGATACTGCGTCGGTCACATTTGACCATTACCGCAGGTGTACATTACATACACTCCAGGTTTGCAGGATGAAAGCCTACACAGTAATCATGTAATTACGGTAGGGATCTTTAACCTGTACAGGGGATGGTTCTCCCTGCACAGGGGGCCCCCAGTTAAGGTCCCGATCCGAAGGACGGTGCACTATAAGATGTCATCCCTGCAAATAAAAACCAATGAAGCGTGTTCGGACACCGAAATTTTATCAGGTAGAAGAAATTGTTTTATTTAAAGACTGTCTTTAAATTTAAAGACTGTCCTTAAATTTAAAGACTTTTTAGTCTGTAAATTTAAAGACTGACACAAATAAAATAATGAAAATGGTGTAAAACGGAAAAATCGCACTCTGCTGTTTATAGTAATTTGGCCGTTATCTATGGAATATTTAATTATGTGTATCTGCAAATTATATAGTTGTCTCTATTTAATCTGTTAATTAAAATCCTTCCACCATAACTGAAGTGTTCTCGGAAAATAGGTTTTGTAATGAGATTCATTGGGAAAATGAACTCATGAATGAATGTGTATAACGATTTTATCATTTTGTCAATATACCAACCACTCGATTCGACAGACAGTTTTTCTGACAACTAAAATCGATGAAAGTTTCAGACGGACTACAACAGTAAAATGTCCGAAAACGAAATGACATCAGTACGAAACTCATCTTATGTTCGACCTTTGACAGATATTTCCTCCCTTACTGCGAACTTTCACGGCATTAGTGGTCTAAGGGAAGGAACTGTGTTGTTTTATTTCTTAATTATTTCTATCATTAAAACGATATTAAGGGGATGCCAATGTACAAAAAGTGGGTGGGGTAATGGTGTGGTGTTCAAAATTTGTTTAATTGAATTTTGCAAAACTGTCAAGTTTTTTGAAAAGTTACTTGGCCTATAATTTATTTCAATTTATACACATGTTCTATTAGAATTTTTTCAGAAATTCAGGCATTATTGAGAAAAACATACCTCTCTTTATGTGCTTCAATCCATTTGCGTTCAAACACATTCTCCATGGTAATACAGCCAAATAAAATTGCATAAATAGATTCATCAGTTATTATGCTACAATGTGTGAGAATGGCATTGCTCAAAAATATTCCACAGTGGAGTATACAGCAAATTTGTGCCCATACTGTGTATCAAAAAAAATACAATTTCCAGACATATTTGTTGCTGAAAAGTAGTCTAGAAAAAAGGTATGGTGGACAATAACTGCTACCACAACTGAATCATTGGAAGTTTTAGTTGTCTCCCTTGTTTTCATGTCACGGTTTTGTTTGATTTGAAGTTTAACATCCCCGTCAACACTATATAGGTCATTTTGGAGAACAGTGGAGTATACAGCAAATTTGTGCCCATACAGTGTATAAAAAAAATACAATTTCCAGACATATTTGTTGCTGAAAAGTAGTCTAGAAAAAAGGTATGGTGGACAATAACTGCTACCACAACTGAATCATTGGAAGTTTTAGTTGTCTCCCTTGTTTTCATGTCACGGTTTTGTTTGATTTGAAGTTTAACATCCCCGTCAACACTATATAGGTCATTTTGGAGATGTTGCTTCCAATTTTGTGTGACTTTTACCCGACAATGAGATGAAATGACACCTGAAGCCCTGTCTATCTATCTATCTATCTTCTTATACTGAGTCGGTCATATCTGGCCATTACCTCAGTTGATTGGGTGGCTAAATTTAGAATTTAGCTGGGAAAAAGAGAGAGAGAGAGAGAGGCACTGGATGCGTCCTTAAAACTATTTACAATCTGCATAACAGAGGTATCCTAAAACGCATACCTCTGAGTCCCAATTTTACACTGTGCGGGCTTTGAACTCTTCTGCGGACTTGGCATTCACCGCAGAGGAGGGAAGACTATTACATTGGGGAATAGTTCTAGGAAAGAACGAGTTCTTCAGGGCATCACTATAGGACTGGTATCTACGATATTGTGAGTTGTTTACTTTTGATGTCCTTGTTTGGGTCAACGCTGTTACAGGGGTCAAGTACTTATCTTTATCAATAGACACTGAATCAGAGTGTATCTTGTAGAAGAAGGTTAAGAAGGACTGCTCACGAAGGGCCTCCAGGGACGGCCACTCTAGATAGCTCATTAAGCATGTCAATGACGCTACTTCTATTTCGCCATCGCCAATAGGTCCATTGAGCAGCTGTCCTCTGCACCTTCTCCACCTGCTGAGTCTGAGTTTTAACATAGGGATGCCAAATGGGTGATGCATATTCAAGTTGAGGGCGAACCAATGTTTTATATGCAACATCCTTTGTCTGCCTAGGTACAAAAGCCAAGTTCCGTCTTAGGAATCCTACAGTCCTGTCGCCCAAAGAAACCAAAAGGGTTTATATATAAGCATGGAAGGTCCGACATGCACGGCTTTTCTTCGGCAGGCTTAGATCTTCTATTAAACCGGTTTACCAGTACTTGTGTGCCTTCGTATTCAGCTTTGCATGGAATCGTCATGCAGCCCATTTATTTCTTCAAGCCCCGATGGGCGGCGGGGCCGATGATTACTGTGTAGGCTTTCATCCTGCAAACCTGGTGTGTATGTAATGTACACCTGCGAGTAATGGTCAGATGTGACCGATCACAGTTTAAGTAGAAAGAAAGAAAGGATACACATTCAAAGGAGCCAAATTATTTTTGTCTCCCTTATCAATAAGAGTTTAAATTGAAAAGGAACAATTTTGGTCCTGTGGAGCAAATTCTTTCCTTAAAGAACTATGTATCTTTTTCAGGGCCACATATTTAATTATAACAACATTAATAGTATGCCACAAAATAATTGCAGAGAGCGCATAACTGCCGTCTTCTATTGACCACCATACATGTTTACATTTGGTCAGGAGGTTTTGGTTTACTATCAATAACGTAAATCAGACGAGATGTTGAAACACAAATAAGTGATGTTTTTTCGACAATCGAACTCTTGAACCTATTCATTCTTACAGTAAAATCCATATTCTAAGTCTCTATATAATTACTTACCTTGATTCACATGTCTACAGTGCAAAATTTGTGAAATTTGTTAACATATTTTTTTTTTCAAAGGCTTGTCAATGAAACCGGAAACACCTAAGGACTTCCATATCTGGTGACACGAACGCAAAAATATAGTCCCAAAATATTCATATTTTTGAAGAATTACCTTTTATTCAAGAACAATTTTAAGCAATTTAAGCAGGAAAGTCATTTAGATTTATGAAACAATAAAAACTTTGAGGACATATCGGAATTTTCCGATGTTTTGTCCTAGCTCCGCTTGAGGCGTAGTAATATTTATGTGATCTGGTGATAAAGCCATGACTTCCTCATGCTCAACAACAAATGTTTCCAATCAGCTGTTATGATTAAAAAATGACTATAAAATTGACCGGATGGATGATTAATCGTAAGTTTGTAAAATACTTTAACTTGCACAAAAATATGCAGGAAGGGTTCCTGTTTCACGGCGCATAGTTGTCATGTTACATCGTCAAGCCGATTTGGCGATATGCGTTTCCAAATAAGTGTTGATATTTTGTTTACAAATCCCATGAATGAAAAATGGCGACCAAAGAACTTATGAAAAATATCTCGTGGTGGCACAAATGGTTCTTAGACAGGAGACAATTTTGGTTAGTAATACTCTAAGACATTGTAGTTCACCCTTCCAAGAACAGTACACTGTACATTTTAGGTCTTGAAAAATTAGGTAAATATGACTTTGAGCGCAAATGCTGTCACCCTCATTTTTTGCATCGCCTGTGTAAACCTACAAGCTGTTTGATAATTGCTTATTAGATAATGTTATGTTTGAAGACGTGTTACTTTCCAGTATATTCAAACTTTTTCTCCGACTCGGTGTTTTGGCTGAAAAGAAAAGTCATGTTGAGGGGTACCCCACCCACTTTTTGTACTTTCTATAAACCCTTAAAAGACAATAAAATGCATGCAGTCTATAGCAACGCACCTTTTGATAATGAGATGAAGACTGAGGCTGCGTATGAGAATGCGATTATTTCGTGTTACATCATTTTCATGATTTTCCTTTGTGTTACTCAGTGTTAGTCTTTAAATTTACAGACTAAAAAGTCTTTAAATTTAAGGACAGTCTTTAAATTTAAAGACAGTCTTTAAATAAAACAATTTTCTTCTACCTGTTTATCGCCGCTGCCGGGGATCGAACCCGGGACCTCTAGAATCAGAGGCAAGTGCACTAACCACTGAGCTATCACGCTCCACTCACTGAGATATCAAGCTCCACCCACTGAGCTATCACTCGGACGAACAAATGACCAAAGTTTAATGAAAATCCAGGGTTCAGGAGATATGGAGCGGACAAGAAAGTGTTACGGACAGACGGACGGACGGAAAGACGAAGGTCATTCCTATAATCATTATATATAATTATCATTATCATTATAATTATTATATATCATTTAATAAAACAAAAATCACTACCTGGAATAGACGTCTAGGTGTAAAAAATATCCAAAATGTTGCGCATGACAGGTATATCAACTGCATGGGATACACGTGATTTGTGTAACGCACAATATCTCAATGGGTATCATATACCATAATTCTACCACATGTCTATTACAAACAAACGTATGTCCTCTCTCTCTCTCTCTCTCTCTCTCTCTCTCTCTCTCTCTCTCTCTCTCTCTCTCTCTCTCTCTCTCTCTCTCTCTCTCTCTCTCTCTCTCTCTCTCTCTCTTCATTTTAGCCTATGGTATTCAGACGAAGACAATCAAAACGTTGAAGCGACGTCATGATGCACATGGCGTTACATGCGCGTCTTGACGTCGGGATGGCGTTGTTGTGTCAGTATTGAAGTATGCCATTATCGCTGTGTTTTTCTGGACTTAAACCACACCCAGCCCATTCCATGAAAAACATTTACATATTATTCTTGTTGCCTTTGCCATGTCTTTGTAACGTTTACCATGTCCATGTACATATGTTTTTTTATTGATGTATGTTTCTCGTGTGTCTTTGTACGACCTCAGTGTAAATAAAGTGAATGTTATGTGAGTGAGTGAGTGTTTGAGTTTTACGTCTCACCAACAGCTAAGGTCATACGGAGACGGGACCTCGGTTAAAAGACTCGTCCGAAAGTCTGGAGAAGCCCGGGATCGATCCTGCGACCCCTGGTTTACAAGGCGAGTAGCATAACCACTACACCACGGAGGCTTCTAGTATGTTATGTTATGTTATATTATGTTATATTATGTTACGCAAGTTTGGTCTGAATCAGACATTAGGTTCTGAAAATTTAGTGCTTTAAACAGACTACATGATAGAAATGGCTATGTTCAAGGGGTGATAACTCCAAAAGTTTGAAAATCAGAGTTATGGTTCATATGTTCTGCATGTCGTCTCGGGGTGCTCTACATATGTGTGAAGTTTCGTGAAAATAACCGCTTAGTTATGGAGCGGACACGAAACTGATAGCAACAGCTATGTTCAAAGGTAAAATGGCAATAACTCCAAAGGTAGGAAAATCATAGTTACAATTCATATGTTCTGCTCGTTGTCTCATGGTGCTCTACATATCTGTGAAGTTTCATGGAAATATCTCAGTTGGTATCGACGTTATGGAGCGGATATGAAACTTTGACAGAAATAGCTATGTTCAATGTTCAAGGGGCAATAACTCCAAAAGTAGGAAAACCAGAGTTATGATGCATATGTTCTGCATGTCGTCTCAGAGTGCTCTACATACTTGTGAAGTTTCGTGAAAATATAGTTCGAACAATATGACCTGAGACGGCTTGCAACAGCTATGTTCAAAGGTAAAATTGCAATAACTCCAAAGGTAGGAAAATCATAGTTACAGTTCATATGTTCTGCTCGTCTCATGGTGCTCTACATATCTGTGAAGTTTCATGGAAATACCTCAGTTGGTATCGACGTTATGGAGCGAACACGAAACTTTGACAGAAATAGCTATGTTCAATGTTCAAGGGGCAATAACTCCAAAAGTAGGAAAACCAGAGTTATGATGCAAATGTTCTGCATGTCGTCTCAGAGTGCTCTACATACTTGTGAAGTTTCGTGAAAATACCTCGAATGGTATCAGAGTTTTGGAGCGAACAAGAAACTGACAGCAACAGCTATATTCAAAGGTCAATAACTCCAAAAATAGGAAAAATAATCGTTACGGTTAATATGTTCTGCACGTCATCTCATGGCGCTCTACATATCTGTGAAGTTTCATGGAAATATCTTAAATGGTATCGAAGTTATGGAGAGGACAGGAAACTATGATAAAAAAACGTTCAAAGGGCAACAACCCCAAAAGTAGGAAAATCGGCGTTACAGTTCTTACGTTATGCACGTCGTCTGATAGTGCTCTGCATATCATTGAAGTTTCGTGAAAATATCTCAAACGGTATCAGAGTTATGGAGTGGACGGACGGACATACAGACGGATGGACAGATGGGCATACGTACGGGCGGACGGACGGACGGACACTCAAAACTTCGGAAGGTATAACATAATACCCCATCATTTTTGAATGGCGGAACTTAAAAAAGGAGATAGGGTTCCTGTCTGTAATTACCTCTCTGTGTCCCTGACTTGTGCTCTGTGTAAGTGAGTGTGTTTCAGTTTTACGCCCCACCAACAGCTGAGGTCATACGGAGACCGGACCTCGGTTTAAAGACTCATCCGAAAGTCTGAAGAAGCCCGGGATCGATCCTGCAATCCCTGGTTTATCAGGCGAGTAGCATTACCACTGCACCACAGAGACTTCTGTGCTGTGTGTAAATTGCTTACACATATAATCTGCTCGAACATCCTGACCCACTTGGATGAACATAAACTTTTGTCAGACAGACATCTTACATTTAGGAAAAGGCATAGTTGTGAAACTCAGTTGAGCACGGTTTTTAATAATTTGGCAAAAATCCTGGACAAAGAGAGGCAGGTGGACACATTTATTCCGGTCTTTGAGGAGGCTTTTGACACCCCACCACATAAGCTACTTAAATCTATGTTATTTGGTTATGGCACTGATGGGGAAATCTCTCAAATGAATAGATTCGATTCATTGCTATAGAAAACAGCGCGTTGTTGTTAAAAGTGAATTTTCAGTGTGTTCCAGTTCTGTCCGGGGTCTTACAAGGGACTGTGCTAGGTCCACTGCTATTCTCCCTGTCCATTAATGATATTTCCACTGCCGTTGACTCAGAAATGCGACTGTGTTTGCTACAGGGAAATTCAAGATACAGTCAGAATGATAAAGATATGTTATGATGTTGGGTACTAAAATGGGGCATGAACCTTCAGTTTGTTAAATGCAATATTATGCAGATGACTGGGAAGAGAACAATTGAGGCATCTTACACCTCAGAGGGAACGGTGCACGAGAATGTGGATTCAATTGAATACCTTGGTGTGACAATCACACACGATTTGAGATGGTATGCACATATTAGCAACATAAATACTAAGGCAAATAGAATGCTTGGTTTCCTGAGGCGGTATCTTCAACAGTGTCCTCAAGATGTAAAACAGACAGCATATAAATGACTTGTCCGCTCATCTGGAATATGGTAGTTGTATCTGGGACCCCAGTGGAGTGATCCTTAATGAAGAAATTGAAAAGTTTCGCAATGGAGCTGCTAGATTTTCAAAACCCTTACTGCAAGAACTTACATCAATGAAGAATCGTTTCTTCCTTCAAACAATGGGCGGTTGCAATGTCCTTCCCGATTCGATTATTTCGACAGCTGAAGTTGCTGAGGATTGTGTAGCTAAGTTTACCTCTTTGGTGAGAGCTAGGGGCTAACTTCCCATCACAGGTCCTGGTATATTAATGTCATTTGACCTGTCACCAGTATATTTGTTTGTGTGTTTTAAGTTTTAACGTCCCCGTCAACTCTGTATATGTCATTTTGGAGACGTCGCTTACAATTTTGTGGGACTTTTACCCGAGATTGAGATGAAATGACATGTCAAGCCCTATCGCCCAGTGAAACCAATAGGGCTTATAAGCATGGACGGTCCGACTCGATGGCCCCAGCCCATCGGGGCTTGAAGAAATATATGGGCTGCATGATGCTTCCACGCAGAGCTGAAACCGACCCGCACACGAGTACTGGTAAAACGCTTATAGGATATAAGCCTGCCCAGGCAAAGCGGTGCGAGACGGCCCGTCCATGCTTATAAACCCTATTTGTTTTATTGGGCGGCAGAGCTTGAGATGTCATTTCATCTCAGTGTCGGGTAAAAGTCCCACAAAATTGGAAGTAACGTCTCCAAATGGTCTATAGTGTTGACGGGGACGTTAAATCTCAAATCAACCGTATTGGTTACATTGTGCGGCAGGGCTTGAGAAGTCATTTCATCTCAGTGTCGGGTAAAAGTCCCACACATTTGGAAGCAACGTCTCCGAAATGACCTTTACAGTGTGAACGGGGACGTTAAACCTCGAAACACACAAACAAATATACTGGTGGCAGGTCAAATGACATTAATATACCAGGACCTGTGAAGGGAAGTTAGCACCTAGCTCTCCCCAAAGAGGTAAACTTAGCAACACAATCCTCAGCAACTGACTGAGATTGAGAAGAAACGACATCTCAAGCCCTGTCGCCCAGTGGAACCAATAGGTTACGCATGTGCGTAATGTAAAATATTTGCGTATCAGAATCAGAATTGTTACTGGTGATACGTCAAATGACATTCATACACCATGTGAATTAAATTGTAATCACCTAAACAATAGCAGTTTTCATTACATATTATAGGAGCTGCTCTTGCTCCCCTCGGGAGCAAATGTTAAAATGTTTTGTAGATAAACAACAACAACAACAATGCTTTTCGTTAAAGAAAGCCCAAGATGCTTTTTCATAGAGTTCCGTTGTGTGCGTAATAATATTTTTGTTCTAGCTATGCCACAGATTATATGTATTGTCTTAAACGTAGGACACAATGTTCTGTTCATTTGGTGTTACATGTAAAAAGGTTATGCGCTAAGAGCAAATATTTATATGCTTTAAAGGGAATATTTATTCGATATCACATGATAAATCATTACCCGTCTGCGTGCACTCATCCTGGAATGCTGCCATAGCAGGACACATTAATACTGCATTCTGTTCATTTATCTGTCAAACGTCGATGCATGGACGTGTTGTTCCTAGCAACGTAGCGCGACGTAAACTTGTTTAACGCAAAAATCGTTAAACGTCGACTATTACCATTAATACCGGCATTCATGCAGTAACCGAAAATAACGTGAAAAAAAAAAAAACAAAAAAAAACGTAGATCAACGCGCACAGATATTGGGATAGACTGTTCATATGAAATATGGGTATGAAATAAGGGTAGCAATCGGGGTGTCGGGGTTTCCGAACACGCTCCATTGGCATCATTTGCAGGGATGAATGTCATAAAGTGCACCGTCCTTCGGATCGGGACGTTAACTGGAGGCCCCCTGTGCAGGGAGAACCATCCCCTGTGCAGGTTAAAGAACCCTACCGTAATTACATGATTACTGTGTAGGCTTTCAGCCTGCAAAACTGGAGTGTATGTAATGTACACCGTCTGTGTCCCCTCCTGGGGTTAAGGCGAAACCGGAAGAAAGAGAAAGAGTCAAAAATGGCAGTCTATCTATCTATCTATCTATCTATCTATCTATCTATCTATCTATCTATCTATCTATCTATCTATCTATCTATCTATCTATCTATCTATCTATCTATCTATCTATCTATCTATCTATCTATCTATCTATCTATCTATCTATCTATCTATCTATCTATCCATCCATCCATCAACCCATCCATTCATCCAGCCATCTATCTATCTATCTATCTATCTATCTATCTATCTATCTATCTATCTATCTATCTATCTATCTATCTATCTATCTATCTATCTATCTATCTATCTATCTATCTATCTATCTATCTATCTATCTATCTATCTATCTATCTATCTATCTATCTATCTATCTATCTATCTATCTATCTATCTATCTATCTATCTATCTATCTATCTATCTATCTATCTATCTATCTATCTATCTAATTATCTATCTATCTGTACTGAGTCGGTCCCTCGATAAGGTGGGTGGCTAAAATTAGAATTTAGCAGAGAAATCGCTGGATATTCTGCGGCGGCTGATCTGGGTCTAAACTGTTTGCCAATGTCCCAAAAAGGGCCGCTATTCATATATGGGTTAATCAGCATAAATTACATTGTTTATTATTATTATTATTATTATTAATATTATTATTATTATTATTATTATTATTATTATTATTCAAAAGCACTAATAATATTTATGAATCATGTAAGCGGTTTCCCCTAAATCGGCCTAAATACGAAATTTTCAAGACCGAAATGGGCAGAATGAGGATCTACACGGTTGCAACTTTGTGTTAACTAAAATCCTGATTGGCATCAGTGCATGTGTCCGAAGGACCAGTCTATTTTTGAAACGGGCAACAAACCGCCCAATGAAACTAATAGGGTTTATAAGCATGGACTCGCACCGCTTTGCCTGGGCAGATTTAGATCCTCTAAGCTGTCTACCAGTACTCGTGTGCGGTCGGTTCCAGCTCTGCGTGGAAGCATCGTGCAGCCAATCTATTTCTTCAAGCCCCGATGGGCGGAGGCCTACGTAATATAGTGAAGTATAGATATAGTGACTACTGAAATAGGGTCTCCACCCTTCTGTTTGGTGTAGATTTCCTTATATTTCTATATTCTTTTTTTTTCGAGTAAAATCTACACCTACGCCTACGGTTTCCTTCTGAATAGGTCAGGTTAGTGGAAAGTTTGAGTCACAAAAATTTCAGGGCATCGCTATTACAGTCGAACTTATGGCTCGAACATCTTCGTAACCGGGGCAGTTTGTTTCCCCCCCCCCAAAAAAACGTCTCGATAACACACCCGTTAGACATATAGAGGATCTTACATGAGTGCTCATGTATTATTGAATTTATTAAATGAGTTGAGAAAAAGGGATAAAATGCGAGGCTTTGCCGAGCATTTTATGCCTTTTCCTCAACGAATTTAATAAATTCAATTATACATGAGCACGAATGCAAAATTCTATTTATCATATGACATTTAAAACGCATTTTATTCACGATTGTTTACAAAAATGTCAATATTCCGCCATTAGTAAACGCGACGTCGTTAAGGACGCCGTACATGTAACGTTACGGGACGTATCTAGCTAATTTGCATATTTAATTCACTAGTGGATTATCGAAAATATTACATGGCGTTATTACACTCTCAGACGCGACGTCATATGATAAAGTGCATTCTTTCATACCTCCAAAATGGCTACTTTTCCAATGAAATTTCATACGAAAACACGCCTATACAAATACATTGTAAACTTTAGGCGGTTCTAACGAGTACCCACAACCTCTGTCTTGAAGCAGAAATAAGGAAAAATGTATCCGTGTATACCCCAGGTTTTGTATATATAAAGTTGGCTAAAAGGGGTGGTAATTTCCCGTACTTGCATCATGTGTAGTTCGAGCACTCATGTGCATGGGTTAATGTTTGTTTGATTTGAGGTTTAACGTCCCCGTCAACACTGTAAAGGTCATTTTGGAGACGTTGCTTCCAATTTTGTGGGACTTTTACCCAACATCGAGATGAAATGACATCTCAAGCCCTGTCGCCCAATAAAACCAATAGGGTTTATTAGCATGGACGGTCCGCCTCGCACCGCGGTTCCTGGACAGGCTTAGATCCTCTAAGCGGGTTACCAGTACTAGTGTGCGGGCCGGATTCAGCTCTGCGTGGAAGCATCATGCAGCCCATATATTTTTCAAGCCCCTATGGGCGGGGGCGGTGCATGGGTTAAACATAGCGTCAGGTCAGAGAGACGACTGGAAGACTCATGGGTAAATTTTCGGTCTTATGTAAAAATGTGTGCTGTGTGTACTCATTCTAATCGCCTCATCGCATGACGAGAATTTTAAGGTAAAAATTGTGATATTTTTCTTATTACTGCTCAAAATATAGATTGTGAGTACTCGTTAGAACCGCCTCATCGAGGCAGTTCTAACGCGTACCCACAATCTATATTTTAGAGCAGAAATAAGAAAAATAAGGTTTACCCCTGTAAACCCCAGTTTCACTGTATAAAAGTGGGATTCAAAGGGGGGGGGGGGGGGCAAAATTATACAGACGTGTTTTCATGATAGGTCCGATTCTATACTCTTTCTGACGCATGAATGCCATTTGACGTGTCACCAGTAACAATTCTGAGTCTGATCCTTACGATAACACATCCGTGTGAGTGCATTCATTCTTTCATGCCTCCAAAAAGGTCATTTTTCTGATGAAAATTTGTATTTTTTTCTTATTTGTGCTACAAACAAAGGTTGTGGGTGCTCGTTAGAACCGGCTCATTGAGGCGGTTCTTATCCAATGCCCACAACCTATGTCTTGGAGCAGAAATAAAAAAAGAACAATGTTCACCCCTGTAAACCCCAGTTTTCTCTATATAAAGTGGGATTTTCGGAGATCTTCATTTCAGTGCTTGTTAACATGATGTGCTGAAGGTATGGAGGGAGAAGTCAGCATTCTAACGGAATCGAGTTAGGCGCAGAAATCACCACTTAGTAACTTTTAGACCGCTACTGCAATACCTGACATTTACAAGTGTCCCCTCATCCCCAAGCACGGCCCCCGCCCTTCGGGGCTTGAAGAAATAGATGGGCTGTATGATGCTTCCACGCAAAGCTGAATTCGACCGCACACGAGTACTGGTCCAGGCAAAGCGGTGCGAGTCGGAAACGCCCATGCTTATAAGCCTATTGGTTTCATTGGGCGACAGGGCTTCAGATTTCATTTCATCTCAATATCGGGTAAAGTCCAACAAAATTAGAAGCAATGTCTCCAAAATGACTTATACAGTGTTGACGGGGACGTTAAACATCAAATCAAACAAAACAAAACAAGTGTCCCCTCACCCCCAAGCAGAGATTGGAAATCCCTTTCAGATTTGATTATTTCTCCACCGACGCTGCAGAGGATGATATAGATTCTAGGTTTACCTCTTTGTGTGTTGTTTTACCACATATCCATCATAGTCCTGGTGAAAGAATGTCATTTGGCATATTACCAGTTACCATTGTGATATCATCACGAAAACACGCCTACATAATTTTGACCCCCTCGAATCCACGTTTATATAAAAAAAAACTGGGTTTGCAGGGGTAAACACTATTTTTCTTACTTCTGTTCTAAAATATAGATCGATGAGGCGGTTCTACCAAGTACCCACAATCTATATTTTGAGCAGAAATAAGAAAAATGTCATAAATTTTCGTGTTAAAATTTTCATTTTTTCGGCAATCAAGGCTACAATGTATTTGCATAGGCATGTTTTCGTAATGATTGGGCATATCGCCAGTTATCGTTGTGGTATGGTCTTAAAAGGTTATCCATAGGAAGCACACATATATACAAGTGTAGAGTGTAGAGCGCCTAAGATTCTTTCTCTTTTTTCATTTTTCTTTCTTTTTTATGATTTTTTTTTTTTTTGTTGTTGTTGTTTTTTTTTTTAGAAACGGGGTGGGACAGACTAGCGTAGGCTCGTAAGAGATCCCTCGAATATTTTTTTTTAAAATTCCACATACATCACGATAACACACCCGTGCGACACGGTGTATTTTTCACATCTCCAAATTGGCTACTTTTCTGGCAAAAAATCGTGATATTTTTCTTATTTATACTGCAAATACAGGTTGCGGATGCTCGTTAAAACCGCCCCACACAACCTATATCGTGGAACAGAAATAATAAAAAAAAATAATGTATACCGCCGTAAACTGAAATTTTCTCTATATAAAGTGGGGTTTAGGGGGTGTTCATTTCATGGACTTGTTCACGCGATGATCCCATAGCACTGGAAAATATATTCTTGCACACCAGACAAGGAAATCCGTGATTTTACCCTGGGATAGAAATTGATGTTCTGACCCTGGTGTTCCGACCCAGGCAACTCACATAAATGCGCTTCAATTCTATTCAACTGCCGGAACTACTTTCGCACTACTTTTATTTTGTAAACAATATACATGTGCCAGCTGTCGAAACTAACCGGAGGCGTTGTGCAAGAAAAAGAATCCAATATGGGGTTCTGTTGTAGATGGGCGTTTCCAACCCCCGGGATGACCGTGCTGAGCGGAACCTCGGCGTAGCCTCGGTTCCGCTCAGCACGGTCATCCCTCGGGTTGGAAACGCTCATCTACAACAGAACCCCATATCAGATTCTTATAACCTTGTCCATGAAGGGCAGACAGACTTTTTACGGCCGTCGCCTGTTCCCTTTACACCAGCTGTAGTCATCACGAAAACATACATACAGTGGTAGCGTAGTAGCTCAGTGGTTAGTGCACTTCCACTGATGCTAGAGGCCCCCGGTTCGATTCCCGGCAGCGGTTTAAAATTGCGGTGTCCGAACATGCTCCACTGGCATCATTTGTAGGGATGAATGCCACAAGTGCACCGTCCTTCGGATGGGGACTTTATCTGGAGGCCCCCCTGTGCAGGGAGAACGACCCCTGTGTAGGTTAAAGATCCTATCTTCCATGACATCGCCCATGAAATCTTAAGCTCCGAAGAGGACTTCAGATGGTGTTCGGTAAAACCAAGTGCTAAAGGGGGTTAGTTGAAGAAAAATGGGGGATAGAAAAGTGGGTAAAATGAGTTTGTACAGTGCGATCGAAAGTGGTAATATAGTAAAAGATAAAAATAGATACTGGCATATAAGGTGTTGAGAGGACTACCTGGTAGACATCTGTGCTAAACTGTGCCATGGTAGGAAGAACTGGTATGTGGGCTGGCAGGGCATTCCAGTGGATGATAGTGCGGGGAAAGAATGTGTACTTGTAATCGTCTCGTAGAGTCATGATCT
Source organism: Lucinisca nassula (assembly GCA_963580285.1). Classification (NCBI taxonomy): domain Eukaryota; kingdom Metazoa; phylum Mollusca; class Bivalvia; order Lucinida; family Lucinidae; genus Lucinisca; species Lucinisca nassula. Next base: position 83,611,873 of record OY757017.1, read on the forward strand.
GTCTGTATGCAAGGGGATGATTATTGGCAGAAGGACGGGTGTCGCAACAAGGTCATATGTTCCTTATATGAGCGGACCAGACGGCTGTCTATGCGCCGTTGATCAAGGGTACGCCAGCTGAGGTCCTGAATCATTGCTGAGACATTAGATTTATATCGATAGTCTCTGGTTACTCATCTAGCAGCCCTTCTTTGAACTGATTCAAGCTTGTAGGAGTCTGATGTCGTGTAGGGTAACCACACAGTAGAAGCATACTCTAACTCTGGGCGGACCAAAGTTTTATATGTTGTGGCCTTCAGATCCCTACCGTAATTACATGATTACTGTGTAGGCTTTCATAATTCTGGCCCCCATTGAAACCCACTTGTTTTTATTAAAACTTGGGTTTACAGGGGTAAACCTAATGTTCCTTATTTCTACTCTAAAATATAGCTATATACATTGTGGGTACTCGTTGGAACCGCCTCAGGCGGTTCTAACGTGTACCAACAATCTATATTTTGAGCAGAAATTAGAAAAATATCAAAATGTTTCGTCTTGAAATTTTCATTTTTGGGCGGTAAAATTTGCAATGTACTTGTATAGGCGTGTTTTCGTAATGTGATGTTTAGTAGGTTCTTTTATTCTAACTATTACAAGTATTTTTTTCCACTGACCTGAACGCCTTACCTGAATCTACTGTATTTTATGCTCACCAGACCCATAACCTTTAAAAGTAGTACCCCAGCCTTGATCCAACAGCTAGCTATTCTTGTAATCTGATTTTAGCTTTTCCTCACCTATCATAACCTATAATCTTTTATCCCTAAAAAATAGCTATATGCTTTAAGACTGTAGATGGTGAGGATTGTATAGCTAAGTTTAACTCTTTGGTTAGAGATAAGGACTAACTTCCCATACCACAGGTCCTGGTGTATGAATGTCATTTGACGTGTCACCGGTAACAATTCTGAATCTGACCGTTTCTGTTCGACTATCTGTTTATCATCTTCATATACTGAGTCGGTCATACTTGGCCATTGCCTTTATTATAGCTGCGTAAAAGGCTGCGTTTTATATCTATCTATCTATCTATCTATCTATCTATCTATCTATCTATCTATCTATCTATCTATCTATCTATCTATCTATCTATCTATCTATCTATCTATCTATCTATCTATCTATCTATCTATCTTTCTATCTATCTATCTATCTATCTATCTATCTATCTATCTATCTATCTATCCATCTATCTATCTATCTATATTTTGGGCAGAAATAAGAAATACTATCTATATAAAATACTTTAATGGTCATTCAGATGCTCGGTCTGTGCAGGAGAATTTTGATTTGATAACTTTTTTCATTCATACTTCGGCCAAAAATCATATCCCCTCAAAACCTAATAGGTCTGTATCTTCTATTCCCTGGATCACTCCAGAGATAAGAAGAAAAATTCGCAGAAGGAAGAAGATTCATGCAAAGGCAAAAAAAGACTGGAAGTGGTAAACTCCGGACAATATTTGAAAACTTGAGACGTGAAATCAAGATTGATATAAAAAGGCGATCGCTATTGACAGCCAGCTAAAATATACAGATGGTATATTGATAAATAATTAAGTTATTCACTGATTTTAATTCTATTAATATGCTTGAGAATAATTTTTTTATTGTTTTGAATATCAATACATGAATTTTATCATTTTTGAATACTTGTATTACTTATTTTTGAAAGCTGGCTGTCTCCGGCTGTCTCCAGCGAACTTTCGCTGGTGACAGCCAGCTAAAATATATTGTTTTGTTTGTTTGATTTGAGGTTTAATGTCCCCGTCAACACTATTTAGGTCGTTTTGGAGACGTTGCTTCCAATTTTGTGGGACTTTTACCCGACATTGAAAAGAAATGACATCTCAGTCCCTGCCGCCCAATGAAACCAATATGGTTTATAAGCATGGACGGGCCGACTCGCAGCAATTTTCCTGGGCAGGCTTAGACCATGTAGACGTTCTAAGCGGATTACTAGTACTCATGTGCGGTCGGTATCAGCTCTGCGTAGAAGCATCGTGCAGCCCAATCTATTTCTCCAAGCCCGATTAGCGGGGGTGGTTTTCAACAACACTGTCAAGGTCATTTTGGAGACGTTGCTTCCAATTTTGTGGGACTTTTACCCGACATTGAGATGAAATGACATCTCAAGCCCTGCCGCCCAATGAAACCAATAGGATTTATAAGCATGGACGGTCCGACTCGCTCCGCTTTGCCTGGGCAGACTTAGATCCTCTAAGCGGTATACCAGCTGCGTGGAAGCATCATGCAGTCCATCTATTTCTTCAAGCCCCCAGCTAAAATATATGGATGATATAGTGACAAACAAGAGTTGTCAGATGACAACATAGCTCCCCTTTGGGGGCCAAAGTTGGATGAGGGCAAGTTATCAAAAATGAATTTTTTCTTCTGTAAAAAGCCCAACAGAATGCATCAATTAAAAGAGAATCATATACATGTATAGGACCCCTTAGAACCACTGAAGAAGAAATCTTGTTTAAAGGGGTTTTATTTTTAAAAAAAAATCCAATTTTATAGGCTTTAATTGCCCCCAAAAAGCCATTTTCTTATGAAAAAGAGCTAAACAACCTGGGGTCTCTTTGTTCTGGGTTAATGTGCTGGGGCCATGCCCTGCCCCTCCTCTTCATAAAAGGCAATATATCTCCGAAACCATTAAAATCAAATCCCTACCTCACAAGCATATTCCATGCCCCCGCCCAGAGGGGCTTGAAGAAATATATGGGCTGCATGATGCTTCCACGCAGAGCTGCATCCGGCCCGCACACTAGTACTGGTAAACCGCTTAAATGCTCTAAATCTGTCCAGGAACCGCGGTGCGAGGCGGGCCGTCCATGCCAATAAACCCTGTTGGTTTCATTGGGCGACAGGGCTTGAGATGTCATATCATCTCAATGTCGGGTAAAAGTCCCACAAAATTGGAAGCAATGTCTCCAAAATGACCTTTACAGTGTTGACGGGGACGTTAAACCTGAAATCAAACAAACAAACAAAACAAGCATATACCTTATAATTAGACACATTCAGTCACACCAACTTAGGGTGGGGGTGGGGCAATTCCTCTACCTCCCACATCTCCACTTCATAAAAGTGCCTCATATCTCACAAAATCCCTAAGCTATATGGGTTTTCCTGGGATATGCCGGGGCCATGCTTAAAAAATAGCTTAAAAAAACGTATATCTCCGGAACCATACATTTTTTTTTGTTGTTTTACGGCCCTTTCAAGATTATTTCACTCATATCGAGCCGATCGTTAATCAGAGGTGGGCGAAAACCGGAGTACCCGGAGTAAAACCACCTGACCTTCCGTTGCAGAACTTGGCCTCTCACATGTGACCCGAGCGAGGCTCGAACCACAGCGGTGACCGGAACCATACATGGGATCACCACTAAACCATTATATTCTTGTTACTTATGATCAGACACATTCAGTGACAGCAACCTAGGGTCTCACAGTTTGTGCCAGGGCCAATAATTATAGCCCACCCCTCCACTTCACAAAAGGCCAACTATCTGAGAAACTGTTCAGAGCACCACCCCACAACCATATGTATACATGTATTCAGGTTCCTCATGATAAGACACATTCAGCGACACCAACCTGGAGGTCCCCAGGGGTACCCCGGGTCATGCCTCACCCCCTCCATTTCATAAAAAAGCCATAGAAACACTGTTCAGATCCCCACCCCTAAACAATATATATTCTTAGACCTTATGATAAAACACATTCAATGACAACAATCTTTGGCTTTCCTGGGATCTACTGTGGCCAAGCCCCAGCCCCTCTACTGCTTAAAAGACCTCTCAGGAACTGTACAGATCCCCACTCCTAAACCATAAATATTGTTGTTCCTTATGATATGATGCATTCAGTGATAGCAACCAGTCCATGTCCACCTCCTCCACTTCAAACAGACTAACAGGTGCCCAGTCGCCCAAGGCACCTAAATTTTTACCTAGGTGCCTAAGTTTTGGATTAAAATGCCTGTTAACTTAATGCAAAATTTGGATTTATGGCAGTCTGGGCGCCTAAAGCAAAATGCTTAGTCTGTTTCCCTGCAAGGCCTACACTATTTGGAAAAAGTTCAGCTATATTCCGAATAAATTTTAAAGATAACACAACCTTTCACCCCTAAATTTCAAAATGGACTCCTGCCATATATAAGAAGGAAGAGTCCATTTGTTATAAAAAGTTTTAAAATGCATGGCTGCCAGTGGACAGTGTCCAACTGAGCTCTGGTGAGTACAGTGGCCCATGGGTCTCTTGTTTGAGGGGGGGGGGGGGTGATGGGCAGGGGAGACTTCACCCAAGTTGGATCTTATTTTGGCTCACTTCAGCCGAAGGCTCTGGCGGGAGCTATTGTGATCAGCCACCATCATTGTCATCATCAGTAAATATCAATCCACATTTGGGGGAAATACTTTAAAATGTATGAAACCAGAAAGCCCTGAAACCCACTGGTTTTACATAGAATCATAACAGTGACACCTTTAAAATTTTTCTTGTCTGAAACCAGAACGCCCAGATCCTTGATATTTGGTATGCAGCTTCATCTTTGTTCACAGTTGTTCAAATTATAGCCCTGGGATCAAAAGTAGCCCTACCCTATGGGGTAACTTGTTTAACATAGACTCATATTTCTGTTTGTGTTTCAATACACCACAACCTCTTTATAACATTGCTTTTTGGGAACAAAGCATGCTAGATAAACAAACTTGTTATATCCAACCAAAAATGTAAATGTATAGAATGAGATTATTGCATGTTGTGAAATGATAAATTAATGGCAATTTAATAAGTTTAGGACCACAATATACATCATGCATCTATTTAAATGACTTTTGTTTATTACTGGACAATATACTTTCTATATATTTTTTTGCTGGCTGTCACCAGCGAAAGTTCGCTGGAGACAGCCGGGTGTCACTAGCGAACTTTCGCTGGAGACAGCCGGCTGTCAATAGCCACTTCCTATTAAAAAAAATTCAGCATGATTTGTATGTGAATAACTTGGTTGGTGATGTAAAGGCAAATCCCAGAGACTTCTACAGATATATCAATAGCCAGAAGAAAGACAGGCAATGTATCCCGCCCCTTAATAAAAGAGGAGGGAACGGGGTTGCTGAATCAGACTCTGAAAGGGCAGAGGAACTAGTTGATCAATTCAATGATGTATTTAATAAAAGTGAGTTCACGGAGGTTCCATTGACTGGAAGCTCGGCCCCATTCATGAATATCATTGTTGTGACAGCTGCAGGAGTGATCAAGTTACTTCAAGGCTTAAACCCCAGTAAGGCCTTAGGACCTGATGAGCTTCATCCTAGAGTCCTGAAGGAACTAGCAAATGAGTTGGGTCCAGTTTTTGCACACTTGTGTCAACAGTCTCTTGATACGGGTGAACTCCCCAAAGAATGTCTCTTAGCAAACATCTGTCCGCTCGTCAAAAAAGGAGATAGGGCTCTTGCCCGTAATTATCGCCCTGTGTCTCTGATTTGTGTTCTGTGTAAATTGTTGGAACATATAGTCTGCTCAAACATCATGGCCCACTTGGACGAACATAAACTTTTGTCAGACAGACAACATGCATTTAGGAAAAGGCACAGTTATGAAACTCAGCTAAGCACAGTTATAATGACTGGGCAAAAATCTTGGACAAAGGGGGACAGGTGGACACATTTATTCTGGACTTCGAGAAGGCTTTTGACATCCCTCCTCATGAACTACTTAAATCTAAGTTGGTTATGGAATTGGGGGAAAGACCCTCAAATGGATATATTCCTTTCTTTGCTACAGAAAACAGCGGGTTGTTGTTAATTGTTTATAAAGAGTCGTTCTTCCCCAGAACCATTAGAGATTTGAATGCCCTTCCGATTCGATTATTTCGACAGCTGAAGGTGCTGATGATTGTGTAGCTAAATTTACCTCTTTGGTTAAAGCTAGGGACTAACTTCCCACATCACAGGTCCTGGTGTATGAATGTCATTTGACGTGTCAGCAGTATCTATCTATCTATCTATCTATCTATCTATCTATCTATCTATCTATCTATCTATCTATCTATCTATCTATCTATCTATCTCTCTATCTCTCTGTCTGTCTGTCTGTCTATCTATCTATCTATCTATCTATCTATCTATCTATCTATCTATCTATCTATCTATCTATCTATCTATCTATCTATCTATCTATCTATCTATCTATCTATCCTCCGTGACATCTTAACCTCCGTAAGTCTTCCAAAGCAACGGACGCCATACGCAGAACGCCCGCCATGTGCAGTTAAATATCGGAACCAGCTGTAAGATCTGTAAAATTCAGGCCCTCTGGAATCACCTCTTTGAGGACACTGAAAGTCGGACGTCAGATTATAATGATCCAAACAGGCAATCCGTGCATGCTTTCTAGAGAAAAAAATGCACATGGTCGTTATATATAGTATGAACATATATCCATCGGCCCCCGCCCATCGGGGCTTGGCGAAAAAGATGGGCAGCATGATGCTTCCACACAGAGCTGAAAACGACCGCACATGGGTACTGGTAAACCGCTTAGAGGATCTAAGCCTGCCCAGGCAATGCAGCGCGAGTCGGCCTGTCCATGCTTATAAATCATATTGGTTTCATTGGGCAGCAGGGCTTGAGATGTCATTTCATCTCAATGTCGGGTAAAAGTCCCACAAAATTGGAGGCAACGTCTCCAAAATGACCTTTACAGTGTTGACGGGGACGTAAAACTTCAAATCAAACAAACAAACAAACAAACAAAGGTTTCATTGGGCGACAGGCCTTGAGATGTCATTTCATCTCAATGTCGGACAAAAGTCCCACAAAATTGGAAGCAACGTCTCCAAAATGACCTATGCAGTGCTGACGGGGACGTTAAACCTCAAATCAAATAAACAAACAAACAAACAAACAAACATATATCCATATAATCCTCTACTTGAGATGTATGGAGTACCAGGCAGATTCAGATATATCTCCTGGCCTCCGCCCATTTGAGTTTGGAGAAATAGATTTGGCTGCGTGAGCTGAGAGTACTGGTAAACCGTTTAGAAGGTCTAAGCCTGTCCTAACAAAGTCGTGCGAGTCAATGGGTGACAGGGATTGAGATGTTTGTTTGTATTTGAGTTTAATGGCCCAGTCAACACTAATTTAGGTCACTTTTGAGCCGGTCAGTTTACCTATCCACACTTTTCCTGGGCAGGCATATTCGTGAGCAGTTAATCAGTACATTGCACATTCTTTCGCCAGAAACTGACAACTGCCCTTCTTGAGTCAGCGGAAGGGAGAGAAAGACCGTAGAAAAGAGTTCGTGATCAATCTCCACGAAAGCATGTTACCGACCCTGGCAGGTATCGAAACCGCGTCCTCCTGATCACCAGTCAGACGCGGATCCAACTGAGCTACCGAGGCCGGCGGGATTGAGATGACATTTCATCTCAATGTAGGCTTAATGCCAAACATAACTGGAAGCAACGGCTCCAAAATGACCTAAATAGTATTGAAGGGGACGTTAAACCTAAAATCAAACAAAACATCTCTCCCCGTCACCATAGGCCACCACTAAGCCTACCCTACATTGCCTCCAACTCCATCCCGGCTATTATTACACACCTAAATCGGAAACATGACGCGAATAGTCGAGTATATATTTTTTGCAAAGGGAGCAGTCATTATTCATTAGGTTTATTTGCAGAGGCGAATTATGGATATCCATAATTCGATTTATGGATATCCGTAAATCAGCCGAATAAGGGAGGGCCATAATTCGTATTAAGGATATCCATAATTCGATTTATGGAATAATAAATTAATAATTATGGATATCTATAAATATGGATTAAATAGTAAAACGGCGCCCCATAAAACACGCCTATACAAATACATTGTAAACTTTTAGCGGTTCTAACGAGTACCCACAACCTCTGTCTAGAAGCAGAAATAAGGAAAAATGTATCCGTGTATACCCCAGGTTTGGTATATATAAAGTGGGCTAAAAGGGGTGGTTTTTTCGAGTACTTGTATTATGTGTAGTTCGAGCACTCATGTGCATGGGTTAATGTTTGTTTGATTTGAGGTTTAACGTACCCGTCAACACTGTAAAGGTCATTTTGGAGACGTTGCTTCCAATTTTGTGGGACTTTTACCCGACATTGAGATGAAATGACATCTCAAGTCATGTCGCCCAATAAAACCAATAGGGTTTATTGGCATGGACGGTCCGCCTCGCACCGCGGTTCCTGGACAGGCTTAGATCCTCTAAGCGGTTTACCAGTGCTAGTGTGCGGGCCGGATTCAGCATTGCGTGGAAGCATCATGCAGCCTATATATTTCTTCAAACCCCTATGGGCGGGGGCCGGTGCATGGGTTAAACATAGTGTCAGGTCAGAAGGGACGACTGGAAGACCCATGGGTATATTTTCGGTCTTATGTAAAAAATATGTGCTGTGTGAACTCATTCTAATCGCCTCATCGCATGACGAGAATTTTAAGGTAAACATTGTGATATTTTTCTTATTACTGCTCAAAATATAGATTGTGAGTACTCGTTAGAACCGCCTCATCGAGGCAGTTCTAACGCGTACCCACAATTTATATTTTAGAGCAGAAATAAGAAAAATAAGGTTTACCCCTGTAAACCCCAGTTTCACTGTATAAAAGTGGGATTCAAGGGGGGGGGGCAAAATTATACAGACGTGTTTTCATGATAGGTCCGATTCTATACTCTTTCTGACGCATGAATGCCATTTGACGTGTCACCAGTAACAATTCTGAGTCTGATCCTTACGATAACACATCCGTGTGATAAAGTGCATTCATTCTTTCATGCCTCCAAAATGGTCATTTTTCTGATGAAAATTTGTATTTTTTTTTCTTATTTGTGCTGCAAACAAAGGTTGTGGGTGCTCGTTAGAACCGGCTCATTCAGGCGGTTCTTATCCAATGCCCACAACCTATGTCTTGGAGCAGAAATAAAAAAGAACAATGTTCACCCCTGTAAACCCCAGTTTTCTCTATAAAGTGGGATTTTCGGAGATCTTCATTTCAGTGCTTGTTAACATGATGTGCTGTAGGTATGGAGGGAGAAGTCAGCATTCTAACGGAATCGAGTTAGGCGCAGAAATCACCACTTAGTAACTTTTAGACCGCTACTGCAATACCTGACATTTACAAGTGTCCCCTCACCCCCAAGCACGGCCCCCGCCCTTCGGGGCTTGAAGAAATAGATGGGCTGTATGATGCTTCCACGCAAAGCTGAATTCGACCGCACACGAGTACTGGTCCAGGCAAAGCGGTGCGAGTCGGAAACGTCCATGCTTATAAGCCTATTGGTTTCATTGGGCGACAGGGCTTCAGATTTCATTTCATCTCAATATCGGGTAAAGTCCAACAAAATTAGAAGCAATGTCTCCAAAATGACTTATACAGTGTTGATGGGGACGTTAAACATCAAATCAAACAAAACAAAACAAAACAAGTGTCCCCTCACCCCAAGCAGAGATTATAATGCCCTTTCAGATGTGATTATTTCTCCACCGAAGCTGCAGATGATGATATAGACTCTAGGTTTACCTCTTTGTGTGTTGTTTTACCAAATACCCACCACGGTCCTGGTGAAAGAATGTCATTTGGCATATTACCAGTTACCATTGTGATATCATCACGAAAACACGCCTATATAATTTTGACCCCCTCGAATCCACGTTTATATAAAAAAAAACTGGGTTTGCAGGAGTAAACACTATTTTTCTTATTTCTGTTCTAAAATATAGATTGTGGGTACTCGATAGAACCGCCTCGATGAGGCGGTTCTACCAAGTACCCACAATCTATATTTTGAGCAGAAATAAGAAAAATGTCATAAATTTTCGTCTTAAAATTTTCATATTTTTCGGCAATCAAGGTTATAATGTATTTGCATAGGCGTGTTTTCGTAATGATTGGGCATATCGCCAGTTATCGTTGTGGTATGGTCTTAAAAGGTTATCCATAGGAAGCACACATATATACAAGTGTAGAGTGTAGAGCGCCTAAGATTCTTTCTCTTTTTTCATTTTTCTTTCTTTTTTATGATTTTTTTTTTTTTTGTTTTTTGTTTTTTTGTTGTTTTTTTTTTTAGAAACGGGGTGGGACAGACTAGCGTAGGCTCGTAAGAGATCCCTCGAATATTTTTTTTAAAATTCCACATACATCACGATAACACACCCGTGCGACACGGTGTATTTTTCACATCTCCAAAATGGCTACTTTTCTGGCAAAAATTCGTGATATTTTTCTTATTTATACTGCAAATACAGGTTGCGGATGCTCGTTAAAACCGCCCCACACAACCTATATCGTGGAACAGAAATAATAAAAAAAAAATGTATACCGCCGTAAACTGAAATTTTCTCTATATAAAGTGGGGTTTAGGGGGTGTTCATTTCATGGACTTGTTCACGCGATGATCCCATAGCACTGGAAAATATAATCTTGTCCATGAAGGGCAGACAGACTTTTTACGGCCGTCGCCTGTTCCTTTTACACCAGCTGTAGTCAACACGAAAACATGCCTACAGTGGCAGCGTGGTAGCTCAGTGGTTAGTGCACTTCCACTGATGCTAGAGGCCCCCGGTTCGATTCCCGGCAGCGGTAATAAAATTGCGGTTTCGAACATGCTCCACTGGCATCATTTGCAGGGATGAATGCCACAAGTGCACCGTCCTCCGGATGGGGACTTTAACTGGACCCCCCCCCCCCCACCCCTGTACAGGGAGAACCATCCCCTGTGCAGATTAAAGATCCTATCTTCCAAGACATCGTCCATGACATCTTAACCTCCGCAGAAGACTTCAGATGGTGTTCCGGTAAAACCAAGTGCTAAAGGAGGTTAGTTGAAGAAAATGGGGGATAGAAAAGTGGGTGAAATGAGTTTGTACAGTGCGATCGAGAGTGTTAATATAGTAAAAGATAAAAATAGATACTGGGATTTAAGGTGTTGAGAGGACTACCTGGCAGACAGCTGTGTTAAACTGTGCCACGGTAGGAAGAAATGGTATGTGGGCTGGCAGGGCACTCAAGTGGATGATAGTGCGGGGAAAGAATGTGTACTTGTAGTAGTCTCGTAGAGTCATGATCTGTCTGTTTGCAAGGGGATGATTTTTGGTAGAAGAAGGGTGTCGCAACAAGGTCATGTGTGACCTTATATAGGCGGACCAGACGGCTGTCTAGGTCAAGAGTACGCCAGTTGAGGTCCTGAATCATTGCTGAGACACTAGATGTATATCGGTTACCCATCTAGCAACCCTTCTTTGAACTGATTCAAGCTTGTAGGAGTCTGATGTCGTGTAGGGGGACCACACAGTAGAAGCATACTCTAACTGTGGGCGGACCAAAGTTTTATATTCTGTGCTCTAAAATATAGACTGTGGGTACTCGTTGGAACCGCCTTATCGAGGCGGTTCTAACGTGTACAGACAATCTATATTTTGAGCAGAAATTAGAAAAATATCACAATTTTTCGTCTTAAAATTTTCATTATTGGGCGGTAAAATTTGCATTGTACTTGTATAGGCGTGTTTTGGTAATGTGATGTTTAGTAGGTTATTTTATTCTGTTTCTGAAGTCTAACTATTACGAGTATTTTCCACTGACCTGAACACCTTACCTAAATCTAATGTATTGCATGCTCACCAGACCAATGACCTTTAAAAGTAGTACCCCCAGCCTTGATCCAACAGCTAGCTATTCTTGTAATCTGATTTTAGCTTTTCTTCATCTATCATAACCTATAATTTGTATCCCCTTGGCTATATATGCTTTAAGACTGTAGGTGCTGAGGATTGTGTAGCTGGGTTTAACTCTTTGGTTAGAGCTAGGGACTAACTTCCCATATCACAGGTCCTGGTGTATGAATGTCATTTGACGTGTCAGTGGTAACAATTCTGATTCTGACCGTTTCTGTTCGACTATCTACAGTCGAACTTCGATGGCTCGAACACCGATGGCTCGTTTACCATGGTTGAGTCGAACCCGTTTTTGAGTCCCTAGGGAATTCCTCTGCATAAGAAAAAGTGTGGGATAATTAAGGAGATTTTTGACTTTTATCTTGCAAATGTATGCTTTGTGTACTCATTAAAATCGCATCAATGAGGCGATTCTAATGAGTACACACAGCATACATTTATGTTACAGAACACCGAAAAGATGTCCAAAAGTACCCCCGTTATGCTTTCTGGAAGTATGCAACATCGGCTCGAACTACCGCTGTCTCGAACAAATTGCCATGGTCCCAAAGGGGTTCGAGCCATCGAAGTTCTACTGTATTTATCATCTTCATATACTGAGTCGGTCATACTTGGCCATTACCTTTATTATAGCTGCGTAAAAGGCTGCGTTTTCTATCTATCTACCTACCTACCTACCTACCTACCTACCTACCTACCTACCTACCTACCTACCTATCTATCTATCTATCTATCTATCTATCTATCTATCTATCTATCTATCTATCTATCTATCTATCTATCTATCTATCTATCTATCTATCTATCTATCTATCTATCTATCTATCTATCTATCTATCTATCTATCTATCTATCTATCTATCCTCCGTGACATCTTACCTCCGCAAACTCTATCTATCTATCCTCCGTGACATCTTACCTCCGTAGACTTGGTGTTCCGGCAAAACAAAGTGCTAAAGGAGGTTAGTTGAAGAAAACAAGGGGGGGGGGGGAAGAAAAGGAGGTAAAATGAGCTTGTACAGTGCGATCGAGAGTGTTAGTATAGTTAAAAGATAAAATAGATACTGGCATTGAAGGTGTTGAGTGGACTACCTGGCAGATAGCTGTACTAAACTGTGCCACGGTAAGAAGAACTGGTGTGTGGGCCGGCAGGACTTTCCAGTGGATGATAGTGCGGGGAAAGAATGTGTACTTGTAGTACGCTCTTAGAGTCATGATCTGTCTGTATGCAAGGGGATGATTTTTGGTAGAAGGACGGGTGTTCCGGATGAGGTAGTCAGCAGCAGGTATCGCAACAAGGTCATGTGTAACCTAATATAGGAGGACCAGACGGCTGTCTATTCGCCGTTGGTCAAGGATACGCCAGTTGAGATCCTGAAGCATTGCTGAGACACTAGATGTATATCGGTAGTCTCTGCTTACCCATCTAGCAGCCCTCCCTTGAACTGATTCAAGCTTGTAGGAGTCTGATGCAGTATAGGGGGACCACATTTTTTA